>OZ020540.1:6595617-6944617 GCA_963971435.1 Lasius platythorax | reverse complement strand
TCAGTTTTTTGTTGTCTTGAACTTTCCTTTTATTTCTAGGTGTTTTTCAATCATTCTCCTAAATGCAACAGTTATTAAAATAATATACAAAAAAAACTAATGGAAATAAAAACATATTGCTTAATTATTATAGATAAACAAATTGCAATACGACAAAATGAAGATTATATAATCGCACTTTTTGCTTCGTAATGTTCAAATCTCTTGCCCATCATTGCATTCATAAAAACTCGAAATTAAACAATTTATTTAAATTATGTATAGAATACAAAAAGCACAAAAATTTCAAAATGTTTTTAAATATATTCGAAATATCTCTTTAGAGATTAAATGGAACGCAGATTAAGACATTATAATATATACAGCATAAACCAAACAGCAAATATATTTAAACAAACGTTTTTTTACAATTGAGATACAATGCAAAGCGTGAACTTCATCCGATTGTATGAAAATAACGACTGCAACATTGTCACAAAATAATCAAATTTAAAACAGGCAGCATTATGTTAAAAAATAAATAAAACGTTAATTCAAGATTACTCTACTAAGATGCTATGTAGTACATGTATCCCTTCTGCGCATCCAAAGTCGTATTTGATCTTTCTTCTTTTCTGACATTAATTTTGTGATTGTAATTTATATAGTAAAGTAATATTAAGTTTTCGAGCACGTATATATCGACAAAAGCTTATTATATATGCAGTTGTTATATATAATTTTATAATTTTAAAATATACTTTTATAAATATTCTGATAGTGTGTGATGTAATAGTATCAAAGTTTGTAATATTTAATTTCTTTTATCAACTAATGTTTCGGTGAGATATAGTTCTATATATATGTACGCAAAAACATCATTCGCAGCACTCAAAACGACACAAAGTTTCTGGGACAAGTATTAAAATAACTTCTAAGATATTATATTTGATAATTAAAACATTGATTTTATTTTATTACCTTATTATGTTCCGAAAGTTTGTCGAGAAAACTTAAGACGTAGACATGCAATTTTCAAAATCATATATAAATATTTGCGTATAAATAAAGATAAACATATTTGCGTATAGATAAAATTAAACATACATAAGTATTAATAAACAGTTACTTTTTCTTACAAATACTAATCCCATAATATATCATGTCTCGATCTCACACATATCGATTTTACAGTAATTATGTATATGACAAAAGTAAAAATTCTGTAAATAGATACAAGCTATAAATATTCGGATTCCAGAAACATTCAGTCAGTTGCGATATTAATTCAACAAATGTAAATCAAATATCGCCAAGTTCTCTTAATAATTTTCTTAAATTAACTACATAGTTAACTGCAAATTTAAAAAATATAGATTTAGATTTTAATATAGTACACAAATAAATTAGTAAAATAATGATTTATATTTGAACAATTGTTACATATGCATAGTTAAAATCTGTCGTTCTTTTGTATTAAATAATTTTTACAGCGTGTACTTTTCTACCCTCTTCAAAAAAAGCTTTACATAAAATGTAGGAAGCTGTAGAATATTATTAATATTAATAGATATATTTGATTCCCGATTTAAGATAAATCACGTCCTTCATAAATATAATATCATTACTGTTAGAAGAACAATTAAATAACAACAATATGTTGCAATTTAATCAATTAATCCTTTCAGGGAACTTAGCTTGCTGAAAAACGAGCTCGTTCTCTCATATAATCCATGTCTCAATCGAAAGAAAACATGTGTATTTTTTCAAAAATGTTTCAGTTATCTCTATGCATAACATTGAAAGCCTTATATACTAGAAGTCACGTTAAAAGCTTATTCATTATTCTCAAGAGTTTAATTGTTACATAATTATACTAAATAAGTATGTATATCTCGATTTATAAAATTAAAGAAACATTCTTATTTAAATGTGAATTAAAATAGAAAATAATGTATATATATATATATATATATATATACTGGACATCCATTTCTTTCGATTGACGAAATTGAAGAATAACTACCGTAACAATGGCTTATTAAATAGCGTATAATGGTTATAATAATGCATCCCTGATTATTTCAAATAAAAGTGTTTATCAAAATCAGAAAATTCTTTTAAAATACTTATCATTATAAATTTACATATCTATTTTATCACTGTAAGTAGTCGTAAAAAATTTATATGTAATATTCAATTCTCAACATTACTTTTAAAACTAATTATATGTGTGATATCCCAATACTTTCACGAAACCAAATAATACATTTTCTAGGTCTTTTAAATATAAAAATCCATATATTAAAATGTCAAAAATACAATAATTTTAAAAAAATATTATTAGAATAATGCAGAGTTTATCGTTTAGATTATCTCATGTTTGCGTATTCATACACAATACATTCCATAGTAGCAAACATATAATATCTTCCAACATCAACACAACAATTTACACTACCGATAAACTTTAATTTTGTATTAATGAACATTAATAAATTAATTATAATAATAATTATATTTATAGGCAGTTCCGATATTTAATCAGTCTTAATAATAAAAATATAATAAAAGTCTTATTAAAATAATTTAACATTAAAACGCAATGAGCATCAATCTGTTAAAAATATCGCGTATTAAAAATGACGCTTCTTATTAAAATATAAGAGAGATATCAATATATTTAATTATTAATATTAAAAATTATTTAATATAATTAATTTAATAATTTAATCAGTTCCATATTAGTATTTTTATAATTTTACTATATCTTTCGTCTTTGAAACATTTTATATAATCATTTTGATTTGTAACGCGTTATTAAAATTCTAATGTATCAAATATAATATATATTATATAATATATTATTATGTTATTATTATGTTATGCTATTAATAATAATGTAATATATTATTATATTTAATGTATAATATAGTTTTATGATATTTCTATTATTATGTTATTATTAGTAACATAATATTCAAAATATTCACCAAGAAAATTAGTCGCGTATAAAAACAAAAGATTTTTATAACAATGTACAAAAATTAATCAATATTAAGAATAGAAATTGTTATTTAGAAGTACATTCCGCAAGGCGATATAATGTGCCAGAGCATTCAAAAAGTATAATGGCAACGACATTTTAATATCAGAATTTTTATCTGCAAATAAAATGGAAAAAGTCTGTCATTAGAAAATATATCAATAATAACAATCAGCAACAACTTATAGATCCTAAAAATATGTGTGTGTTTGTATAGAAAGCTCTTTATCAAATTTATTACCTCATATTACGTATATAAAACTTACGATGGTTAATTTAATTGGCAATTAGTTTTACGAAACTAAATGTGTTGTAATTTAACTTTCTACATATAAAGTAATAAAAAATTAAGAATCTAATCATCTTAATGATTTAGAACAGGTATTATTTGAAAATTTAACCAGAGGTTATTGTCAAAGAATCTTAAAACTTACTATAATCAATCGTTACTTCGATCGTATAAACATGAAAATTTTACAATATTTATAAAGTAAGAATCGTTTGTAAACAAATAGCATATTATTGATTAAGCATTACTTTCCACTCCAAAATCATAATCCATTTAATATCATAGACTTAAATTCTAAACACAATGACTGTTACCTTCTGAGACATTTTATATGAATATTGAATAAAAAATACTAGATAGAAACAAATCAATATTTGTTTGCTGCAAAATCTTAAAACTATTTAGCTTTTTGGAATCCTACTTTTAAACATCAAAAGTTATAGTTTGCTACTAATCTGCATATGTTTGTCCAAAAACTTGTTTCCGAACATTCATAAAATCTGCATATGTTAGTCCAAAAATTTGTTTGCGAACATTCTCAAAAGAATAGAACGAGTTATTAATTTCATCGGTGTGCCTCATTTCGAAATCTATCAACCAGGCAATTGACGCCTGTCTAGATGTATCCCATAAGGTACATTTTATATTATTTTCTTGGGCAAACTCATAAGCAAGTGTTAATAGCTTTTCCAAGGCGCAAAATGTGCAAAAACAACGACTTTGCGATGATTCACTTCTTGCCCAGTCTTTTAAATTATTCAGAAGTAATTCGTCTTGCAAGTATGTAAACCCATTAACATTATTACTTATTTTTCTGTCAAATTCGTAATTTTTTTGAGCATGGACTTTCTTCACTTCAACGAATAACGTATTTTTATGCAATCCATAATTTTTTGAGGCGGCGTTATATGTGGACTTTTTTTCAATAATTTCTTTTGTTGCTGCAGCTAATCTTCGTTTTTTATCATAGAACTTTTCTTTACGTTTCATAACATCTACTTTTCGAAATAAAAGAAGATAATGGAGTCCATATTTTGTTGCTACGTCCATTATAGATAAATCTGGATTTTCTAAAATTTCTTTTGCTGCTATATGGAGCTTACTACTTAATTTGAGGTGTTTCTCAATTTTTTTTCTTATTTCAGTCGATGCCATGATTGCTATTAAAATAATCTACAAAAGAAAGTAAAAACAGGGAAATGATTGCATGTTGCACTATTGTGAACACAAAAGTTGCCATATCGCACGAATAGAAAATCGTCTTCGTGATTTTCATCTTGCAATATTTCAATTTCTGGTGTAAATTATAGATAAATTACAATATGTTTTGCAATATTTAAATGCTCCAGTAAAGAATCTTTAAAAAATTAGAAAAGTAACTTAGGACGATTATGTACTTACAAAATAAATCAAAAAGCAAATATTTCTAAATAAATTTCTTCTCACGACGAAACGGATATAATGGATATCTTATTCTGATCGTATACAAACGATGACTAACACGATGTCAAATTTTGCTTATATTCAAGGTTTTCAATGTTGTATCTTAGGAAAGTAAATAGAGTTTTAAAACTCGAAGTACATGTCGCTAAGCGGTACATATTTTTTCTTTATATTTTTGAAGAAATGTATTTTCTCTTTTATTAATGTGGTATTGAATCGTCACTCGATATAGATATATAATAATGTTGTGTCAATCTTTCTATAATATATAACTAATACATTTAAAATTTGTTTTAAAAATAAAAAAATTTAATTGTTGAAATGCACGCGCAAAAGTTGTTATATATAATTCTATAAATATCTAATACATTAAGTTAGCTGATATTCATATTTTTGTTTTCAGGAGAAAACTATGCAATAAATATTTTAGCATCATAGTTGGAATAGATAATCGTATATGAATTAATTATTCAATTATTTAAAATAATTAGAAATTTTTGAGAAAAATAAATATTCTCGCAGGCAATAATCTTCAATTAATTTTTGGAATATTTGTTTATCATTTTGATATATAAAAAATACATAATATATAAAAAATACAAAGATGTCTATATTTACGGATTATATTTTTAAAATCCATATGAAAAACTAAAGAATATATATAATATATATTTTTATAGCTAATAGAGTCGTTACACTAGCCCTATTTATTATATATTTTCTGCACCGAGGAAGACGTATGGAAGATCGCGTTCGTGAAGTAAGAAGCCCGCGGTTGCGTACCATCCTATGCGTCCCTGCACGTGTCGTCACAAGGCCGGACAAGGCCATCGCCAGTCTCGCGACCACGAGACACAGAGGCTGCTATCATTCACGTGTTCTATCGCGTACTCACCATAATCTCTTCTCCAACAATTCTCTCTACCTACTGTTGATTCTTCTTTCTTATAGCTGATTCATTTTTCGAAAGTCGTATGCATTTTACGTACATATTATCGCCGCATTTCTTTCTTATGTTTTTTCTTTTTTTCCTTTTTTACTTTTTTTCATATATGAATTTTAAGAATGCTTTTTCTGATTGTCTTTTTTGACTTCTGACCTCAAGTTTGCGCCATGATGTGAATTGTCGATATCTTAGATACTCGATCGAGTTCTTCGTCTTCCAGCACAAGGATGTATATAATAGAGTTTAAAATATCTAGCAGATATATAAAATAAATAATTTACATATCTTGTTAACAGGACGTATAGAAAACCTCTTATAAGTTCGCATGTAAATTTTAATTAGCGTTGACAATCTTACGTTTCACTAGTTAATAATATATGTGCATATTTTTTATATTTACATTCTTATAGAACTTTTTCTATTTCTTTCTTTTTCATTTTATATACTTTATTTAAATTTTATTAATTACACGTATGTCATTTATATTTTCTTCTTTATGTTGTATATATTGAATTATTTAATGAATTAAAATTTTTAAAAGTGGTGTGTCTTTTCAAAATAAGTCAAAATATAACTATATGTCGATACTTAATTATCATATAATTAATAGAATTACGTGTAGTTATATCGATTATTCAAAATAAGTACATATGTTTCATAATTTAAAGATAAATTATATATAGAATATATATCTAAAATGAATAAAATCACATAAAACTTTCACATTATCAATCATCTCGCCATTCGAACTATTAAAATACGTAATTTCTGCAATAACAGGCTTTCAATACATTGATGCAAACTAGAGAAGAGCGATTTTCTCCTCTCTCTTGAAAGCAATAATTAAAATTTAAAGTTAAATTTAAATATAAAAAAATTTTATTGTTTTAATGCACGCGTAAAATTGTTACACGTAAATGTAAATATCTATAAATATCTAATACACAAAGTTAATTGATATTCATAATTTGGTTGTTAGGTAAGAACTATGCAATGTATAGTATATCTCACAGTTGCCATAAATATATATATATATATATATATATATATATATATATATATACATATGTAAATCAATTATTCCATTATTCAAAATAATTAGAAATTTATGAGAGAAGTCACAAAATTTTTCGTAAACAATTATCTTTATTTAATTTCTGGAATATTTGTTTATTATTTCGTTACTCAGTATGTTAAAAACACTAAAATTAAATGATATTATATTATTATACATACATTTCAATCTGATGAATAAATGATTTTACAATAATTGTATCGATGAAATGGAAATCCTGTGCAAATGTATGTATGCGTTTCTCTGTCATTAAAAAAACATAGTACATAGGCGACTTTTAGATACATAATCATATTATAAAGAGGATTTGTGTTACTTTCTCTTGACATTAAAAATATGTAGCGATCGATATCGTATTGTATAAAGTTCACGTAATCAAATGTTACAAAAATTGCAGTTGAAAAAGTGTAATTCCATAATTTTTACATATAATACAATAGTTCTATTAACGTACGCAAAAACATCATTCAGAGCATCTAAACGACGCAAAGTTTTCGAGAAAAGTCGTAAAATACTTTCCTAAGTTATTATCCTTAACATTGATTTTTTTATTTTATCATTATATCATGTTAAGAAAGTTTGTCAAAAAAGCTTAAGACGTAGACACGACATGCAATATTCAAAATTATATGTAAAATGCGTGTACATAAAGATAAACATTTGTAAGTATTAATATAAAAAGTTATCTTCTCTTATAACTACTAATCCTATTATATACCAAGTCACATGTTTTGATCCTACACATATCGACTTTACAATAATTATGTATATGACAAAATTTAAAATTCTGCAATTAGATACATGTTATAAATATTCTGATATTAAAAACATTTAGTCATTTGCGATATTAATTCAATAAATGTAAATAGCAATTATCGTCAAGTTTTTTAAATAATATTCTTCAAATAACTACATAGTTACACGCAAATTTGAAGTAAGTATATATATATATATATTGTAAATTTTGATTCTTATAAATATAGTACAAATAAAATAGTAAAATGTTGCTTTTTATTTGAACAATTGTAACGCGTAGTTAAAATCTATCATTCCTTATATTATATAATTTTTACAAAGCGTATTTTTCTTACAACTATAAAAAATAGAGTTATATTAAATGCAGGAAACTTTAGGCAATATTTAATGACATTAATAAATATATTTAATTCTTCTTATTAAATAAATCAGATCACAGATGAGAAATCCATCAGAATTATAATGTCATCATTAGAAGAACCATTTAATGGAAATAATATGTTGCAATTTAATTATTTCATGGAACTTAATTAGTCTATTGAAAAACGAGCTTGTTCTCTCATATAATCTATGTATGAAAAAAATCAATCCAAAGAAAGCACTATATTTTTCAAATATGTTTCAATTATCTATTCAAAACCATTGAAAGATTTGTAGAAGTCGTCTTAAAAGTTTATTTATTTTTATCAAGAGTTTGATTGTTACATAATTATACAAGTTATGGTAATACATAATTATATAAGTTATGGTAATTTTTTATTCATAAGAATTTAGAGTTTATCAATTGGAAAATCTCAAGTTTGCGTATTCAAGCACAATACATCGCATAATAATATATCTACCAACATCCAATTCTATTCTTTCGATAAGCTTTAATTTCGTGTTTATCTACATTAAGAAATTAATAATTTAAAATTATTTTATTTATATGCAGATCCGATAATTAATCTGTGTTAATAATAAAAATATAATAAAAGTCTTGATAAAATATATTAACATTAGAACGCGAAGAGCGTCTAACTGTCAATAATATCACATATATGTCATCAATGATTATTATAAAATAAAATATTTAAAACTAATAAAATATTTTATTATTATTATTATTATTAAAAATTATTTAATATATTTATTTGATAAATTAATCAATTCAATATAAATATTTTTATACTTTTACCATATCGTTCGTCTATGTGTGTAACACATTTATATAATTTTAGACAGTTCGATATGTAAGGAGTTATAAATTCTAATGTAAATATCTCATATAATATATGATTATGTTATTATTATTATTATGTTATAACAATAATATACAAATATTTACTATATATTATGTACTATATTATTATTTCATTTTCTACATTATATTATTATTAACACAATATATTCCAAAATTCACTAGCCGCATATAAGAACAAACAATTTTAATAATACAATCATTATCAATATTAATCAATATTAGAAATAGAAATTGTTATTTAAGAGTACTTTCTAGCTGTGCGATGTAATGTGCCAGATCATTCAAAAAATATAATAACGACATTTTAGTATCAGAATTTTTATCTGTAAATAAAATGAACAAAATCTGTCATCAAGTAATGTATAAATAATATCAATCTGTGACATCATATATATCCTAAAATTTTGTGAGTGTGTGTGTGTAAAGAAAGCTCTTTACCAAATTTATTACCTCATATTACGTATATATAACTTATAATTAATTTAATCAACAATTAATTTTATGAAATTAAGTGTCGCGTTATAATTCGAATTTCTACATATAAAATAATAAAAAATTAAGAATTTAATCATCTTAATAATTTAGAACAGGTATTATATAAAAAGTTAACCGGAGGTTATTGTTAAAAGGTCCTAAAACTTACTATAATCGATCGTTACTTCGATCGTACAGACATGAAAATTTTACTATATTTATAAAGTAGGAATCGATTTTAAACATATAATATATTATTGATTAAGCATTACTTTCCACTCCAAAATCATAATCCATTAAATATCATAGACTTAAATTCTAAACACAATGACCGTTACCTTCTGAGACTTTATATGGATATTGAATTAAAAATACTAGATAGAAACAAATCAATATTTGTTCGCTGCAAAATATTAAAACTATTTAGCAATTCGGAATCCTACTTTTAAACATCAAAAGTTGTAGTTTGCTACTCATTTGCATATGTTTGTCTCAACCAATCATTTGTTTCAAAACATTCATAAAAGAATAGAACGAGTTAGTAACTTCATCGGTGTGCCTCATTTCGAAATCTATCAACCAGACAATTGACGCCTGTCTAGATGTATCCCATGAGGGACATTCTATATAACATCGTTGGGCAAACTCATAAGCAAGTGTTAATAGTTTCTCCAAGGCGCAAAGTGTGCAAGAACAACGACCTTGCGATGATTCATATCTTGCCCAGTCTTTTAAAATCATTAAAAGTGATTCCTCTTGCAAGTATGTAAAAACAGAATATCTACCTATTTTTCTGTCATATTTGTAATTTTCTTAAGCACAAGCATTCATTACTTTATAGTATAACGTATGT
Source organism: Lasius platythorax (assembly GCA_963971435.1). Taxonomy (NCBI): domain Eukaryota; kingdom Metazoa; phylum Arthropoda; class Insecta; order Hymenoptera; family Formicidae; genus Lasius; species Lasius platythorax. Next base: position 6,934,513 of record OZ020540.1, on the reverse strand, counting down.
GCAGGAATTTTATAATGTTTTAAGGCGGCTTTAAATGTGGACCTTCATTCAATAATTTCTTTTGTTGCTACATCTTCGTTTTCTATCATAGAACACTTCTTTACGTTTCATAATATTTACTTTTCGAATTAAAAGACGATATTTGAGTCCATATTTTGTTGCTACGTCTATTTCAGATAAACCATTTTCTAAAACTTCATTTGCTGCTATGTGGAGCTCATTACTTAATGTGAGATGTGTCTCAATTTTTTTTCTTATTTCAATCGATACCATGATTGCTATTAAGATAATCTACAAAAGAAAGTAAAAACAAGCAAACAAATGATTGCATGTTGCGCCATTGTGAACATAAAAGTTGCAATATCACACGAATAAAAAATTGTTTTCGTGATTTTCATCTTGCAATATTTCAATTTCTGGTGTAAATTATAGATAAATTACAATATGTTTTGCAATATTTAAATGCTCCAGTAAAGAATCTTTAAAAAATTAGAAAAGAAACTTAGGACGATAATGTACTTACAAAATAAATAAAAAAACAAATATTCTGAAATAAATTTCTTCTCAAGACGTATATAATGGATATAATGGATATCTTATTCTGAACGTATACAAACGATGACTAGCACAATGTCAGTTTTTGACAATATTCATGCAAGGTTCCTACAGTGTTGTATCTTAGGAAAGTAAATAGAATTTTAAAACTCGAAGTAAATGTCGCTAAGCGATACATATTTTTTCTCTATCTATATTCTTGAAGATATGTATTCTCTTTTCTGCTAACGTGGCAATAATGTATTCTCTCTTCTGCTAATGTGGCCGAATTGAATCGGCACTTCGTATAAGGTACTTGAGCCGAATAAGGCCCAGCATTAAATAAAGCCCACTTTTGAATTTACCACTTAAAAAGGCGCTCTAAGTTTTGAGTATATGCCTGAAAGATTTATATGGTCACCATAATAGATCTTTCAGGCATATACTCAAAATTTAAAGCGCCTTTTTAAGTGGCAAATTGGGCTTTAAGTGGTAAGTGGGCTTTATTTAATACTAGGCCTTATTCGGCTCAGGTATCTTATATACAATAATGATGCGTCAATCTTTCCATCATGTATAACTAATTCATTTAAAATTTGATTTTAAAAATAAAAGAATTTTATTGTTGAAATTCACACGTAGAAATTGTTACATATAATTCTATAAATATCTAATACACTGACAATAAGTTAGCTGATATTCACATTTTAATTGTCAAGAGAGAACTATGCAATAAATATTCAATTATTTTTTAAAATGCAGCAGCCCTTAGGACAATCTACAAAAGAAAGTTAATATATAGAAATAAAAGCATGTTGCAAAATTATTATGGATAAACGAATTGCAATATGGCAAAACGAGGATTATATAATTGCAATTTTTGCCTCATGTTAGAAAAATAAAGCATTAATTCAAAGTTACTTATAAAGTGCTAAACAGTACATGTGTGTGTGTGTGTGTGTGTGTGTGTGTGTGTGTATCCATTCTAGGCATCAAAATATGTATTTGATTGTTCATCTTTTCTGGCATTCTTTGCGTAGGCAATTTGTATTTAATAACGTAACATTAACATTTCGAGCACAAATATATCGACGATCGCAGATATACTATATTTATGCAAAATTTTATACATATTTTTCCCTAAATATTCTGATAGTAATGTGATGAAGTAGTATCAAAGTCTGTAATATTTAGATTTCGTTCATAACCTAATGTTTCATTAATTCATAGTTCTATATATGTACGCAAAAACATCATTCGTAGCATTCAAAACGACACGAAGTTTTCAGGAAATGTCATAAAATAACTTCTAAGATATTATCTTTGATAAATAAAACATTGATTTTATTTTATTATTATATTTTGTCTAAAAAGTTTGTCGACAAAGCTTAAGACGTAGACATGCAATTTTCAAAATCATATTTAAAATGCGTATAGATAAAGTTAAACATACATAAGTATTAATAAACAGTTACTTCTTCTTACAAATACTAATCCCATAATATATTATGTAACATGTTTCGATCCTATCGATTATACAATAATTATGTATATGACAAAAGTAATTTTGTAAGTAGATACGTGCTATGAATATTCGGATTCGAGTATCATTCAGTCAGTTGCGATATTAATTAAACAAATGTAAATCCAATATCGCCAAGTTCTCTTAATAATTTTCTTAAATTAACTACATAGTTAACTGCAAATTTAAAAAATATAGATTTAGATTTTAATATAGTACACAAATAAATTAGTAAAATAATGATTTATATTTGAACAATTGTTACATATGCATAGTTAAAATCTGTCGTTTTTTGTATTACATAATTTTTACAGCGTGTACTTTTCTACCCTCTACAAAAAAAGCTTTACATAAAATGTAGGAAGCTGTAGAATATTATTAATATTAATAGATATATTTGATTCCCGATTTAAGATAAATCACGTCCTTCATAAATATAATATCATTACTGTTAGAAGAACAATTAAATAACAACAATATGTTGCAATTTAATCAATTAATCCTTTCAGGGAACTTAGCTTATTGAAAAACGAGCTCGTTCTCTCATATAATCTATGTATCAATCGAAAGAAAGCATGTGTATTTTTTCAAGAATGTTTCAGTTATTTCTGTGCATGAAATTGAAAGCTTTATACACTAGGAATCACGTTAAAAGTTCATTCATTATTCTCAAGAGTTTAATTGTTACATAATTAAACTAAATAGGTATGTATATCTCGTTTTATAAAATTAAAGAAACATTCTTATTTAAATGTGAATTAAAATATAAAATTATATATATATATATACATACACACTGCACATCCATTTCTTGACGAAATTGAAGAATAACCGTAACAATGGCTTATTAAACAGCGTATTATAGTTATAATAATGCATCCCTGATTATTTCAAGTAAAAGTGTTTGTCAAAATCAGAAAATTCTTTTAAAATACTTATCTCTATAAATTTACATATCTATTTTATCACTGTAGATAGTCGAGAAAAATTTATATGTAATATTCAATTTTCAACATTACTTTTAAAACTAATTATATGTGTGATATCCCAATACTTCCACTACACCAAATAATACATTTTCTAGGTCTTTTAAATATACAAATCCATATATTAAAATGTCAACGTTACAGTAATTTTAAAAAAATATTATTAGAATAATCCAGAGTTTATCGTTTAGATTATCTCATGTTTGCGTATTCGTACACAATACATTGCATAGTAGCAAACATATAATATCTTCCAACATCAGCACAACAATCTACACTACCGATAAACTTTAATTTTGTATTAATGAACATTAATAAATTAATTATAATAATTATTTTATTTATAAGCAGGTTCAATATTTAATCAGTGTTAATAATAAAAATATAATAAAAGTCTTATTAAAATAATTTAACATTAAAACGCAATGAACATCAAACTGTTAAAAATATCGCATATTACAAATGACGCTTCTTATTAAAATATAAGAGCGATATCAATATATTTTATTATTATTATTAAAAATTATTAAACATAATTAATTTAATAACTTAATCAGTTCCATATAAGTATTTTTACAATTTTACCATATTCTTCGTCTATGACACATTTTATATAATTATTTTGATGTGTAACGTAAATAATTATAAATTCTAATCTCATATAATATATTTTATATAATATATTTTTATGTTATTATTATGTTATAATAATAATGATGATAATGAAATATTATATTATTATATATTATATATCTAAAAAAGGCATGTAAAGTCGATACTCGAATATCTCGAAGTTTATTGTTGTCGCTTTTCCGCGATGCTGATTGGTTCTGTCGTTGCGCTTACTTCGTGAGCGGCTGTCATTGCATATTTTGACAGTTATTATGTGTATCAAGGGGTTAATAGTTTATTAAAAGTTATTCAATACTCATATTATTTGGCTGCTTGGTTATATTGAAAATAAAGTGTGTAGTATAGTATAGTGTATATATTAGAGATTATTAAAGAAAAGGAATTTTTAGGAGTGTACTTCGAAGAATAAGATAAATAATAATTATATATAAAAAATTGTATTGAACAATAAATTTAGTAATTTATTTGCTAAATTATGTACGGAATTAAATGTATGTCCGTACATAATTTTAATTCAGAAAATTAATATTATGTCCGTATATATTTTTAATTTATGGAATTGTAATTATGTCCGTACGTAATTTTAATTCATAGAATTAAAATTATATCGCTACATAATTTTAATTCATAGAACTAAAGTTATATTCTACATAATTTTATTTCATAAAATTAAAATTATGTCCGTACGTAATTTTAATTTATGTAATTAAAATTGTGTTGTACGTAATTTTAATTCATAGAATTAAAATAATTTTACTACATATTCTTAATTCATAGAATTAAAATTATGTCCGTACATAATTTTAATTTATAAAATTAAAATTATATGGCTACGTAATTTTAATTCACATAATTGGAATTATGTCGCTGCATAACTTTAATTCATAGAATGTAATTTGCCACATGAAGCTGCATACTTTTTTTGAGAGCAATTATGTGTTTTCTTTAAACTAGTTAATTGGTCTTATTATTCTATGCATAAAAGTATTAAGGTAAGATTACCGAAAACTGAATGCTTTACACAATATTTTGTATTTTATGTCAAAATACTGTAAACTTCAAGCCTTATAACTTGAAAAGTACTTAATAAATATAACTTAATTATAGTGTTTTAAAAAGCTCTCGAGGTAAGCTACAAGAATATGTAATGAAAAATAGGGGGTTCCATTTTAAAACGGAAGTTGACCTTCGAATGACCTTGAAAATGACCTTTAATGTCGAATCCAAGTTCACTATTATATAGCCCCCTTTGTTCCCTACAACTTTTATCCGAGTCGTTTTCCTTTAAACGTTGATCCTGAAAAGTTATAAGAGTGGAACTTTTAAAATGGGACACCCTGTATAGTAAATTAATTGCTCTGAATCAGAATATTTTTGATCTTGCTTCGCGAATGTCCGGAATCGAATTGTATGATATAAATATGAAATTATAAACGTTTAGAAAACGAACAAATTTTGCAAACGGAAATCTAAAATTTATATTTCTATTTATTTGCGCAAAACCCGTATTTTTGTTCGTTGCCCGTAGTTGTTGTTATACCTTAAAAGTTTATTAAATAACATCCATAATGAATGATGTGAGATTCGAAAGACGTAATGAATTTCTTGCACAATCAATATAAGAATGCTGTAAATTATAAATGTTTCATTTTCTCATATTGTGTATACATCTTTATACAAAATATAATATCGATATTAATCTTGTTATTACATTATATATTATGTATACATCTCGTGCACATTGTTCGTATCAAAATTATATTTTATATATAATATATATTTTAAAATGAAATATTTGCAATGAATATAAATACAATTAATGTAAAACTAATCAGCTTTAAGACAATCTATATAAAAAATCATCCGCGATGAAAAATACGCGAAATATATTTTGCATGATCTCACATCATTTTATTATAACATTGCTTTAACTGATGTAAAGTCAAGTGATTAATCAATATGGATAGAAAAGCTATAAAAAATTAGGACAAATGGGATAAGATGCTCCTCAGAGTGTCCCTCAGGGTGCACCCACGGTAAGCCCACGGTGGGCTCCTACTTAACCTATGCCCATAACTGGCAATGGAGGTGCCCGAACATGTACAATGGCAGTGCCCGTACAATTTTTTTTTTTTTTTTTTTTTACGAGGGAGGAGGAAATGCTAATGCACACCCGACGGCCCGTACCGCCAGGTAGTGTGGGACTTTCACCGCACTAAAACCTCCCCCCCTTGCCGCGTGCCTGACAGTGGCCGCAGCACACAGTGCCTGGCAGCGGCCGCGGGCACGCAGTGCCTGACAGTGGCCGCAGCACACAGTGCCTGGCAGCGGCCGCGGGCACGCAGTGCCTGACAGTGGCCGCAGCACACAGTGCCTGGCAGCGGCCGCGGGCACGCAGTGCCTGACAGTGGCCGCAGCACACAGTGCCTGGCAGCGGCCGCGGGCACGCAGTGCCTGACAGTGGCCGCAGCACACAGTGCCTGGCAGCGGCCGCGGGCACGCAGTGCCTGACAGTGGCCGCAGCACACAGTGCCTGGCAGCGGCCGCGGGCACGCAGTGCCTGACAGTGGCCGCAGCACACAGTGCCTGGCAGCGGCCGCGGGCACGCAGTGCCTGACAGTGGCCGCAGCACACAGTGCCTGGCAGCGGCCGCGGGCACGCAGTGCCTGACAGTGGCCGCAGCACACAGTGCCTGGCAGCGGCCGCGGGCACGCAGTGCCTGACAGTGGCCGCAGCACACAGTGCCTGGCAGCGGCCGCGGGCACGCAGTGCCTGACAGTGGCCGCAGCACACAGTGCCTGGCAGCGGCCGCGGGCACGCAGTGCCTGACAGTGGCCGCAGCACACAGTGCCTGGCAGCGGCCGCGGGCACGCAGTGCCTGACAGTGGCCGCAGCACACAGTGCCTGGCAGCGGCCGCGGGCACGCAGTGCCTGACAGTGGCCGCAGCACACAGTGCCTGGCAGCGGCCGCGGGCACGCAGTGCCTGACAGTGGCCGCAGCACACAGTGCCTGGCAGCGGCCGCGGGCACGCAGTGCCTGACAGTGGCCGCAGCACACAGTGCCTGGCAGCGGCCGCGGGCACGCAGTGCCTGACAGTGGCCGCAGCACACAGTGCCTGGCAGCGGCCGCGGGCACGCAGTGCCTGACAGTGGCCGCAGCACACAGTGCCTGGCAGCGGCCGCGGGCACGCAGTGCCTGACAGTGGCCGCAGCACACAGTGCCTGGCAGCGGCCGCGGGCACGCAGTGCCTGACAGTGGCCGCAGCACACAGTGCCTGGCAGCGGCCGCGGGCACGCAGTGCCTGACAGTGGCCGCAGCACACAGTGCCTGGCAGCGGCCGCGGGCACGCAGTGCCTGACAGTGGCCGCAGCACACAGTGCCTGGCAGCGGCCGCGGGCACGCAGTGCCTGACAGTGGCCGCAGCACACAGTGCCTGGCAGCGGCCGCGGGCACGCAGTGCCTGACAGTGGCCGCAGCACACAGTGCCTGGCAGCGGCCGCGGGCACGCAGTGCCTGACAGTGGCCGCAGCACACAGTGCCTGGCAGCGGCCGCGGGCACGCAGTGCCTGACAGTGGCCGCAGCACACAGTGCCTGGCAGCGGCCGCGGGCACGCAGTGCCTGACAGTGGCCGCAGCACACAGTGCCTGGCAGCGGCCGCGGGCACGCAGTGCCTGACAGTGGCCGCAGCACACAGTGCCTGGCAGCGGCCGCGGGCACGCAGTGCCTGACAGTGGCCGCAGCACACAGTGCCTGGCAGCGGCCGCGGGCACGCAGTGCCTGACAGTGGCCGCAGCACACAGTGCCTGGCAGCGGCCGCGGGCACGCAGTGCCTGACAGTGGCCGCAGCACACAGTGCCTGGCAGCGGCCGCGGGCACGCAGTGCCTGACAGTGGCCGCAGCACACAGTGCCTGGCAGCGGCCGCGGGCACGCAGTGCCTGACAGTGGCCGCAGCACACAGTGCCTGGCAACGGCGGTGCCGCGTGTACCCAATGTACTTGGGTACGGGATGCTGTTGGCACCCCTTGCAAGACTATCCTCTTGCAATGGGTGAGCCCTCTCGCCACGGCAAGGCCGCATCCCACGAGAGAGGGTTCCCGTACCTGGCAATGGCGTTGACCGTACCAGGCAATGGCAGTGCCCGTACCTGGGTACGTGCGTCCAACACATTAGATGCGCGTGCCACATATGAGACATTAAGACTCGTGGCAATGCTGTGTTTAGAGGCTTCTTCTTGATGGCTTCTTCTTGATGGCTTCTTTTTCTTTAAAATAAATTTCTATTGCCGATTAATTATCGCCGGCGTATGAGCGTAAACATTTTACGCTCGTTGACAGTCGTACGATTTTACGATCGTACGTTGGACGTATTCTATTTTAATATAACTTTACTTTAAGTAAGATGAAGCCAAGTTTCTAATTATAATTGATTCATTAGAATTTCTAGCATATTATATAATTTATAATAAAATGTATTTTGTATAACAAATTGAAATGAATTAAACATGTATATATTATTATTACACATTATTAATTATTATTATTTAATATTACATATTATGTTTACTTATTACTACACATTTTAAATTTAATCAATTGATCACTTGGCTTAACATCAGCTAAAGCAAAGTTCAAAAACAGTTTCTACTAAATAAATTCTAAAACAAAAACGGATGAGCTATAATAAATCAGAATATCATCGACGAGCGATTTAAGAATCAGTTTTTACCATTACATGTATATTTTTAAAAATTAGCATATTTATCACAAAGTAAATTAGATAAAATTTATTAATTGACAAAATTGCTTTCTATATTTTTTCTTATTTAATTTGTTTTAACTTAATCATGGAAAAGATCCATATTAAAAGTATTTATCAAAAGTTATTTTACATAATTTATTCTAGCTCATCCATTATAAAAGGCAACGGACCTATCTACAATTTACTATCTACATCTACATTTTCCTATCTACATCTACAATCTACTACAAATCCGTTGCCTCAAAATTAAAAACGTTTGTCACTCACCGACACTAATGCGCAACAGCGGAGTTGTTGATATTGAAGCTACGTTGTCTGTAACATACAAATATAAAATCCAAATTATAGCAGTGCTAAAAATAATTAATATTTCAAGAAATTGATTTTATTGTACTCGCCGAATTTTATATTCAATGCATACAATAATAAAAAAATATCTAAATATGGAATAATTTTATAAATTCTCTTTAATATATAGAATACTTAATTTTATAAATTCTAAAAGAACAATTTTTAAATAAAAAGGAAATTTTTATAAGATTTATATATAAGTTTCTCTTTCTCTCTGAGTCTCTTTTGTTTAAATCGTTCAAAATATGAACCTAATTAACGCGTGTATATACGGGACTTATAATAATTAATATACAAATAACAATACTCACCCTAGAGCTGCTCCGCCGGTGCCCGATGCCTCTCCTAGGCCTCCTCCTCCTCTCAGATTGACAGGGTTGTTAAAGTCCGTTAATTAACACACGCGACACTCGCTTTAAAAAACAATCCCGCACTTGTACGCGCGATACTTTTAACGACACTCCCGCACTCCCGCACTAAAGATGTACCCGTGAAAAGATTTATCGTCACTTCGATTGTTACTTGATTAAACAAATATATTACGCGAAATCGCGAGATTGCCATTGCGTTTAAAGAGAAATTATGTCGGAACGTTTCGCGTCACTACCTTTCTGATCGAGTGTCACCGCGCGAATAACATCAAATCGAAGTATGTCAACATTAATAAACTATACACCGTGAAGGCCATATACCTTCGAATGACAACAAATTGTTGTCGCCTGGAAATATTTAACACACACACACATTTTATAATAGAAATTTACGTTGAATATTTTATATCGCGTATCTAATATTTTATATCGCGTATCTAATATGTAAATCAATAACGTAAATGAAGTCTTTGCGCTTTTTCGCCGACGACAATAAGTCGGTAATAAAAAAAGTGTTTCTTCTCTAAACGCAATCGCGATCAGTGTCGGCAAATTAATTGCTATTATGATGCGATTAATGAATAATTACCTTTTATAAATAATAAATAAGAGTCATATAAAGAAATTTCACTATTATTATGACAATTAATTAACTTTCGATAAATAACACATAACTGTATCACGATGATATGTAGATCTTTATCGAAGCGCATAGTATTCCGCGCAATCACTGAATATTTCAGATAAGATTCGAAGCAGAAGAGATAAAAATTATAAATTATTGTTTTATTTCCCTAACAATACTTAAAGTTAAATACATTTGTAATATACTTTTTTATATTTTACTGATCTAACTGTAATGTTTTTCGGATTGAGAATGCACAATAAAATATGAATCGCAGAATCGAGTAATTAACGTAACAAGAGGACGGGTAATATACTAATCGTTTAATTAATAATTAATAAACCTTAGATTTTATTTGCGACAATATATCGAATTTAATTTTATATTTCAAATTAAATTCGATATATTGTCGCAAATAAAATTTAAGGTTTATTAATTATTAATTAAACGATTAGTATATTACGCGTCCTTTTGTTACGTTAATTACTCGATTCTGCGATTCATATTTTATTGTGCATTCTCAATCCGAAAAACATTACAGTTAGATCAGTAAAATATAAAAAAGTATATTACAAATGTATTTAACTTCAAGTATTGTTAGGGAAATAAAACAATAATTTATCATTTTTATCTCTGCTGCTTCGAATCTTACTTGAAATATTCAGTGATTGCGCGGAATACTATGCGCTTCGATAAAGATCTACATATCATCGTGATACAGTTATGTGTTATTTATCGAAAGTTAATTAATTGTCATAATAATAGTGAAATTTCCCTATATGACTCTTATTTATTATTTATAAAAGGTAATTATTCATTAATCGCATCATAATAGCAATTAATTTGCCGACACTATTCACGATTGCGTTTAGAGAAGAAACACTAATTTTATTACCGACTTATTGTCGTCGGCGAAAAAGCGCAAAGACTTTATTTACGTTATTGATTTACATATTAGATACGCGCATTGTTTAGATCGAGGAAGGAGAGAAACTCCTTCTATTGCCGATTAATTACATTGCCGGCATATGAACGTAAACATTTTACGCTCGTTGACAATCGTGCGATTTTACAATCGTTTGTTGGACGTCTTCTATTTTAATATAACTTTACTTTAACTAATATAAAGCCAAGTAAATCTAATCAAAATTAATTCATTAAAATTTTTATAATAATACATAATTTATAATAAAATGTATTTTTTACAACAAAATAAAATTAATTAAATGTTTATTTATTATTATTATTACACATTGATAATTATTATTATTTATTATTAAATAATATATTTATTTATTATCACACATTTTAAATTTAATCAATTGATCACTTGGCTTAACATCAGCTAAAGCAAAGTTCAAAAACAGTTTCTACTAAATAAATTCTAAAACAAAAACGGATGAGCTATAATAAATCAGAATATCATCGACGAGCGATTTAAGAATCAGTTTTTACCATTACATGTATATTTTTAAAAATTAGCATATTTATCACAAAGTAAATTAGATAAAATTTATTAATTGACAAAATTGCTTTTTATATTTTTTCTTATTTAATTTGTTTTAACTTAATCTTGGAAAAGATCCATATTAAAAGTATTTATCAAAAGTTATTTTACATAATTTATTCTAGCTCATCCATTATAAAAGGCAACGGACCTATCTACAATTTACTATCTACATCTACATTTTCCTATCTACATCTACAATCTACTACAAATCCGTTGCCTCAAAATTAAAAACGTTTGTCACTCACCGACACTAATGCGCAACAGCGGAGTTGTTGATATTGAAGCTACGTTGTCTGTAACATACAAATATAAAATCCAAATTATAGCAGTGCTAAAAATAATTAATATTTCAAGAAATTGATTTTATTGTACTCGCCGAATTTTATATTCAATGCATACAATAATAAAAAAATATCTAAATATGGAATAATTTTATAAATTCTCTTTAATATATAGAATACTTAATTTTATAAATTCTAAAAGAACAATTTTTAAATAAAAAGGAAATTTTTATAAGATTTATATATAAGTTTCTCTTTCTCTCTGAGTCTCTTTTGTTTAAATCGTTCAAAATATGAACCTAATTAACGCGTGTATATACGGGACTTATAATAATTAATATACAAATAACGATACTCACCCTAGAGCTGCTCCGCCGGTGCCCGATGCCTCTCCTAGGCCTCCTCCTCCTCTCAGATTGACAGGGTTGTTAAAGTCCGTTAATTAACACACGCGACACTCGCTTCAAAAAACAATCCCGCACTTGTACGCGCGATACTTTTAACGACACTCCCGCACTCCCGCACTAAAGATGTACCCGTGAAAAGATTTATCGTCACTTCGATTGTTACTTGATTAAACAAATATATTACGCGAAATCGCGAGATTGCCATTGCGTTTAAAGAGAAATTATGTCGGAACGTTTCGCGTCACTACCTTTCTGATCGAGTGTCACCGCGCGAATAACATCAAATCGAAGTATGTCAACATTAATAAACTATACACCGTGAAGGCCATATACCTTCGAATGACAACAAATTGTTGTCGCCTGGAAATATTTAACACACACACACATTTTATAATAGAAATTTACGTTGAATATTTTATATCGCGTATCTAATATTTTATATCGCGTATCTAATATGTAAATCAATAACGTAAATGAAGTCTTTGCGCTTTTTCGCCGACGACAATAAGTCGGTAATAAAAAAAGTGTTTCTTCTCTAAACGCAATCGCGATCAGTGTCGGCAAATTAATTGCTATTATGATGCGATTAATGAATAATTACCTTTTATAAATAATAAATAAGAGTCATATAAAGAAATTTCACTATTATTATGACAATTAATTAACTTTCGATAAATAACACATAACTGTATCACGATGATATGTAGATCTTTATCGAAGCGCATAGTATTCCGCGCAATCACTGAATATTTCAGGTAAGATTCGAAGCAGAAGAGATAAAAATTATAAATTATTGTTTTATTTCCCTAACAATACTTAAAGTTAAATACATTTGTAATATACTTTTTTATATTTTACTGATCTAACTGTAATGTTTTTCGGATTGAGAATGCACAATAAAATATGAATCGCAGAATCGAGTAATTAACGTAACAAGAGGACGGGTAATATACTAATCGTTTAATTAATAATTAATAAACCTTAGATTTTATTTGCGACAATATATCGAATTTAATTTTATATTTCAAATTAAATTCGATATATTGTCGCAAATAAAATTTAAGGTTTATTAATTATTAATTAAACGATTAGTATATTACGCGTCCTTTTGTTACGTTAATTACTCGATTCTGCGATTCATATTTTATTGTGCATTCTCAATCCGAAAAACATTACAGTTAGATCAGTAAAATATAAAAAAGTATATTACAAATGTATTTAACTTCAAGTATTGTTAGGGAAATAAAACAATAATTTATCATTTTTATCTCTGCTGCTTCGAATCTTACTTGAAATATTCAGTGATTGCGCGGAATACTATGCGCTTCGATAACGATCTACATATCATCGTGATACAGTTATGTGTTATTTATCGAAAGTTAATTAATTGTCATAATAATAGTAAAATTTCTTTATATGACTCTTATTTATTATTTATAAAACGTAATTATTCATTATTCGCATCATAATAACAATTAATTTGCCGACACTGATCGCGATTGCGTTTAGAGAAGAAACACTCCTTTTATTACCGACTTATTGTCGTCGGCGAAAAAGCGCAAAGACTTCATTTACGTTATTGATTTACATATTAGATACGCGCATTGTTTAGATCGAGGAAGGAGAGAAACTCCTTCTATTGCCGATTAATTACATTGCCGGCATATGAACGTAAACATTTTACGCTCGTTGACAATCGTGCGATTTTACAATCGTTTGTTGGACGTCTTCTATTTTAATATAACTTTACTTTAACTAATATAAAGCCAAGTAAATCTAATCAAAATTAATTCATTAAAATTTTTATAATAATACATAATTTATAATAAAATGTATTTTTTACAACAAAATAAAATTAATTAAATGTTTATTTATTATTATTATTACACATTGATAATTATTATTATTTATTATTAAATAATATATTTATTTATTATCACACATTTTAAATTTAATCAATTGATCACTTGGCTTAACATCAGCTAAAGCAAAGTTCAAAAACAGTTTCTACTAAATAAATTCTAAAACAAAAACGGATGAGCTATAATAAATCAGAATATCATCGACGAGCGATTTAAGAATCAGTTTTTACCATTACATGTATATTTTTAAAAATTAGCATATTTATCACAAAGTAAATTAGATAAAATTTATTAATTGACAAAATTGCTTTCTATATTTTTTCTTATTTAATTTGTTTTAACTTAATCTTGGAAAAGATCCATATTAAAAGTATTTATCAAAAGTTATTTTACATAATTTATTCTAGCTCATCCATTATAAAAGGCAACGGACCTATCTACAATTTACTATCTACATCTACATTTTACTATCTACATCTACAATCTACTACAAATCCGTTGCCTCAAAATTAAAAAAGTTTGTCACTCACCGACACTGATGCGCAACAGCGGAGTTGTTGATATTGAATAAGCTACGTTGTCTGTAACATACAAATATAAAATCCAAATTATAGCAGTGCTAAAAATAATTAATATTTCAAGAAATTGATTTTATTGTACTCGCCGAATTTTATATTCGATGCATACAATAATAAAAAAATATCTAAATATGGAATAATTTTATAAATTCTCTTTAATATATAGAATACTTAATTTTATAAATTCTAAAAGAACAATTTTTAAATAAAAAGGAAATTTTTATAAGATTTATATATAAGTTTCTCTTTCTCTCTGAGTCTCTTTTGTTTAAATCGTTCAAAAAAATGAACCTAATTAATGCGTGTATATACGCGACTTATAATAATTAATATACAAATAACGATACTAACCCTAGAGCTGCTCCGCCGGTGCCCGATGCCTCTCCTAGGCCTCCTCCTCCTCTCAGATTGACAGGGTTGTTAAAGTCCGTTCACTAACAAACGCGACACTCGCTTTAAAAGGCAATCCCGCACTTGTACGCGCGATACTTTTAACGGCACTCCCGCACTCCCGCACTAAAGATGTACCCGTAAGAAGATTTATCGTCACTTCGATTGTAACTTGATTAAACAAATATATTACGCGAAATACGTGTATGCGTTTCGAGAACTATTGTCGCGATATTTATAGTTGTATATTATGTGTGTGAAAGTTAATTATTCATTAATCACATCATAATAGCAAATAATTTTCCGACATTGATCGCGATTGAGTTTAAAGAAGAATTATGTCGGAGCGTTTCGCGTCACTACTTTTCTGTTCGAGTGTCACCGCGCGAATAATGACAAATCGAAGTATGTCAACATAAACTATATACTGTGAAGGCCATATACCTTCGAATGACAACAAATTATTGTTGTCATTCGAAAGTACATGGCCTTCACCTGCCTTCACTCGCCTTGTCGCCTGGAAATATTTAACACACACACACATTTTATAATAGAATTTTACGTTGAATATTTTATATCGCGTATCTAATATTTTATATCGCGTATCTAATATGTAAATCAATAACGTAAATGAAGTCTTTGCGCTTTTTCGCCGACGACAATAAGTCGGTAATAAAAGGAGTGTTTCTTCTCTAAACGCAATCGCGATCAGTGTCGGCAAATTAATTGCTATTATGATGCGATTAATGAATAATTACCTTTTATAAATAATAATTAAGAGTCATATAGGAAAATTTCACTATTATTATGACCATTAATTAACTTTCGATAAATAACACATAACTGTATCACGATGATATGTAGATCTTTATCGAAGCGCATAATATTCCGCGCAATCACTGAATATTTCAAGTAAGATTCGAAGCAGCAGAGATAAAAATTATAAATTATTGTTTTATTTCCCTAACAATACTTAAAGTTAAATACATTTGTAATATACTTTTTTATATTTTACTGATCTAACTGTAATGTTTTTCGGATTGAGAATGCACAATAAAATATGAATCGCAGAATCGAGAATGCACAATAAAATATGAATCGCAGAATCGAGTAATTAACGTAACAAAAGGACGCGTAATATACTAATCGTTTAATTAATAATTAATAAACCTTAGATTTTATTTGCGACAATATATCGAATTTAATTTGAAATATAAAATTAAATTCGATATATTGTCGCAAATAAAATCTAAGGTTTATAAATTATTAATTAAACGATTAGTATATTACGCGTCCTTTTGTTACGTTAATTACTCGATTCTGCGATTCATATTTTATTGTGCATTCTCAATTTGAAAAACATTACAGTTAGATCAGTAAAATATAAAAAAGTATATTACAAATGTATTTAACTTCAAGTATTGTTAGGGAAATAAAACAATAATTTATAATTTTTATCTCTGCTGCTTCGAATCTTACTTGAAATATTCAGTGATTGCGCTGAATACTATGCGCTTCGATAAAGATCTATATATCATCGTGATACAGTTAGGTGTTATTTATCGAAAGTTAATTAATTGTCATAATAATAGTGAAATTTCCCTATATGACTCTTATTTATTATTTATAAAAGGTAATTATTCATTAATCGTATCATAATAGCAATTAATTTGCCGACACTATACACGATTGCGTTTAGAGAAGAAACAGTCCTTTTATTACCGACTTATTGTCGTCGGCGAAAAAGCGCAAAGACTTTATTTACGTTATTGATTTACATATTAAATACGCGCATTGTTTAGATCGAAAAAGGAGAGAAACTCCTTCTATTGCCGATTAATTACATTGCCGGCATATGAACGTAAACATTTTACACTCGTTGACGATCGTGCGATTTTACAATCGTTTGTTGGACGTCTTCTATTTTAATCTAACTTTACTTTAACTAATATAAAGCCAAGTAAATCCAATCAAAATTGATTCATTAAAATTTTTATAATAATACATAATTTATAATAAAATATATTTTTTACAACAAAATAAAATTAATTAAACGTTTATTTATTATTATTATTACACATTGATAATTATTATTATTTATTATTAAATAATATATTTAATTATTATTACACATTTTAAATTTAATCAATTGATCACTTGGCTTAACATCAGCTAAAGCAAAGTTTAAAAACAGTTTCTACTAAATAAATTCTAAAACAAAAACGGATGAGCTATAATAAATCAGAATATCATCGACGAGCGATTTAAGAATCAGTTTTTACCATTACATGTATATTTTTAAAAATTAGCATATTTATCACAAAGTAAATTTGATAAAATTTATTAATTGACAAAATTGCTTTCTATATTTTTTCTTATTAAATTTGTTTTAACTTAATTTTGGAAAAGATCCATATTAAAAGTATTTATCAAAAGTTATTTTACATAATTTATTCTAGCTCATCCATTATAAAAGGCAACGGACCTATCTACAATTTACTATCTACATCTACATTTTACTATCTACATCTACAATCTACTACAAATCCGTTGCCTCAAAATTAAAAAAGTTTGTCACTCACCGACACTGATGCGCAACAGCGGAGTTGTTGATATTGAAGCTACGTTGTCTGTAACATACAAATATAAAATTCAAATTATAGCAGTGCTAAAAATAATTAATATTTCAAGAAATTGATTTTATTGTACTCGCCGAATTTTATATTCGATGCATACAATAATAAAAAAATATCTAAATATGGAATAATTTTATAAATTCTCTTTAATATATAGAATACTTAATTTTGTAAATTCTAAAACAACAATTTGTAAATAAAAAGAAAATTTTAATAAGATGTATATATAAGTTTCTCTTTATCTCTGAGTTTCTTTTGTTTTAATCGTTCAAAAAAATTAACCGAATTAATGCGTGTATATACGCGACTTATAATAATTAATGTACAAATAACGATTCTCACCTTAGGGCTGCTCCGCTGGTGCCCGATGCCTCTCTCAGGCCTCCTCCTCCTCTCAGATTTGCAGGGTTGTTAAAGTCCATTGATTAACACACGCGACACTCGCTTTAAAAGGCAATCCCGCACTTGTACGCGCGATACTTTAAACGGCACTCCCGCACTCCCGTGTATTACCGTAATTTCCCGAAATGACTTTTCTTTATTATTTAGAACAGTTAATTATTCTGTAATCACATTATAAAAGCAAAAAAATTTGCCGACATTGATCGCGATTTCGTTTAGAACAGAAATATGTCGGAGCGTTTCGCACCACTACTTTACTGTTCGGGTGTCAACGCGCTACTGATAACAAATCGAAGCATATCAACAATAGTGCGCTAGACTACGTCAAGGCCACATACCATATATTATTTATAATTCGATGCCGAAATATTTTACGCACTATGATACATATATACTATGTATATATATATATATATACATATTTATATATACTATATACGCACTATGATACATATATACTACGATTATATATATATATATATAGTGTGTATATATATAGTATATATATACTATATATATATATATTTATTACTATATATAT
Organism: Lasius platythorax; assembly: GCA_963971435.1. Lineage (NCBI taxonomy): Eukaryota > Metazoa > Arthropoda > Insecta > Hymenoptera > Formicidae > Lasius > Lasius platythorax. Next base: position 6,916,123 of record OZ020540.1, on the reverse strand, counting down.
ATATATATAGTAATAATATATTTAATTATTATTATATATATATATATACTATATATATATACTATATATATGTATATATAGTATATATACATATATATAGTATATATATATATATATACTATGATTCATATGTATACATATGAAATATTAAATTTTACAAGCATTTCATAGTTTAGATTAATTATTTATTAAATGATTGATGATATATATATATATATAATATTCTATATTTACGCATTTATATAATTCTTTTATTAAATGTTTGACGTTGAAGTTTCAATTGTAGGAAAAACTTTTTGGGCTGGCGTAGACTTTTGCGTAGGATTACAAAGAAAATATACGAGAACAGATAAACGAAGCTTCGATGTTAATCAACAATTAAATCACGAATCAAGATAAATTGCGATTTAAAATTCGCGAGAAACGCGAACAAATAAATCGACAATCACCGTATACACTCGATATATACGCGTAATTCTTGAAACAATCGGGATAAAGAGCCATATGAGATGTGCCAATGAATAACAGATCGTAAATATATGTAGTCGGGTAATCAAAGTGAAACGAATTATTTAATTCGACCGAAACGGAATAAATAACGAAAATTGGACATAAAGTACATGATTATAATTAAAATACAATTTTAATAACAGTAAAATTTATAAATTGACGATTTTATCAGTATCAAATAAATATATACGATTAATTCAAATATCCAATAATGCGGATAATTTAATAATGTGTGTGACAGCATTAAAATTTCGACTTAATATGTAACTTATAATACACATATATAATTTTTAATTTTCAAATTAAAATATAACGTGAAGAAAATGTAATGAATAACAGAATAATATTTCTTATAATTTATAAATTATAAATACAAATAAAATGCAGTTTTATATAAATTATAATTTTACTACATTTATAATTAAAATATATGATATATAGTTAATTAAAATAATGGCTCTGTTATACTTACATACCAGGAGTTGTGGAATAGGCAAGTGAGAGCCGGACGCAAGTTCTAAAGCGCTAAGACTTCGCTGGTAATCTTCTTTAGATAAATTTGAAAGTTGTGGTCCTTTCTTAGGACCATCTTCGACATGATGTTTACAGAATGGTGTACAAAAGAATACTGACGGATTGTGAAATCAATATCAATCATAAAGGAGCGAGATAAGATGAGCCGATGAATAACAGATCGTAAATATATGTAGTCGGTTAATCAAAGTGTAATAAATTATTTAATTAGATAGTAACGAAATAAATAACGAAAATAAGACATAAAGTATATGATTATAATTAAAATGCAATTTTAATGACAGTAGAATTTATAAATAGACGAATTTATCAGTATCAAATAAATATATACGATTTATTCAAATATCCAATAATGCAAATAATTTTATAATGTGACAGCATTAAAACTTCGATCTTATATGTAACTTATAATAAACATATATAATTTTTAATTTCCATAATAAAATATAACGTGAAGAAAATGTAATGAACAACAGAAGAATACTTCTTATAGTTTATAAATTTTAAATACAACTAAAATGCAATTTTATATAAATTATAATTTTACTACATTTATAATTAAAATATATGATATATAGTAAATTAAAATAAAGGCTCTGTTATACTTACATATCAGGAGATGTGGAATAGGCAAGTGAGAGCCGGGCGCAAAGTCTAAAGCGCTAAGGCTACGCTGGTAATCTTCTTTAAATGAATTTGAAAGTTGTGGTCCTTTTTTAGGACCATCTTTGACATGATGTTCACAGCATGGTGTACAAAGGAATACTGACGGATTGTGAAATCAAAATAAATCATAATGGAGCGTGATAAGATGAGCCGATTAATAACAGTTCGTAAATATATGTAGTCGGGTAATCAAAGTGAAATAAATTATTTAATTAGATCGTAACGGAATAAATAACGAAAATGGGACATAAGGTATATGATTATAATTAAAATATAATTTTAATAACAGTAGAATTAATAAATTGACGATTTTATCAGTATCAAATAAATATATACGATTTATTCAAATATCCAATAATGCGAATAATTTTATAATGTGTGTGACAGCATTAAAACTTCGACCTAATATGTAAATTATAATACACATATGTAATTTTTATTTTCAAAATAAAATATAACGTGAAGAATATGTAATGAACAACTGAAGAATATTTCTTACAGTTTATAAATTATAAATACTATTAAAATACAATTTTATATAAATTATAATTTTACAACATTTATAATTAAAATATATGATATATAGTATATTAAAATAAAGGCTCTGCTATACTTACATATCAAGAGATATGGAATAGACAAGTGAGAGCCGGGCGTAAGGTCTAAAGCGCTAAGACTTCGCTGGAAATCTTCTTTAAATAAATTTGAAAGTAGTGGTCCTTTCTTAGGACCATCATCGACACGATGCTTACAGAATGGTGTACAAAAGAATACTGACGGATTGTGAAATCAAAGTAAATCATAACGGAGCGAGATAAGATGAGCCGATGAATAACAGATCGTTAATATATGTAGTCGGGTAATCAAAGCGAAATAAATTATTTAATTAGATCGTAACGGAATAAATAACGAAAATGGGACATAAAGTATATGATTATAATTAAAATATAATTTTAATAACAGTAAAATTAATAAATTAACTATTTTATCAGTATCAAATAAATATATACGATTTATTCAAATATCCAATAATGCGAATAATTTTATAATATGTGTGAGAACATTAAATCTTCGACCTAATATGTAGATTATAATACACATATGTAATTTTTATTTTCAAAATAAAATATAACGTAAAGAAAATGTAATTAACAACTGAAGAATATTTCTTATAGTTTATAAATTTTAAATACTATTAAAATACAATTTTATATAAATTATAATTTTACTACATTTATAATTAAAATATATGATATATAGTAAATTAAAATAAAGGCTCTGTTATACTTACATATCAGGAAATGTGAAATTAGCAAGTGAGAGCCGGGCGCAAGGTCTAGAGCGCTAAGACTATGCTTCTAATTTTATTTAAATGAATTTGAAAGATGTGGTCCTTTCTTACGACCATCTTTGACATGATGTTAACAAAATGGTGTACAAAAAAATACTGACGGAGTGTGAAATCAAAATAAATCATAAAGGAGCGAGGTAAGATGAGCCGATGAATAACAAATCGTAAATATATGTAATCGGGTAATCGAAGTTTGATAAATTAATTAATTAGATAGTAACGGAATAAATAACGAAAATGGGACATAAAGTATATGATTATAATTAAAATGCAATTTTAATAACAATAGAATTAATAAATTGACAATTTTATCAGTATAAAATAAATATATATAATTTATTCAAATATCCAATAATGCGAATAATTTAAAATGTGTGTGACAGCATTAAAACTTCGACCTAATATGTAACTTATAATACACATATGTAATTTTTATTTTCAAAATAAAATATAACGTAAAGAAAATGTAATGAACAACAGAAGAATATTTCTTATAGTTTATAAATTTTAAATACAACTAAAATGCAATTTTATATAAATTATAATTTTATTACATTTATAATTAAAATATATGATATATAGTAAATTAATATAAGGGCTCTGTTATACTTACATATAAAGAGATGTGGAATAGGCAAGTGAGAGCCGGGCGCAAGGTCTAAAGCGCTAAGACTACGCTGGTAATCTTCTTTAAATGAATTTGAAAGTTGTGGTCCTTTCTTAGGACCATCTTCGACACGATGCTTACAGAATGGTGTACAAAAGAATACTGACGGATTGTGAAATCAAAGTAAATCATAACGGAGCGAGATAAGATGAGCCGATGAATAACAGATCGTTAATATATGTAGTCGGGTAATCAAAGTGAAATAAATTATTTAATTAGATCGTAACGGAATAAATAACGAAAATGGGACATAAGGTATATGATTATAATTAAAATATAATTTTAATAACAGTAAAATTAATAAATTAACTATTTTATCAGTATCAAATAAATATATACGATTTATTCAAATATCCAATAATGCGAATAATTTTATATTATGTGTGAGAACATTAAATCTTCGACCTAATATGTAAATTATAATACACATATGTAATTTTTATTTTCAAAATAAAATATAACGTGAAGAAAATGTAATTAACAACTGAAGAATATTTCTTATAGTTTATAAATTTTAAATACAACTAAAATGCAATTTTATATAAATTATAATTTTACTACATTTATAATTAAAATATATGATATATAGTAAATTAAAATAAAGGCTCTGTTATACTTACATATCAGGAGATGTGGAATAGGCAAGTGAGAGCCGGGCGCAAGGTCTAAAGCGCTAAGACTTCGCTAGTAATCTTCTTTAAATAATATTGAAAGTTGTGATCCTTTCTTTGGATCATCTTCGACATGATGTTCACAGCATGGTGTACAAAAGAATACTGACGGATTGTGAAATCAAAATAAATCATAATGGAGCGTGATAAGATGAGCCGATTAATAACAGTTCGTAAATATATGTAGTCGGGTAATCAAAGTGTAATAAATTATTTAATTAAATGGTAACGGAATAAATAACGAAAATGGGACATAAAGTATATGATTATAATTAAAATACAATTTTAATAACAGTAGAATTAATAAATTGACCAAATAAAAACCAATCATAGCCGTGGAAAAGCGACAACAATACACTTTGAGACTTTCGAGTATTGACATAACATGTTTTTTTTTAGAGAATAATTTATTGAAAATTGGACAACGTCTAGAAATAAGAGCGCGCGTGTAGCGCGCGCTTGTGTTGTTCTAGTAATATATAACATATAATATATTAATGTTTTTTTTATTATGTTATTAGTAACATAATATTCTTTACGATTCATTGGCCGCGCATAAGAACAAACGATTTCAATAACAATGTACAAAAATCAATCAATATGGAAAATAGAAATTTATATTTAAAAGTAATTTCTTGCTATGCGATATAATGTGCTAAAGCATTCAAAAAATATAATGTTAACGACATTTTAATATCAGAATTTCTGTATGTAAATGAAATTAAAGAAATCTATCATTAAGTAATGTATAAATAATAACAATCGGCGACATCTTATAGATCTTAAAAATGTGTATGTGTGTGTATAGAGTACTTTTTACAAAATTTATTACCTTATTTTAAGTATATATGTAAAACTTACTATGATTAATTTAATCGGCAATTAATTTAAGGGAATTCAATGTATCGTTATAATTCTAATTTCAATATATAAAATAATAAAAAATTAATATTTCATTCATCATAATAATTTAGAGCTGGTATTATGTGAGAAATTAATCGCAGGTTTTTGTCAAAGTGGTCCTAAAACTTTTATCATGCTATAATCGATCATTATTTCGATCGTATAGACATGATACATTTACAATATTATAATAAAGTAAGAATCTTTATTACATATATAATATATATAATATATTATATATATATATATATATATATATATATATATATATATATATATATGTGTGTGTGTGTGTGTGTGTGTAATTGATTAAGTATTACTTTCCATTCCAAAATTATTGAAACCGTACATTTAAATTCCAAACACAATTGACACATGGAACTGTATCTTTTGAGACTTTATATGGATATTTAATCAGAGATACAAGTTCGAAACAGATCAATATTTGTTTGCTACAAAATCTTAGAAGAACTTGGCAATTCGGAAACGCCTGCTTAAACATCGACAAAAGTTGTTTGCTACTCGTCTGCTTATATTTTTTTTAAGCACCTTTCTAAAGAATTGAACGAGCGAGAAATTTCATAACTGTTCCTCATTTCAAAACTGTTCAACCAGTAAATTGACGCCTGTTTATTTCTATCCCATGAAAGTGGACATTCTATATTGTTATGTTGGGCAAACTCGTAAGCAAGTGTTAATAGTTGTTCCAAGGCGCAAAGTTTGCAAGTACAAGATTGCGATGATTCACGTCTTTTCCAGTTTTTAAAATACCTACTCCAAAAGTAATTCCTCTTGCAAGTATGTAAACTCAGCATCACTAGTATTTATTTTCCTATCATATTCGTAATATTCTTGAGCTCGGATTTTCTTCACTTCATAGACTAGCGTACTTACAGGAATTCCATATTTGATTGAAACGGCGTGTATCCTTTAATAATATTTTTTATTGCTGCATCGAATAATGGTTTCTCATTATAAAACTTTTTTTTACGTATTTTAAGATCTATTTTTCGATATAAAATTTGGTTTTCGAGTCCATATTTTGTAGCTATGTAATCTTCAGGTAAATCTTTTTCCTCAACTTCTTTTGCTGCTACCTCGAGCTTGTCACTTAATGCGAGGTGTCTCGCAATTAATGTTCTCGTATTCATTTCCACAACCACTATTAAGATAATCTACGAAGAAAAGTAAAAAACAGAAATGAGTGTATAAAGTAAAAAACAGAAAACAGTGCATTATTGCATTATTGAGAACATAAATGTTGCAATATCGCAAGATTGTAAAATCGTTTTAACGATTTTCATTTTGCGGTGTTTCAATCTCTCGTGTACGATTGTATGTACTTATAAAAACACAATAATACATATATATATATCTCTTGAAAATTTCCTTGTAAATAATAGATAAATTTTACATGATTTTACATTATTTTAGTACTCTAGTAGAAACTTTTTAATTTTGAAAAAGAACAATTAGAAAGATAGTATACTTACAAAATAAATCCAAAAACAAACATTTCTAAATAAATTTTTGCTACGGCAATGTAGCAAGTATTTTAATCTGGTTGTATACAAACGGCGACTGAAGCACAATGTCAGATATTAACTAAAGATTTCCAGTACTATTTTAGGAAAAAAAATAAAGTATTAAAACTCGAAGTATATATATACATATAAATGTCGCTAAAACGGCACATATTTTTTCTCTATATTTTTAAAGAAATATATTCCCTCCTTCGCTTATTTGGCATTGAATAGGCGTTGAATAGGCATTGAATAATAATGCGTCAATCTTTCGATCATGTATAATTAATTCATTTAAAATTTTATTTTAAAGATAAAAAAATTTTATTATTGAAATGCACGCGCAGAAATTGTTACACATTATTCTATAAATATCCTATACTTATTTCATAGTATATCTTAGATTTACTAATTCCATAAATGTTAGAAGCGGCGCTGTGTGTAAAACGTCTTTCAATAATACCTTTTATTGCTGCATCGAATTTTTCTGCCTCAACATAAAACTCTTCTTTACGTTTTATAATTTTTATTGTTCGACGCAAAATTTTGAATGCGAGTCCATATTTTGTTGCTACGTTCTTTATAAATAAATGATTTTCTAAAACTTCTTTTGCTGCTACTCCGATCTTATCCTTTAATGCGAGGTTTCTCGCAATTATTTTTCTCGTAAAAATCGATTCGATAATCGCTATTAAGATAATATACTAACCTATGAAAAAAAGCAAAAACAGAGAAATGATTGCATGTTGCACTATTGTGAATGTAAAAGTTGCAATATCGATTCATATCATAAAATCGTTTACGCGATTTTCGTCTTACGATATTTCAATCTCTTGTGTACGATTGTACTTATAAAATCTCAATAATATATTAATAATTTTTTCGTAAATAATAGATAAATTATACAGTATTTTGAATTATTTAAATGCTCTAGTAAAAACTCTTTAAAAAATTTAAAAGAAAAAAAGTATTAAGACGAAAATGTACTTACAAAATTAAATTAAAAAGCATTTTCTCGCGACGAAATGGATGTAGTGAATATCTTAATCTAGTTGTTACAAACGATGACTGAAGCTCAATTTCAGATATTGACTAAATTCATGATTCCCAGTATTGTATTAGGAAGATAAATAGAATTTTAAAACTCGAAGTAAATGTCGCTAAGCATATTTTTTTCTACATTTTTAAAGAAATATATTCCCTCTTTCTCTTATTTAGCAATGAATCAGCCCTCAGTCTATACAATAATAATGCGTTAATCTTCCGATCATGTTTAACTAATTCATTTAAAAGTTAATTAGAAAAATAAAGAAATGTTATTGTTGAAATGCATGCGTAAAATTGTAACATGTAATTATATAAATATTTAACACACTAAGTTAGCTCATATTCATATTTTAATTGTCGGATGAGAGCTATGCAATAAATAGTATCTTATAGTTACCATAGAAAAATATGTATGAATCGAATATTCGATTATTCAAAATAATTTGAAATTTTTGAGAAAAATCACAAAATTTCTCGTAGGCCATTATCTTCAATTAATTTCTGAATTATTTATTATTTCATAGTTTGTTAAGAAACACATAAAGACATCTAGATTTTCAGATTATGTTCAAAATCCATATATGAAAGATTAAAGAAAGTATGTGTATATTTTGTTAGTAATAATTATAGATTATGTCTCTTTTCACAACTATTACTAGAACATTATAAAGCGCTACACGAGCCCTATTCATTTTGTCTACACCGAGGAAGACGTATGGAAGATCGCGTTCATTTAGTTTATTGGAGTCGGAAGCCCGCGGCTGATTGTGAGTGCATGCGCACTCTATACGACCTTGCACGTGACGTCACAAGGGCGGACAAGGCCATCGCCAGTCACGCGACCACGAGTACAATCTGCTACCATTCATGTGTTCTGTCGCGTACTCTTCCCCCACTTCGCATAATTTCAACTCTATCTGTTTTCTCTATCGACTGTTGATTCTTCTTTCTCATCGCGGCTTCTCTTTTCTAACATCGTATCCATTTTACATACATATTATCGCCGTTTTTCTTGCACGCTATTAAGCGATTACTCTCCGAATATATGTATATGATGTCCTTCTTTTTCCTCCTTTCACTTCTTTCGATGTAAGAAGTTTAAATTGCATTTTCCGCTTGTCTTTCTTGACTTCTGACATCAAGATTGCGCGATGATAAAGTCTCGATATCTTAGATACTCAATCGAGTTTTTCGTCTTTTAGCACAAATATATAGAGTTTAAAATATCTGCCAGAGAAATAAATAATTTATGTATCTTGTTAACACGCGGCGTATAGAAGCCTCTAAGTTTTTGTTTTGTTCGCATGTAAATTTTTTGATTAGCGCTGACAATCTTACGACCACAATCTTACCACAAGTTGTTTATCTGTAAATAAATATAAAAAATATTTTTTATATTTACATTCTTATATAAAATTTTTTATTTCCTTCTTTTTCGTGTTATATACATTATTTATTAATTTTACTAATTTTACTAAATTACACGTACGTCATTTATATTTCCTTCTTTATGTTGTATGTATTGAATTATTTAATAAATCAAAATTTTAAAAAAGATGTGTCTTTGCAAAATGGGTGTCAAAATACAAATATATGTCGATACATATAGGCATATCATTTAATTAACAGAATTACATGTAGTTAAAGCGATCATTCAAAATGAGCATATCTGTTCATATTTTGAACATAAATTATAGCACAACTGTTTCATATCTTGAAGGTAAATTATGTACAATAAAATGTACATAAATATATATGTACAATAATATATAAAAAAATTAAATTAAATTAATTTAATTTAATTAAATTATAATATATAAAAAATAATATATAAATAAATATATGTACAATAATTTGCAAAATTTTGGCGCAAAGCGCGGGCCGAAAAGCTAGTCTAACATAATGTGTGTAATTGTTTATTAAATAGCGTAAGTATAAAAACTGCATAACTAATTATTTAAAGTCTTTGCTAAAGTCAAAAATTCTTCCAAAATAATTATGTCTATAAATTTACATATTTATTTTATTGATATTAGATATAGTCAATAAAAATTTATATGTAATATTCAATTTTAACAATTACTTTTAAAACTTATATGTGTGTGGTCTTAAAACTTCCGCAACAATGGGTAATATATTTTCTAGATCTTTTAAAAATAAAAATCCTTATATTAAAATGTCAAAGTTACAATAATTTTTAAAGAAGATTATTAGAATAATGTAGAGTTTATATCTATTAGATTATCCCAAGTTTGCGTAATCGAGCATGATGCATCGTATAGTAGCAAAAATATCTTCCAACATCAATTTCATTCTTGATATGCTTTAATTTTGTGTTTATCTATATTATTAAAATTATGAAAGTTATTTTATTTATATGCAGATACAATAATTAATCTGTGTTAATAATAAAAATATAATAAGAATCTTGTTAAAAGAAATTAACATTAAAACACGATGAGCATCTAACTGTCAAAAATATCACACATACCTATGTATGTTACAAATGACGCCTCTTATAAAAAGGTACAAATTATAATTAATATATTTTAAAATAATTATTATTAAAAATTATTTAATATAATTATCTTATAACTTATTTAATTCAATACAAATATTTTTATATTTTTACCATATCCTTCGTCTACAACACATTTTATGTAATTATTTTGATAATCCGATGTGTAACGATATAAATTCTAATGTAAATATCTCAGATAATATATAACATTATGTTATTATAATAATAACAAAGTAATATATTATTATATTTAATATAATATTATATATTATATAATATATAATATATTATTATGTTATTTTTATTATTATATTATTGTTACTAACACAATATTCTCCACGATTTAATAATTGCGTATAAGAACAAACGATTTTAATTACAATGTAAAAATCAATCAATATGGAAAATAGAAATTGTTATTTAAAATTTTATGCTATGCAATATAATGTGCCAGATCATTTAAAAAGTATAATGGCAACGACATTTTAATATAATAATTTTTATTTGTAAATGAAATGAAAAAAATATGTCATTAAATAATGTATAAGTAATGACAATCAGCGACATCTTGTAGATTTTAAAAATGTGTGTGTATGTATAGATAGCTCTTTACAAAAAGAGCAGGTATTATTTAAAAAATTAACCGGAGATTATTGTCAAAGTAGACTTGAAACATTTATCATGCTATAATCGATCCTACAGACATGAAAATTTTACAATATTCATAAAGTAAGAATCCTTTGTAAACAGATATATATATACATATATATATTATTGATTAAGCATTACTTTCCATCCCAATATCATAATCCATTTAAAATTATAGATAAATTAAATAAAATTACATTGCAAACACAATGACTGTTACCTTCTGAAACATTATATGGATATTTAATCAGAGATTCAAGTTTAAAACAGACCAATAATTAACTGTTGCAAAATCTTAGAACTACTTAGCAATTCGGAAACATTTCTTTCAAGTTTTCTTAAACATCGACAAAAGTTGTAATTTGCTACTCGTCTGCTGTATTTGTTTCAAGCATTTTTCTAATGAATCGAACGAGTTACAAATTTCATCGCTGTGCCAAATTTCGAAATCTACCAACCACTCAATTGACGCCAGTTTAAGTACATTCCACGAAGATGCACGTTTTATATTATTTTGTTGAAAAAATTCGTAAACAAGTGTTAATAGTTGTTCCAAGGTGCAAAGGTAACATGAACAAAGATTTTGCGATGATTCACGTCTTTTTTTAGCCCAGTTCTTTAAATTCTTCAGACGTGATTCCTCTTGCAAGTATGTAAAACTATAAGCACCACTCATTTTTCTGTCATATTCGTAATTTTCTTGAGCTCGGGCTTTTTTCACTTCATCGTGTAGCGTACTTACTTTAATTCCATAACTTTTTGCGACGGCGTTAAATGTGGAATATCCTTCAATAATTTCTTTTCTTGCTGCATCGAAATTTCGTTTTCTTTCATAGAACTCTTCTTTATGTTCCACAACATATATTTTTCGATTTATAATTCCACGTTGGAGTCCATATTTTGTTGCTACGTCCATTACAGATAAACGTCTATTTTCTAAAACTTCTTTTGCTGCTATCTGGAGCTAATTACTTAATGCAAGGTGTTCCGCAATTTCTCTTCTGTTTTGAATCGGTACCATTATTGCTATTAGGATAATCTGCGAAACAAAGCAAAAATAGAGAAACGATTGCATGTTGCACTATTGTAAGCATAAAAGTTGCAATATCACCTCATTGAAAAAATTGTTTTCGCGATTTTCATCTTGCGATATTTTAATCTCTTGTGTACGACTATATTTACTTATAAGAACTCAATAATATATTTAAAATTTTCTTGTAAATAATAGATAAATTACACAGTATTTCGCATTACTTAAATGCTCCAGTAAGAACTCCTTAGAAAATAAAATAGAAAAAAAATAATTAAGACAAAAGTGTACTTACAAAATAAATCAGAGAGCAATAATTTTTAAATAAATTTTTCCTCGCGGAAAAATGGATGTAATGGATGTATTACTCTGATTGTATACAAACGATGACTGAAACGCAATGTCAGATTTTGATTATATTCAAGATTTCCAGTATTGTATCTTAGGAGTAAAGTTAATAAAGTTAAGTTAAAGTAAATAAAGTTTTAAAACTCGAAGTAAATGTCACTAAGCGGTACCTACATATTTTTTCTCTATATCTTTAAAGAAATACATATATCTCTTCTACACTTATGTGGCGTTCAATCCGGCACTCTGTGTCTATACAATAATGAAGCGTCAATCTTTCGATCATGTATAACTAATTTAAAATTTGATTTTAAAAATAAATAATTATATTGTTGAAACGCACGCGTATAAAATATATTGTTACATGTAATTCTATAAATATCTAATACACCAAGTTAGCTGATATTTGTGTCGACAATTTATGTATAGTAACGTAAACGTTAAGTTTTGGAGGACATATCTTTCGACAAACGCATATACACAATTGTTTGCATAATTTTATAAATATACTTTTATAAATATTTTGATAGTAGTGTGTGATGTAGTAGTATCAAAGCCTATAATTTTTAGATTTTATATCTCAATTGATGTGTCCCTGTAAAATAGTTCTATTAATAATCACAAAAACATCATTCGGAGCATCAAAAACCACGCAAAATTTTAGGGGAAAGTCGTAAAATACTCCTCAATAATTATCTTTAAACATTCATTTTTATTATATCACTATATAATGTTAAGAAAGTTTGTCAAGAAAGTTTAAGAAATAAGCACGACATGCAATAATCAACATTATATTTAAAATGCGTGTACAAGAGATGAACATATATAAGTATTAATATAAACTGTTATCTTCTCTTATAAATACTAATCCCATTATATATCAAGTCACATGTTTCGATCCTAAACATATCGATTTTACAGTAATTATGTATATGACAAAAATAAAAATTCTGTAAACAGATACGAGCTATAAATATTCGGATTCCAGAAACATACAGTCAGTTGCGATATTAATTCAATAAATGTAAATTAAATATCGCCAAGTTTTCTTGATAATTTTCTTAAATTAACTACATTGTTATATGCAACTATAAAAAATATAAATTTAGATTTCAATATAGTACACAAATAAATAGTAAAATAATTATTTATATTTGAACAATTGCAATACGTAGTTGAAATCTGTCGTTCTTTATATTACATAATTTTTACGGCGCGTACTTTCTTACCCTCTACAAAAAAAGCATTATATAAAATGTAAGAAGCTGTCAAATATTATTAATATTAATAGATATGTTTGATTCCCTATTTAAGAGAAATCACGTCTTTCATAAATATAATATTATTACTATTAGAAGAAAAATTAAATAACAACAATATGTTGCAATTAAATCAACTAATCCTTTCATGGAACTTAGCTTACTGAAAAACGAGCTCGTACTCTCATATAATCTATGTCTCAATCGAAAGAAAACATGTGTATTTTTTCAAGAATGTTTCAGTTATTTCTATGCATAACATTGAATGTTTCATAAACTAGAAGTCACGTTAAAAGTTTATTAATTATTCTCAAAAGTTTAATTGTTACATAATTAAACTAAATAAGTATGTATATCTCGATTTATAAAATTAAAGAAACATTCTTATTTAAATGTGAATTAAAATAGAAAATAATGTATATATATATATATATATATATATATATATATATACATATATATATATATATATACATATATATATATATATACATATATATATATATATACACATATATATATATGTATTTATATATATACTGGACATCCATTTCTTTCGATTGACGAAATTGGAGAATAACTACCGTAACAATGGCTTATTAAATAGCGTATAATGGTTATAATAATCCATCCCTGATTATTTCAAGTAAAAGTGTTTGTCAAAATTAGAAAATTCTTTTAAAATACTTATCATTATAAATTTACATATTTATTTTATTACTGTAAATAGTCGGAAAATATTTATATGTAATATTCAATTCTCAACATTACTTTTAAAACTAATTATATGTGTGATATCCCAATACTTTCACGACATCAAATAATACATTTTCTAGGTCCTTTAAATATAAAAATCCATATATTAAAATGTCAAAGATACAGTAATTTTAAAAAAATATTACTAGAATAATGCAGAGTTTATCGTTTAGATTATCTCATGTTTGCGTATTCGTACACAATACATTCTATAGTATCAAACATATAATATCTTCCAACATCAACACAACAATCTACACTACCGATAAACTTTAATTTTGTATTAATGAACGTTAATAAATTAATTATAATAATAATTATATTTATAGGCAATTCCGATATTTAATCAGTCTTAATAATAAAAATATAATAAAAGTCTTATTAAAATAATTTAACATTAAAACGCAATGGGCATCAAACTGTTAAATATATCGCATATTAAAAATGACGCTTCTTATTAAAATATAAGAGAGATATCAATATATTTTATTATTATTATTAAAAATTATTTAATATAATTAATTTAATAATTTAATCAGTTCCATATTAGTATTTTTATAATTTTACTATATCTTTCGTCTATGAAACATTTTATATAATTATTTTGATGTGAAACGCGTTATTAAAATCCTAATGTATCAAATATAATATATATTACATAATATATTATTATGTTATACTATTAATAATAATGTAATATATTATTATATTTATAATATATAATATAGTTTTATGATATTTCTATCATTATGTTATTATTAGTAACATAATATTCAAAATATTCACCAAGAAAATTAGTCGCGTATAAATACAAACAATTTTTATAACAATGTACAAAAATTAATTAATATTAAGAATAGAAATTGTTATTTAGAAGTACATTTCGCAAGGCGATATAATATGCCAGAGCATTCAAAAGGTATAATGTCAACGACATTTTAATATCGGAATTTTTATCTGCAAATAAAATTAAAAAAGTCTGTCATTAGAAAATGTATAAATAATAACAATCAACGACAACTTATAGATCCTAAAAATATGTGTGTGTATGTATAGAAAGCTCTTTATCAAATTTATTACCTCATATTACGTATATAAAACTTACGATGGTTAATTTAATTGGCAATTAGTTTTACGAAACTAAATGTGTTGTAATTTAACTTTCTACATATAAAGTAATAAAAAATTAAGAATTTAATCATCCTAATAATTTAGAACAGGTATTATTTGAAAATTTAACCAGAGGTTATTGTCAAAGAATCTTAAAACTTACTATAATCAATCGTTACTTCGATCGTATAGACATGAAAATTTTACAATATTTATAAAGTAAGAATCGTTTGTAAACAAATAGCATATTATTGATTAAGCATTACTTTCCACTCCAAAATCATAATCCATTTAATATCATAGACTTAAATTTTAAACACAATGACTGTTACCTTCTGAGACATTTTATATGAATATTGAATCAAAAATACTAGATAGAAACAAATCAATATTTGTTTGCTGCAAAATCTTAAAACAATTTAGCTTTTTGGAATCCTACTTTTAAACATCAAAAGTTATAGTTTGCTACTAATCTGCATATGTTTGTCCAAAAACTTGTTTCCGAACATTCATAAAATCTGCATATGTTAGTCCAAAAATTTGTTTGCGAACATTCTCAAAAGAATAGAACGAGTTATTAATTTCATCGGTGTGCCTCATTTCGAAATCTATCAACCAGTCAATTGACGCCTGTCTAGATGTATACGATAAGGTACATCTTATATTATTTTCTTGGGCAAACTCATAAGCAAGTGTTAATAGCTTTTCCAAGGCGCAAAATGTGCAAAAACAACGACTTTAAATTATTCAGAAGTAATTCCTCTTGCAAGTATGTAAACCCAGTATTATTATTACTTATTTTTCTGTCACATTCGTAATTTTTTTGAGCACGGGCTTTCCTCACTTCCGAGTATATCGTATTTGCATGAAATCCATAATTGTTTGAGGCGGCGTTACATGTGGACCTTTTTTCTATAATTTCTTTTCTTGCTGCATCTAATATTCGTTTTCTATCATAGAACTCTTTTTTACGTGTCATAATATCTACTTTTCGAAATAAAAGAGTATATTCGAGTGCATGTTTTGTTGCTACGTCTTCCGTTATAGATAAATCTCCATTTTCTAAAACTTCTTTTGCTGCTATATGGAGCTTACTACTTAATTTGAGGTGTATCGCAATTCTTTCTTTGTTTTCAATCGATACCATGATTGCTATTAAGATAATCTACGAAAGAAAGCAAAAACAAGGAAATGATTGCATGTTGCACTATTGTGAACATAAAAGTTGCAATATCGCACCAATAAAAAATCGTTTTCGTGATTTTCATCTCGCAATATTTCAATTTCTGGTCTAAATTATAGATAAATTACAATATGTTTTGCAATATTTAAATGCTCCTGTAAAGAATCTTTAAAAAATTAGAAAAGAAACTTAGGACGATAATGTACTTACAAAGTAAATCAAAAAACAAATATGCTTAAATTAATATCTTCTCACAGCGTATCGGTTATAATGGATATCTTATTATGATCCAACAATGACTAGCACAATGTCAGATTTTGACTATATTCAAGGTTTCCAGTTTTGTATCTGAGAAAAGTAAATAGAGTTTAAAATCTCGAAGTAAATGTCGCTAAGCAGTACATATTTTTTCTTTATATTTTGAAGATATGTATTCTCTTTTTTGCTAATGTGGCATTGAATCGGCATTCGGTATATATACAAAAATGTTGCGTCAATCTTTCGTTAATGTATAACTAATTTATTTAAAGTTAGATTTTAAAATTAAAAGAACTTTATTGTTGAAATGCACGCGCAGAAATTGCTTCATATAATTCAATAAATACTAATACACCAAATTAACTGATATTTATATTTTGGTTTTGGGAGAAAACTATGCAATAAATATTGTAGTAGTGAGAATAAATAAATGTATATGAATTAATTATTCGATTGTTTAGATTAATTAAAAAATTTAGAGAAAAATCATAAATTTTCTCCCAGGCAAATACCTTTAATTAATTTCTGGAATATTTGTTTATCATTTCGATATATAAAAAACACATAAAGATATCTATATTTTCGGATTATTCTCAAAATCCACATATGAAAAATTAAAGAATGTATATTTATTTAGTTAGAGGTAATTGTCTTATTTTACAACTATTACTAGAACATTATAGAGCGTTACACGAGCCCTATTTATTATATATTTTCTGCAACGAGGAAGACGTATGGAAGATCATGTTCATTGGAGTAAGAAGCCCGTGGTTGCGTACCACTCTATGGATCAAGTTCTTTTTGTATACATTGAATTATTTAGAATCAAAATTTTAAAAGAGGTATGTCTCAGCAAAGTGGGTATCAAAGTATAACTATATGTAAATACATATAAGCATATTAGGTAAATTCCTATATTAGCGTCATTTGGTCCGATTTGCCTCAAAATTTACATAGAGAGCTTCCTTTCGTTCTACAAGTAAGACTTATGATATTTTTAAGCCGAAGAAACATTTAAATAAATGGCTTGCATTCTCGCGTGATTTCCGGTCGATTGCTAAATTCGCGATCTCAGCATTGTACTCATTCTTATTTTAAATGAAATAAAATTGTATAGCCTCTCGGGTTATAACAAGTAGCGAAATTAATATAGATTTCAAAATAAAAAATGTTTGTATTTTTATAAAAATTTATATAAATCTAACTGCAAAAATTTATGTATATATTCGAATTTGTCAATTTTGACATTAGATTCGTATGCAGCTACCTGAAAAACGATTTTTGAGTTTATAGAAATATTGAAAATTACTATAGAAATATTTAAATTTATTTGGTAGATCTTACGTGATCTAATTCGCAACTTTTTTGCAATATACCTACAAGACTCTCGTTTTAATCGATATCAGTTCAGTATTCACAAGAACAAGATGCTCTGTATCAGCGATTTTGTCGATACAATACATTGTATATTTTTTCGAGAGAGCTCTCTATGTGTTATAGACTAGCGATAAGAAATTAACACCTCGTGAATAATATCGCGTTTCTTATGTAAATAATAACGCATAACCAGATGCTGCAGAAACAACATTTGCTCTTCTTGCTTATCAAAAACATGAACAGTATTTTGCAATGTAGTCTACGCATGCTTCTTCGATAATTAATCACAAATTTAGCGTTTCGATCGCGATCGCGCAACTTCTCCTTTTTCAATAATCTGTGAATATAAATAGATCGCGCTTCTCTCTCTCTTCGGTGTGTGTGAAAAAAATACAGGTTCCATCGTAGACGGTTAAACATTTCTTAATCGCGTGTTAACGCGAGTCGCGCTTACTTCTTCGATAATTGATTGATATATCGCGATTATTACACAAATATTTTCAACAACATTTATTGTTCAAAAGTAATAAAAATATTGTAGCCTAATTATATATAAAAGCTCGTTTGTATTCATAAATTCCAATACTTGTTTCTCGACGTTTTGTTTCCATTTGATAAAAAACATCTTAGATTTATAGACTCGTCATTTATAAGAACAATGCTGTTTCTTTTTTAAATATTTCCTTTCAATCAAAACTGTTCAAAGACATAAATCTAAATTGTAAAAAAAACAGTAAATGTGGTCTTTTGAGATATTTGTGTCAACATTTCATCACAGTACAGTTTCGAAATAGATTAAAATTTATTGGCTATAAAATGTTAAACTATTTGACAATTCAAAAGTAATTTCCCTATCAAACGACGGAAGAGTTATTGTTTGTTACTCATTTGCTTTCTTAAGGCTCTTTAAGCAAAGTACATTTCTTAATGCAAAATGTAGAAATTTTATATTGTATCTTAACTCAAACTTTTGCAGCCGAGATATATCTACCCTTTAGCTCCCAATTCATTGGATATTATTTATTAATATTTTTTGCAAAATTGTAAGCAAGTGTTGACAAAATCATTCCAAAATGCAAGTTTTGCAAGAGCAAGTTTGCGATTTTTTATCTAGAGCAAAGTTTTTAAATATCTCCAAAAGTCATTGCTCTTGCTGAAGTATGAAGCTAGATTTATTTCTTGAATTTACTTTTCTATTATATTGCATGTGTAATATTTTTCTCCAAGACAGATAGAAACGGTTACTTCATACTTTAAAATGTGTTCGCTAGTTCTGTAATATTTTGCAATTCCTTCTAAATTTTCCTTTCCATGTCTATAATTGTATACTGCAACCATATTTTGATTTTTCTTCAAGATACTTTTGTAGTACATTAAAATTTCTTCTATTACGTTTAAGAAATATTTAAATGTTTTTCATCACTTTCGATCACTTTCATCACTTTCTTCATCACATTATACTATATCCTCCAAAGATATACTATTATTGAAAGCTTCAGTTTTTTGTTGTCTCGAACTTTCCTCTTATTTCTAGGTGTTTTTCAATCATTCTCCTAAATGCAACAGTTATTAAAATAATATACAAAAAAAACTAATAGAAAGAAAACATATTGCTTAATTATTATAGATATACAAATTGCAATACGACAAAATGAAGATTATATAATCGCACTTTTTGCTTCGTAATGTTCAAATCTCTTGCCCATCATTGCATTCATAAAAACTCGAAATTAAACAATTTATTTAAATTATGTATAGGAAAAAAAAAGCACAAAAATTTCAAAATGTTTTTAAATATTTTCGAAATAACTTTTAAAAGATTAAATGGAACGCAGATTAAGACAATATAATATATACAGCATAAACCAAATATATTTAAACAAACGTTTTTTTACAATTGAGATACAATGCAAAGCGTGAACTTCATCCGATTGTATGAAAATAAGGACTGCAACATTGTCACAAAATAATCGAATTTAAAACAGGCAGCATTATGTTAAAAAATAAATAAAACATTAATTCAAGATTACTCTACTAAGATGCTATTTAGTACACGTATCCCTTCTGCGCATCCAAAGTCTTATTTGATCTTTCTTCTTTTCTGACATTAATTTTGTGATGGTAATTTATATAGTAATGTAATATTAAGTTCTCGAGCACGTATATATCGACAAAAGCTTATTATATATGCAGTTGTTATATATAATTTTATAATATTAAAATATACTTTTATAAATATTCTGATAGTGTGTGATGTAGTAGTATCAAAGTTTGTAATATTTAATTTTTTTTATCAACTAATGTTTCGGTGATTTATAGTTCTATATACATGTACGCAAAAACATCATTCGTAGCATTCAAAACGAAACGAAGTTTTCAGGAAAAGTCATAAAATAACTTCTAAGATATTATCTTTGATAAATAAAACATTGATTTTATTATATTATTACATTTTGTCCAAAAAGTTTGTCGACAAAGCTTAAGACGTAGACATGCAATTTTCAAAATCATATTTAAAATGCGTATAGATAAAGATAAACATACAAAAGTATTAATAAACCGTTACTTTTTCTTACAAATACTAATCTCATAATATATCGTGTAACATGTCTCGATCCTATCGATTATACAGCAATACGCATATCGATTATACAATAATTATGTAGATGACAAATATAATTCTGTATGTAGATACGTGCTGTGAATATTCGGATTCGAGAATCATTCAGTCAGTTGCGATATTAATTCAATAAATATAAATCAATTACCGCCAAGTTCTCTTAATAATTATCTTAAATTAACTACATAGTTAACTGCAAATTAAGAAAATATAGATTTAGATTTTAATATACTACACACAAAAATTAGTAAAATAATGATTTATATTTGAACAATTGCAATGCGTAGTTTAAATCTGCCATTCTTTTGTATTACATAATTTTTACAGCGCGTACTTTTCTACCTTCTACAAAAAAAAAGCTTTACATAAAATGTAGGAAGCTGTCAAATATTATTAATATTAATAGATATATTTGATTCCCTATTTAAGATAAATTACGTCCTTCATAAATATAACATTATTACTATTAGAAGAACAATTAAATAACAACAATATGTTGCAATTTAATAAATTAATCCTTTCAGGGAACTTAGCTTACTGAAAAACGAGCTCGTTCTCTCATATAATCTATGTCTCAATCGAAAGAAAACATGTGTATTTTTTCAAGAATGTTTCAGTTATCTCTATGCATAACATTGAAAGCCTTATATACTAGAAGTCACGTTAAAAGTTTATTCATTATTCTCAAGAGTTTAATTGTTACATAATTATACTAAATAAGTATGTATATCTCGATTTATAAAATTAAAGAAACATTCTTATTTAAATGTGAATTAAAATAGAAAATAATGTATATATATATATATATATATATATATATATATACTGGACATCCATTTCTTTCGATTGACGAAATTGAAGAATAACTACCGTAACAATGGCTTATTAAATAGCGTATAATGGTTATAATAATGCATCCCTGATTATATCAAGTAAAAGTGTTTGTCAAAATCAGAAAATTCTTTTAAAATACTTATCATTATAAATTTACATATCTATTTTATCACTGTAAATAGTCGTAAAAAATTTATATGTAATATACAATTCTCAACATTACTTTTAAAACTAATTATATGTGTGATATCCCAATACTATCACGACACCAAATAATACATTTTCTAGGTCTTTTAAATATAAAAATCCATATATTAAAATGTCAAAGATACAATAATTTTAAAAAAATATTATTAGAATAATGCAGAGTTTATCGTTTAGATTATCTCATGTTTGCGTATTCGTACACAATACATTCCATAGTAGCAAACATATAATATCTTCCAACATCAACACAACAATTTACACTACCGATAAACTTTAATTTTGTATTAATGAACATTAATAAATTAATTATAATAATAATTATATTTATAGGCAGTTCCGATATTTAATCAGTCTTAATAATAAAAATATAATAAAAGTCTTATAAAAATAATTTAACATTAAAACGCAATGAGCATCAATCTGTCAAAAATATCGCGTATTAAAAATGACGCTTCTTATTAAAATATAAGAGAGATATCAATATATTTTATTATTAATATTAAAAATTATTTAATATAATTAATTTAATAATTTAATCAGTTCCATATTAGTATTTTTATAATTTTACTATATCTTTCGTCTTTGAAACATTGTATATAATCATTTTGATTTGTAACGCGTTATTAAAATTCTAATGTATCAAATATAATATATATTATATAATATATTATTATGTTATTATTATGTTATGCTATTAATAATAATGTAATATATTATTATATTTAATGTATAATATAGTTTTATTATATTTCTATTATTATGTTATTATTAGTAACATAATATTCAAAATATTCACCAAGAAAATTAGTCGCGTATAAAAACAAAAGATTTTTATAACAATGTACAAAAATTAATCAATATTAAGAATAGAAATTGTTATTTAGAAGTACATTCCGCAAGGCGATATAATGTGCCAGAGCATTCAAAAAGTATAATGGCAACAACATTTTAATATCAGAATTTTTATCTGCAAATAAAATGGAAAAATGCTGTCATTAGAAAATATATCAATAATAACAATCAGCTACAACTTATAGATCCTAAAAATATGTGTGTGTATGTATAGAAAGCTCTTTGTCAAATTTATTACCTCATATTAAGTATATAAAACTTACGATGGTTAATTTAATTGGCAATTAGTTTTACGAAACTAAATGTGATGTAATTTAACTTTCTACATATAAAGTAATAGAAAATTAAGAATTTAATCATCTTAATAATTTAGAACAGGTATTAATTGAAAATTTAACCCGAGGTTATTGTCAAAGAATCTTAAAACTTACTGTAATCAATCGTTACTTCGATCGCATAGACATGAAAATTTTACAATATTTATAAAGTAAGAATCGTTTGTAAACAAATAGTATATTATTGATTAAGTATTATTTTCCACTTCAAAATTATAATCCATTTAATATCATAGACTTAAATTCTAAACACAATGACTGTTATCTTCTGAGACTTTTTATATGGATATTGAATATAAAATACTAGATAGAAACAGATCAATATTTGTTTGCTGCAAAATCTTAAAACTATTTAGCAATTTAAAATTTTACTTTTAAACATCAAAAGTTATAGTTTGCTACTCATCTGCATAAGTTTGTTTCAACCTATAATTTGTTTGCAAACATTCTCAAATGAATAGAACGAGTTAGTAATTTCATCGGTGTTCCCCATTTCGAAATCTATCAACCAGTCAATTGACGCCTGTCTAGATTTATCCCATGAGGTACATCCTATATTATTTTGTTTGGCAAACTCATAAGCAAGTGTTAATAGCTTTTCCAAGGCGCAAAATGTGCAAGAACAATGATCTTGCGATGATTCACGTCTTGCCCAGTCTTTTAAACTCTTTAAAAGTAATTCCTCTTGCAAGTATGTAAAAACAGAAAAATTATTCAGTTTTCTGTCATATTCGTAATCTTTTTGCATACGAGCTTTCTTCACTTCGAACCTTAACGTACTTGCAGGAATTCCATAATTTTTTGAGACTGCGTTATATGTGGACTCTTTTTCAATAAATTCTTTTGTTGCTGCATCTAATCTTCGTTTTCTATCATAGAACTCTTCTTTACGTTTCATAATATTTACTTTTCGATATAAAAGAAGATATTCAAGTCCATATTTTGTTGCTACGTCTTCCGTTATAGATAAATCTCTATTTTCTAAAACTTCTTTTGCTGCTATATGGAGCTTACTACTTAATATGAGGTGTTCCTTAATTTTTAATTTTATTTCAATCGATACCATGATTGCTATTAAGATAATCTACGAAAGAAAGCAAAAACAAGGAAATGATTGCATGTTGCACTATTGTAAAAATAAAAGTTGCAATATCGCACGAATAAAAAATCGTTTTCGTGATTTTCATCCTGCAATATTTCAATTTCTGGTCTAAATTATAGTTAAATTACAATATGTTTTGCAATATATAAATGCTCCAGTAAATAATTTTTAAAAAATTAGAAAAGAAACTTAGGATGATAATGTACTTACAAAGTAAATCGAAAAACAAATATTCTTAAGTAAATTTCTTTTCACGCCGTAACGGATATAATGGATATCTTATTCTGATCGTATACAAACGATGACTAGCACAATGTCAGATTTTGACAATATTCATGCAAGGTTCCCACAGTGTTGTATCTTAGGAAAGTAAATATAGTTTTAAAACTCGAAGTAAATATCGCTAAGCGGTACATATTTTTTTCTCTACATTTTTGAAGATATGTATTCTCTCTTTTGCTAATGTGGCATTGAATCGGCACTCGGTATATATACAATAATGTTGCGTCAGTCTTTCGATCATGTATAACTAATACATTTAAAATTATATTTTAAAATTAAAAGAATTATATTGTTGAAATGCACGCGCAGAAATTGTTACATATAATTCAATAAGTACCTAATACACCAAATTAACTGATATTCATATTTTGGTTTTGGGAGAAAACTATGCAATAAATATTGTAGTAGTGAGAATAAATAAATGTATATGAATTAATTATTCGATTGTTTAGATTAATTAAAAAATTTTGAAAGAAATTATGAATTTTTTTGCACGCAATTATCTTCAATTAATTTCTGGAATATTTGTTTATCATTTCGATATATAAAAAACATAAAGATATCTATTTTCAAATTATTTTCAAAGTCCACATATGAAAAACTAAAGAATGTATATATATTTTGTTATAGATAATTGTCTTATTTTACAACTATTACTAGAACATTATAAAGCGTTACACGAGCTGAATTTATTATATATTTTTTGCACCGAGGAAGACGTATGGAAGATCGCGTTCGTTGAAGTATGAAGCCCGTGGTTGCGTATTACCCTATTGATTGTGTTCTTTGGTTATAAATTGAATTATTCAATGAATCAAACTTTTAAAAAAGGTATGTTTCTGCAAAATAGGTATCAAAGTATAACTATATGTTAATACATATAAGCATTTTACGTAAATTCTTATATTAGCGTCATTTCATCCGATTTGCCTCAAAATTTACATAGAGAGATTCCTTTCGTTCTACAATTAAGACTTATGATATTTTTAAGCCGGGGTAACAATATGTCATCCTTGGAGAAAATCGTGAAATTGCCGCTTTTATCAGTGCAAAACGAGGTCTATGTTTTTACAGTTTCACATGAGTTTGCAACTTTCCACGCAAAGCAAGGTCGAACCCCATCTTCCCCTGCTTTCAGTGCGAAACGCGGTCTATGTTCTTGTAAATCCATGTGAAATTGTAAAAACATATACCTTATTTCGCACTGAAAGTAAGGGATGAAAAGTGTGAATCTTGTTTCGTGTGGAAAGTTAAACCCATGTGGAATTGGAAAAAACGAGTTTCAGTTTTTTATTATAAATACCACTTGATGATCTTTTGCAGGGATGACATATTGTTTTCGGTGCTTTAAAACACCATAACTGCTAATTTTAGACCGAATAGAAGCTCTATGTAAATTTTGAGGCAAATCGGAGGTAATGACGCTAATATAGGAATTTGCCGCATATTATTTAATTAACATAATTACATATAGTTAAAGCGATCATTCAAAATAAGCTCATTTGTTTCATATCTTAAAGATAAATTATATATTATAAAACGAATAAAATTATATAGAACTTACATTATTAATCCTCTAAGCAACTGAATTATTAAAACGTGTCATCAAAACGTTTCTGCAATGACAACATTTCATATTAATGCAAACTTGAGAATAGCGGTTTCTCCGCTCTTAGAAGCAATGGTATTATATATTAAGCGAATAAAATTACTCGCACATTGTCAAACCTGTCATATTTGAACTATCAAATTATGCGACTTCACTTAATAACAGATTATCATAAATTCAAAATAACCACATTAAATAATTAATTTTACATATATATATAGATTATAACTTTATATTTATGAATAATAAATTATTAAATAATACCCCTTTAATTAATATGTTTGATGCTTATTAGTATAAATCAAATCACGTCCATCATATATATAATAATTATTATTAGAAGAACAATTTAATAGCAATAATATGTAGCAATTAAATTAACTAATTATTTCATAAAACATAGTTAGTTTACTGAAGATCGAACTCGTTCTCTCGTGTAATTTGTGTATCAATCGAAAGAAAACACGTGTATTTTTCAAGTATGTTTCAGTTATCTATGCATAACATTGAAAGCTTTATAGAAGTCATGTTAAAAGTTTATTTATTGTTGTCAAGAGTTTGATTGTTACATATATAAACTAAATAAGTATATATAATTTTGTAAAATTAAAAAAACATTCTTTCTTAACTGTGAACTAAAATAGAAAATAATATAATACATATATATACTGGACAGTTATTTTTAAATTTCGTCAATTCTTTCGATTGACGGAATTTAAGATTAACTAACGTAATAATGGCTTATTAAACCGCTTATAGTAATTATAAATATGCACCACTGATTATTTATAGTAAGAGTGTTTGTCAAAATTAGAAAATTCTCTTAATATACTTATTTCTATGAAATTACATATTTATTTTATAACTGTAGATAATCGAGAAAAATTTACCTATATTTAATAATCATTTTTTTACATTATTTTGAAAACTTAATATATGTGTATGATGTTTCAAAACTTTCACTAGATAATACATTTTCTAGGTCTTTTATATATAAAAATTCTAATATTAAAATGTTAAAGTTACAGTAAATTTTAAAGAAGATTATTTGAATAATACAGATTTTATCATTTAGATTATCTCATGTGGTCGTATTCCTACACAATACATCGCATAGCAAAAATATCTTCTAACATTAACAAACCATTCTACACTATCGATAATCTTTAATTTTGTATTTATCTACATTAATAATTTAATGAAAATTTTTCTACTTATAAGCAGATCAGATAATTAATCAGTGTTAATAATATAAATATAATAAAAGTCTTATTAAAAGAAATTAACATTAGAACTCGATAAGCATCTAACTGTCAAAAAAAGTCACATATATTTCACAAATGACGTTTCTTGTCAAAATGTACGAATCAATAGCTATATATTTTATTATTATTACTATTAAACATTATTTCATATAACTATTTAATAACTTAATTAGTTCAATATAAATATTTTCACATTTTTATCATATCCTTCGTCTATGACGTACAATTTAAATAATTATATTAATGTGTTATGCGTTATAAATTCTATTATACCTCATATAATATATATTTTATATGTATAATATATTATTATGTTATAATAATAATAATGTAATATATTATTGTATATATTATATATAATATAAAATATATTTATATGTTATTTTCTTTATTATGTAATTATTAGTAACACAATATTCATCAAGATATATTAGTCGCGTATAAGAACAAATAATTTTAATAACAATGTACAAAAATAAATCAATATGTAAAATATAAGTTGTTATCTAAAAGTACATTTTTGCAATGCGATATAAAGTGCAATAGCAGTCAAAAGTATAATCGCAACGACATTTTAATATCAGAATATTTATCGGCAAATAAAATGGAAGAAATCTGTCATTAAGTTATGTATAAATAATAACAATCAACGACCGCTTATAGATCTTAAAAATGTGTGTGTGTATGTAAAGAAAACTATTTACCAAATTTATTATTTCATATTAGAGGAAAAGAAGCAAATTTGGAATACTGTTGGTAATTTGGAATACCGAAGTATAAAAAAAAACTAGTGACGCCAACTAGTTTGAATCACCGCATACAAATAGAGTAGCAACCCATCAACTAATGACGTTTGCGGTATGGATCGCCATGTTGACAGTATTGTTTTAAATTAGACAAAAATGAAACTAGACTTTCGCAAGATTTTTTAAGTGAGTCTGCAATCCGTTTCCACCATTGTTAAAATTTATCAAATATTTGTTGAAAATCGTTTAAATTGTTCCTTGACATGTTAATTTTATGAATTCCTACTGATTTTGCAATGATTTTCGATTTGTGACACGTGATTTAAAAATTGAGATTAACCATGATATGTTGTTAATTTGGAATACTATATATAAAGTTACTTTGGAATATTCCAAATCATATGTGATGACGTGAGGGGAGAACAATGAGTGCAATGCTTCATATGTGAGATATGGGTACACAGCAAATGCGCTGGCTATGACTCCGAAACTTATATGTGTGATTATTGTTAATAGATGAATCATAAGTAGGTACCTAGTAGTTTATAAGAGAAGATTATATAAGACGAAGAAGAAAAATTTATATAAATTTATAAGAGAATAATAGTTTATAAAAGAAGAGATGATTAATATAAGACGAAGAAGAACGGTTTAGAAAATAAGAATGTAATTCTAAGTACCCTATTCCAAATTACCAGCACATTAACTAAATCACTCTTTTCTGTGATTTTTCAATCAAGCTAATGTTTCAGGCACTTTTTGATTTCAAATATTGTTGATTATTTTTTGATTAATAATATATTAGTTTTCCTACGTTTAGAAGTAGTGTTCATTATTCAGCTCCTCACACATGGTTTTTTATAATTTTTTTTCAAACTAGTATTCCAAATTTGCTTCCTTTCCCCTACGTATCTAAAACTTATAACTAATTTAATCGGCGATTAATTTTATGAAATTAAATGTCTCGTTATAATTCAAATTTCTACATATAAAATAATAAAAAATTAAGAATTTAATCATCTTAATGATTTAGAACAGGAACTATTTGAAAAGTTAACCAAAAGTTATTGTCAAATAGTCCTAAAACTTACTATAATCGATCGTTACTTCGATCGTACAAACATGAAAATTTTACAATATTTATAAAGTAAGAATCGTTTGTAAACAAATAGTATATTATTAATTAAGCATTACTTTCCACTCCAAAATCATAATCCATTTAATATCATAGATTTAAATTCTAAACACGATGACTGTTACCTTCTGAGACTTTTTATATGGATATTGAATAAAAAATACTAGATAGAAACAGATCAATATTTGTTTACTGCAAAATCTTAAAACTATTTAGCAATTTGAAATCCTACTTTTAAACATCAAAAGTTATAGTTTGCTACTCATCTGCATAAGTTTGTTTCAACCTATAATTTGTTTGCAAACATTCTCAAATGAATAGAACGAGTTAGTAATTTCATCGGTGTGCCTCATTTCGAAATCTATCAACCAGACAATTGACGCCTGTCTAGATGTATCCCTTGAGGTACATATTATTTTGTTGGGCAAACTCATAAGCAAGTGTTAATAGCTTTTCCAAGGGCAAAATGTGCAAGAATAACGACCTTGCGATGATTCACTTCTTGCCCAGTCTTTTAAAATCTTTAAAAGTGATTCCTCTTCCACGTATGTATAAATATTATTATTATAACTTATTTGTCTGTCATATTCGTAATTGTTTTGAATACGGGCTCTCTTCACTTCGCCGAATATTGTCTATTTATGAATTCCATAATTATATAAAATTTATTAAAAATCGACCTGACTGGCCTGTACAAAAATTATTAACACAACGTTTCGGCCCTTGGGTACGGGCCCTTATCAAGTGTTGCTGTAAAAATTAATGCAAAAATTATATATTACCAATGGGAAACGAACGGCAAATTTAGGATGTAATGTACAGAATAATTAAGGAAGCGTTACCTTTCAAGCTGTCAAAGTGAAAGACGTGATATGACTAATGTCGAAACAGAAGACATGTATGTAAAAATACCATGTCTCGCGTCCAAAAAACATAAACATTACAAAGACACAGGAACGAAATTTACAAAAAACAACAACAAGTAATCAGACCCTTCTGTACATTATTAATTATTCTGTACATTACATCCTAAATTTGCCGTTCGTTTCCCATTGGTAATATATAATTTTTGCATTAATTTTTACAGCAACACTTGATAAGGGCCCGTACCCAAGGGCCGAAACGTTGTGTTAATAATTTTTGTACAGGCCAGTCAGGTCGATTTTTAATAAATTTTATATATTTTTGCTCATCACTGGCGACTTCATTTTAATTATTTGATATTTAAATTCCATAATTGTTTGAGACGACGCTATATGTGGACTTTCTTTCCATAATTTCTTTTCTTGCTGCATCTAATCTTTGTTTTCTATCGTAGAACTCTTCTTTACGTTTCATAATATTTACTTTTCGATATAAAAGAGGATATTCAAGTCCATATTTTGTTGCTACGTCTTTCGTTATAGATAAATTTCCATTTTCTAAAACTTATTTTGCTGCTATATGGAGCTCATTACTTAACTTGAGGTGTTCCTCAATTTTTTTTTATTGCAGTCGATACCATGATTGCTATTAAGATAATATACGAATAAAAGCAAAAACAAGGAAATGATTGCATGTTGCAAGAATAAAAAATCGTTTTCGTGATTTTCATCTTGCAATATTTCAATTTTTGGTGTAAATTATAGATAAATTACAATATGTTTTGCATTATTTAAATGCTCCAGTAAAAAATCTTTAAAAAATTGGAAAAGAAACTTTTAGGACAATAATGTACTTACAAAGTAAATGAAAAAGCAAATATTTCAAAATTAATTTTTTCTCACGGCGTAACGGATATAATGGATATCTTATTCTGATCGTACAAACGACTAGCACAATATCAAATTTTGACTATATTTAAGGTTCCCCCAGTGTTGTATCTAGGAAAGTAAATGTCGCTAAGCGGTACATATTTTGTATCTGAGAAAAGTAAATAGAGTTTTAAATCTCGAAGTAAATGTCGCTAAGCGGTACATATTTTTCTCTATATTTTGAAGATATGTATGCTCTTTTTTGCTAATGTGGCATTGAATCGGCACTCGGTATATATATACAAGAATGTTGCGTCAATCTTTCGTTAATGTATAACTAATTCATTTAAAATTAGATTTTAAAATTAAAATAATTTTATTATTGAAATGCACGCCCAGAAATTGTTACATATAATTCAATAAATACAAATGCACCAAATTAACTGATACTCATATTTTGGATTCGTAAGAGAACTATGCAGTAAATATTGTAGTAGTTAGAATTAATAAATATATATGAATTAATTATTTAATTATTCAAATTAATTAGAAAATTTTGAAAGAAATCATAAATTATTTCGCAGGCAAATATTTTCAATTAATTTCTGAAATATTTGCCTATCATTTCGATATATAAAAAATACATAAAGATATCTTTATTTTAGGATTATTTTCAAAATCCACATATGAAAAACTAAAGAATGTATATATATTTTGTTAGAGGTAATTGCCTCATTATACAACTATTACTAGAACATTATAGAGCGTTACACAAGCCCTATTTATTATATATTTTTTGCACCGAGGAAGACGTATGGAAGATCGCGTTGGAGTAAGAAGCCCGTGGTTGCGTACCACTCTATGGATCGAATTCTTTGTTGTATGAATTGAATTATTTAATGAATCAAAATTTTAAAAAAGGTATGTCTCTGCAAAATAGGTATCAAAGTATAACTATATGTAAATGCATATAAGCATATTAGGTAAATTCCTATATTAGCGTCATTTCCTCCGATTTGCCTCAAAATTTACATAGAGAGCTTCCTTTCGTTATACAATTAAGACTTATGATATTTTTAAGCCGGGGAAACATTTAAATATATGGCTTGCATTTTCGCGATATTTCCGGTCGATTGCTAAATTCGCGATCTCAGCATTGTACTCATTCTTATTTTAAATGAAATAAAATTGTATAGTCTCTCGGGCTATAACAAATAACGAAATTAATATAAGTGTCAAAATTAAAAAATGTTTGTATTTTTATAAAAATTTATATAAATCTATATGTAAAAATTTATGTATACATTCGAATTTGTCAATTTTGACATTAGTTTCGTATTCAGCGATTTGAAAAGCGACCCTTAAGTTTATAGAAATATTGAAAATTACTATAGTAAAATTTAAAACTATTTGGTAGATCTTAAGTGATCTAATTCGCAACTCTTTTGCAATGTACTCCCATTTCACAAGACTCTCGCCTTGATCGATATCAATTCAGTATTCACAAGAACAAGATGCTCTGTATCAGCGATTTTGTCGATACGATACATTGTATATTTTTCCGAGAGAGTTCTCTATGCGTTATAGACTAGCGATAAGAAATTAACACCTCGTGAATAATACCGCGTTTCTTATGTGAATAATAACGCATAACCAGATGCTGCAGAAACAACATTTGCTCTTTTTGCTTATCAAAAACATTAACAGTATTTTGCAATGTAGTCTACGCATGCTTCTTCGATAATTAATCACAAATTTAGCATTTCGATCGCGATCGCGCAACTCCTCCTTTTTCAATAATCTGTGAATATAAATAGATCGCGTTTCTTCAGCGTGTGTGAAAAAAATACAGGTTCCATCGTCGACGGTTAAACATTTCTTAATCGCGTGTTAACGCGAGTCGCGCTTACTTCTTCGATAATTGATTGATATATTGCGATTATTACACAAATATTTTCAACGACAATTATTGTTCAAAAGTAATAAAAATATTGTAGCCTAATTATATATAAAAGCTCGTTTGTATTCATAAATTCCAATACTTGTTTCTCGACGTTTTGTTTCCATTTAATAAAAAAACATCTTATATTTATAGACTCGTCATTTATAAGAACAATGCTGTTTCTTTTTTAAATATCTCTTTTCAATCAAAACTGTTCAAAGACATAAATCTAAATTGTAAAAAAAAACAGTAAATGTGGTCTTTTGAGATATTTGTGTCAACATTTCATCACAGTACAGTTTCGAAATAGATTAAAATTTATTGGCTATAAAATGTTAAACTATTTGACAATTCAAAAGTAATTTCCCTTTCAAATGACGGAAGAGTTATTGTTTGTTACTCATTTGTTTTTTTAAGGCTCTTTAAGCAAAGTACATTTCTTAATGCAAAATGTAGAAATTTTATATTAACTTAACTCAAACTTAACTCAAACTTTTGCAGCCGAGATATATCTACCCTTCAGCTCCCAATTCATTGGATATTATTTATTAATATTTATTGCAAAATTGTAAGCAAGTGTTGACAATCATTCCAAAATGCAAGTTTTGCAAGAGCAAGCTTGCGATTTTTTATCTAGAGCAAAGTTTTTAAATATCTCCAAAAGTCATTGTTCTTGCTGAAGTATGAAGCTAGATTTATTTCTTGAATTTACTTTTCTATTATATTACGTGTGTGATATTTTTCTCCAAGACGGATAGAAACGGTTACTTCATACTTTAAAATGTGTTCGCTAATTCTGTAATATTTTGCAATTCCTTCTAAATTTTCCTTTCCATGTCTATAATTGTATACTGCAACCATATTTTGATTTTTCTTCAAGATACTATTGTAGTACATTAAAATTTCATCTACTACGTTTAAGAAATATTTAAATGTTTTTCATCATTTTCGAATTTTACTATGTCCTCCAAAGATATATTTTTATTGAAAGCTTCAGTTTTTTGTTGTCTCGATCTTTCCTCTTATTTCTAGGTGTTTTTCAATCATTTTTCTAAATGCAACAGTTATTAAAATAATATACAAAAAAACTAATACAAATAAAAACATATTGCTTAATTATTATAGATATACAAATTGCAATACGACAAAATGAAGATTATATAATCGCACTTTTTGCTACGTAATGTTCAAATCTCTTGCCCATCATTGCATTCATAAAAACTCGAAATTAAACAATTTATTTAAATTATGTATAGGATACAAAAAGCACAAAAATTTCAAAATGTTTTTAAATATTTTCGAAATAACTTTTAAAAGATTAAATGGAACGCAGATTAAGACAATATAATATATACAGCATAAACCAAATATATTTAAACAAACGTTTTTTTACAATTGAGTTACAATGCAAAGCGTGAACTTCATCCGATTGTATGAAAATAACGACTGCAACATTGTCACAAAATAATCGAATTTAAAACAGGCAGCATTATGTTAAAAAATAAATAAAACATTAATTCAAAATTACTCTACTAAGGTGCTATGTAGTACATGTATCCCTTCTGCGCATCCAAAGTCGTATTTGATCTTTCTTCTTTTCTGACATTAATTTTGTGGTGGTAATTTATATAGTAATGTAATATTAAGTTTTCGAGCACGTATATATCGACAAAAGCTTATTATATATGCAGTTGTTATATATAATTTTATAATTTTAAAATATACTTTTATAAATATTCTGATAGTGTGTGATGTAGTAGTATCAAAGTTTGTAATATTTAATTTCTTTTATCAACTAATGTTTCGGTGATTTATCGTTCTATAATATATATACGCAAAAACATCTTTCGCAGCACTCAAAACGACACAAAGTTTCTGGGACAAGTATTAAAATAACTTCTAAGATATTATATTTGATAATTAAAACATTGATTTTATTTTATTACCTTATTATGTTCTGAAAGTTTATCGAGAAAGCTTAAGACGTAGACATGCAATTTTCAAAATCATATTTAAATATTTGCGTATCTATATCTAGACTCTCAACTATATCTTTGCGTATATCTTGATCTCAAGATAAACATATTTGCATATAGATAAAGTTAAACATACATAAGTGTTAATAAACAGTTACTTTTTCTTACAAATACTAATCCCATAATATATCATGTCTCGATCCTACACATATCGATTTTATAGTAATTATGTACATGACAAAAGTAAAAATTCTATAAATAGATACGATCTATAAATATTCGGATTCCAGAAACATTCAGTCAGTTGCGATATTAATTCAATAAATGTAAATCAAATATCGCCAAGTTTTTTTAATAATTTTCTTAAAATAACTACATAGTTATATGCAAATTTAAATAGTATAGATTTATATTCTTATATAGTACACAAATAATAAAGTAAAATAATTATTCATATTTGAACAATTGCAATGCGTAGTAAAATTCTGTCGGTTTTTATATTACATAATTTTTACAGCGTGTACTTTTCTTACAACTATGAAAAGAATATTTATATAAAATGCAGGAAACTGTAAACAATATTTAACAATATTAATAAATATGTTTGTTTCACTTAAGATAAATTACATCGATCATTAATATAATGTTATCACTAGAAGAACAATTTAATGGCAACAATAAATTGCAATTTAATCAACTTATCATTTCATGGAGCTTACTGAAAAACGAGCTAGTTATCATATAACCTATGTATCAATCGAAAGAAAGTACAAGTATGTTTCAGTTATCTATGCATAACATCGAAATCTTTATAGAAGTCACGTAGAAAGTTTATTTATTGTTGTCAAGAGTTTGATTGTTACATAATTAAATTAAATAAGTATATCACATTATATATAATTTAAAAAACATTTTTATTTAACTAAACTGCAATAAAAATAATATAATATATGTATATACCGGACACAGTTATGTCTTCCGACGAAAGAATAACTAGCATAATAATGGCTTATTAAATAGCATAACTATAAAAACTGCATCACTAATTATTTAAAATTAGAAATTTTCGCCAACATCAGAAAATTCTTTTAAACTACTTATCTCTATAAAGTTACATAGTTATTTTATCATTGTAGATAGTCCAGAAAAATTTATATGTAATATTCAATTTTCAACATTACTTTTAAAACTCATTATATGTGTGTGATGTCTCAAAACTTCCACGACACTAGACAATTCATTTTCTGGGTATTTTAATATATAAAAATCCTTATAGTAAATCGTCGAAGTTACAATAATTTTTAAAGAAGATTATTAAAATAATGCAGAATTTTATATACATATATATATATATATATATATATATATATATATATATATATCGTTTAGATTATCTCATGTTTGCGTATTCGTACACAAAACATCGCATAGCAAAAATATCTTCCAATATCAATTCCACACTATCGATATAGGTACTTTAATTTTGTATTTATCTACATTAACAAATTAATTATGATAATTATTTTACTTATAAACAGGTTTGATAACTAATCAGTGTTAATAAAAAAATGGAATAAAAGTTTTATTAAAAGTAATTATTGTTATTATTTATACATTACTTAATAGTAATAGTAAGATAGATTTCTTCCATTTCATTTACAGATAAATATTCTAATATTAAAATGTCGTTGCCATTATACTTTTCGAATGCTTTGGCATATTATATCTCATTGCAAAAACGTAATTTTAAATAACAATTTCTATTTTCCATATTGATTAATTTTTGTACATTGTTATTAAAATCGTTTTTTCTTATATGCGACTAATGAATCCTGGTGAATATTGTGTTACTAATAATAAAGAAAATAACATATTAATATATTATATATAATAATATATTACTTTATTATTATTATAACATAATAATATATTATATGATATATATTATATGAGATATATTAGAATTTATAACGCATTATACACATCAAAATAATTATTTAAAATGTGTCATAGACGAAGGATATGATAAAAATGTAAAAATTTTTATATTAAACTAATTAAGTTATTAAATAATTATATTAAATAATTTTTAATAATAATAATAAAATATATTTATATTGATTCGTACATTTTTATAATAGGCGTCATTTGTGGATTCATTAGGATTCATTAGTCGCGTATAAGAAAAAACGATTTTAATAACAATGTACAAAAATTAATCAATATGGAAAATAGAAATTGTTATTTAAAATTACGTTTTGCAATGAGATATAATATGCCAAAGCATTCGAAAAATATAATGGCAACGACATTTTAATATTAGAATATTTATCTGTAAATGAAATGGAAGAAATCTATCTTACTATTACTATTAAGTAATGTATAAATAATAACAATCAGCGACATCTTATAAATCTTAAAAATGTGTGTGTGTATGTATGTATAGAAACCTCTTTACAATACCTATTACCTCATATTACGTATATAAAACTTACTACGATTAACTTAATCGGCGATTAATTTTACAGAATTAAATGTATCGTTAAAATTCTAATTTTTACATATGAAATAATAAAGAATTAAAATTTTAATCTTAATAATTTAAAACAGATATTATTTGAAAAGCTAACTGGAAGTTATTGTCAAAGTAGTCCTAAAATTTGCTATAATCGATCGTTACTTCGATTGCACAGACATGAAAATTTTACAACATTTATAAAGTAGGAATCCTGTGTAAACAGATAATATATTATTGATTAAGCATTACTTTTTACTCCAAAATCATAATCCATTTAATATCATAGACTTAAATTCTAAACACAATGACTGTTGTCCTTCTGAGACTTTATATGGATATTAAATCAAAAATACTAGATAGAAACAGATCTATATTTGTTCGCTGCAAAATCTTAAAACTAATTAGCAATTCGGATTCCTCCATTTAAACATCAAAAGTTGTAGTTTGCCACACGGCCGTTCATGTTTGTTTCAAGAACTTGGTTCGAAACGATTAAAAAATGAATCGAACGAGTTAAAAATTTCATCGCTGTTCCTCATTTCGAAATCTATCAACCAGTCAATTGACGCCTGTCTAGATGTATGATCCCAGGAGGGACATTCTATATTTTTTCGTTGAGCAAATTCATAAGCAAATTTTAATAGTTTTTCCATGGCACAAAGTTGGCAAGAACAACGACCTTGTAATTTTTTATATCCTGCCCAGTTTTTTAAAACCTTTAAAAGTGATTTCTCATTCAAGTATGTAAAACCAGTACTACCACTTATTTGTCTGTCGTATTCGTAACTTTCTTGAGCTTGGGTTTTCTTCACAACTTTGTATAGCGTCCATGCATTAACTCCATAAATGTTTGAGACGACGTTATATGACTTTCCTTCAATAATTTCTTTTTTTGCTGCTTCATATTTTCGTCCTTTATCATTGAACTTTTCTTTACGTTTCATAATATATATTTTTCGATCTAAAATTTGATAGTCGAGTCTATATTTTGTTGCTACGTCCATTATAGATAAATCTCCATTTTCTAAAACTTCTTTCGCTGCTGTCTGGAGCTTATTTCTTAATGCGAGATGTTTCGCAATTATTTTTCTGATTTCATTCGACTGCATAATTGCTATTAAGATAATCTACGAAAGAGAGCAAAAATAAGGAAATAATTGCATGTTGAACTATTGTGAACATAAAGTTGCAATATCGCACGAATGTAAGATCGTTCTCGTGAATTTCATCTTGCAATATTTCAATCTCTCGTGTAAATCTATATATATAAGTACCGTCTGTCTGTCTGTCTGTCTGTCTGACCGCGAACTCCTTCCACATTTGTGGACCGATCTTCACGAAACAGGTACCAAAATTTCGCAAATTTTCCGGGGGTGGCTACTATGTGGTTTTTTTAGGTTTACACCCCCACCCACCCACGCAATCACGCATTTATTGATTTATTTCCACATTTATGGATCGATTCTCTCGAAATTGGTATCAAAATCTTGCAAATTTTTCGGAGATCGCTACGTCGTGGTCTTTTTTAGTTTTACATTCCCACCCACGCACCCACCCACGCAATCACACATTTATTGACCACGCAATCACACATTTATGGACCGATTTTTTTGAAATTGGTACCAAAATTTTGCAAATTTTTCGGAGATAGCGACGTCGTGATTTTTTTTAGTTTTACACCCCTACCCACGCACCCACCCACGCAATCACGCATTTATTGCCCTACTTCCACATTTATGGATCGATTTTCTCGAAATTGGTATCAAAATTTTGTAAATTTTTCGAGGATGGAGACGATGGTGGTTTTTTTAAGTTTTACACCCCCACCAACCCACCAACCCACGCACCCACCCACGCAATCACGGATTTATGGACCGATTTACTCGAAACTGGTATCAAAATTTTGAAAATTTTTCGGGGATGGCTACTATGTGTTTGTTTTTTTAAGTTTTACACCTTCACCCACCCACCCACGCACCCACCCACCCACGCACCCACCCACGCACTCACACATTTATGGACCGATTTTCTCGAAATTGGTACCAAAATTTTGCAAATTTTTCGGGGATGGCTACTGTATGGTTTTTCTAAGTTTTACACCTCCACCCACGCATCCACTTCACCCACGCACCCACGCACCTACTTCAGCCGTAAAAAAAATCTTTGTAAGTAAATAATAGAAAATATAAGAAATATTATATGCCAAGTAAAATATTTATAAGAATGCTCTATTATATGAACTTCAGCTCGACATAATCTAAAAAATTCTATTAATAGCATATATATATTTTTTTAATTTTTCGTATCATATATCTATAGCTACTAGCTTTTAAATCCGCGCTTCGCGCGGAAGTACATCATATTATTTGATGTTTATATGTGTGTCAATTTATATTATAAATAGAAATTGTTTTTTGACGAAATTCTTTTTTGACGAAATTATTTATCTATTAAATCAAGAAAATCGGTCCATAATTGAATGAGTAGTTCGCGGTCAGACAAACGGTACTTATATATATATAGATAGATGAAATATCTATCTATATTTATATCTATATATATATATATATATATATATATATATATATATATATATCTATATATATATACAAGAAAGCTTTGAGGCCCGCGCTTCGCGCGGGCCGAAAAGCTAGTTATAGATAAATTACAATGTCTTTTGCATTATTTAAGTGCTCCCGTACAGGATCTTTAGAAAATTAAAAAAGAAACTTGTACTTACAAAGTTAATCAAGAAGCAAATATTTCTAAATAAATTTCTTCTTACGGCGATATGGATGTAATGAATGTCTTACTCTGGTTGTATACAAACGATGACTGTAGCACAATGTCAGATTTAGACTATATACAAGGTTCCCAGTATTGTATCTTAGAAAAATAAATAATGTTTTAAAACTCGAAGTAAATTTCGCTAAGCGGTACACATTTTTTTCTATATAATTTTGAAGATGTTTGTCCTCTCTTTTGTTAATGTGATGGCATTGAATTGGCACTGGGTATCTATACAATAATGTTGCGTCAATCTTTTGTTAATGTATAACTAATTCATTTAAAATTTGATTTTAAAAATAAAAGAATTTTATTATTGAAATGCACGCGCAGAATTTGTTACATATAATTCTATAAATATCTAATACACTAACAATAAGTTAGCTGATATTCACATTTTGGTTGTCAAGAGAGAACTATGCAAAAAATATTCAATTATTTTTCTAAATGCAGCAGCCCTTAGGATAATCTATAAAAGGAAGCTAATATAGAAATAAAAGCATGTTGCAAAATTATTATGGTTAAACAAATTGCAATATGGCAAAACGAGAATTATATAATTGCAATTTTTGCCTCATGTTGATTAAAAATCTCTTGCCTATCATTACATTTATAGGAACTCAAAAATACCCGATTTTTATAAAAATTACTTTTAAGATCTAAAGCACAAAAATTTCAAAATGTCATTTAATATTTTCAAAATAAATCTTTAAGAGATTAAAAACAACACAGATCAGCACGATATAATACTTACAGAATAAATCTAACAAATATGCTTCGACAAATTTCTTTTTACAATTAAGATATGGTGCGAAGCGTG
The DNA here is from genome assembly GCA_963971435.1 of Lasius platythorax. Classification (NCBI taxonomy): domain Eukaryota; kingdom Metazoa; phylum Arthropoda; class Insecta; order Hymenoptera; family Formicidae; genus Lasius; species Lasius platythorax. The sequence goes on along the minus strand of OZ020540.1, from coordinate 6,874,998 downwards.
TACTCCATCTAATTATATAAAAACAACGACTGAAGCAGTTATGTTAGAAAAATAAAGCATTAATTCTAAGTTACTTATATAGTGCTAAACAGTACATGTATCCCTTTTGGGCATCAAAAGATGTATTTGATCCTTTATCTCTTCTGGCATTCTTGACTACGCGTATGCGATTTGTATTTAATAACGTAACATTAACATTTCGAGCACACATATGTCGACGAACGCAGATATACTATATTTATGCAAAAGTTTATACATATTTTTTCCTAAATATTCTGATAGTAGTGTGATGTAGTAGTATCAAAGTCTGTAATTTAGATATCGTTTATAACCTAATGTTTCATTAATACATAGTTCTATATATGTACGCAAAAACATCATTCGTAGCATTCAAAACGACACGAAGTTTTCAGGAAAAGTCATAAAATTACTTCTAAGATATTACCTTTGATAAATAAAACATGGATTTTATTATATTATTACATTTTGTCCAAAAAGTTTGTCGACAAAGCTTAAGACGTAGACATGCAATTTTCAAAATCATATTTAAAATGCGTATAGATAAAGATAAACATACAAAAGTATTAATAAACAGTTACTTTTTCTTACAAATACTAATCTCATAATATATCGTGTAACATGTCTCGATCCTATCGATTATACAGCAATACGCATATCGATTATACAATAATTATGTAGATGACAAATATAATTCTGTATGTAGATACGTGCTGTGAATATTCGGATTCGAGAATCATTCAGTCAGTTGCGATATTAATTCAATAAATGTAAATCAATTACCGCCAAGTTCTCTTAATAATTATCTTAAATTAACTACATAGTTAACTGCAAATTAAAAAAATATATATTTAGATTTTAATATACTACACAAAAAAATTAGTAAAATAATGATTTATATTTGAACAATTGCAATGCGTAGTTAAAATCTGTCGTCCTTTCGTATTACATAATTTTTACAGCGCGTACTTTTCTACCTTCTACAAAAAAAAAAGCTTTACATAAAATGTAGGAAGCTGTCAAATATTATAAATATTAATAGATATATTTGATTCCCTATTTAAGATAAATTACGTCCTTCATAATTATAAAATTATTACTATTAGAAGAAAAATTAAATAACAACAATGTGTTGCAATTAAATCAACTAATTTTTTTATGGAACTTAGCTTACTGAAAAACGAGCTCGTTCTCTCATATAATCCATGTCTCAATCGAAAGAAAACATGTGTATTTTTTCAAGAATATTCCAGTTATCCCTATGCATAACATTGAAAGCCTTATACACTAGAAGTCACGTTAAAAGTTTATTCATTATTCTCAAGAGTTTAATTGGTACATAATTAAACTAAATAAGTATGTATATCTCGATTTATAAAATTAAAGAAACATTCTTATTTAAATGTGAATTAAAATAGAAAATAATGTATATATATATATATATATATATATATATATATATATACATATATATATACATATATATATATATATTGTATATACTGGACATCCATTTCTTTTGATTGACGAAATTGAAGAATAACTACCGTAACAATGACTTATTAAATAGCGTATAATGGTTATAATAATGCATCCCTGATTATTTCAAGTAAAAGTGTTTGTCAAAATCAGAAAATTCTTTTAAAATACTTATCATTATAAATTTACATATCTATTTTATCACTGTAAATAGTCGTAAAAAATTTATATGTAATATTCAATTCTTAACATTACTTTTAAAACTAATTATATGTGTGATATCCCAATACTATAACGACACCAAATAATACATTTTCTAGGTCTTTTAAATATAAAAATCCATATATTAAAATGTCAAAGGTACAGTAATTTTAAAAAAATATTATTAGAATAATGCAGAGTTTATCGTTTAGATTATCTCATGTTTGAGTATTCGTACACAATACATTCCATAGTAGCAAACATATAATATCTTCCAACATCAACACAACAATCTACATTACCGATAAACTTTAATTTTGTATTAATGAACATTAATAAATTAATTATAATAATTATTATATTTATAGGCAGTTCCGATATTTAATCAGTCTTAATAATAAAAATATAATAAAAGTCTTATTAAAATAATTTAACATTAAAACGCAATGAGCATCAAACTGTTAAAAATATCGCATATTAAAAATGACGCTTCTTATTAAAATATAAGAGCGATATCAATATATTTTATTATTATTATTAAAAATTATTTAATATAACTAATTTAATAATTTAATCAGTTCCATATTATTATTTTTATAATTTTACTATATCTTTCGTCTATGAAACATTTTATATAATTATTTTAATGTGTAACACGTTATTAAAATTCTAATGTATCAAATATAATATATATTACATAATATATTATTATGTTATTATTATGTTATACTATTAATAATAATGTAATATATTATTATATTTAATATATAATATAGTTTTATGATATTTCTACCATTATGTAATTATTAGTAACATAATATTCAAAATATTCACCAATAAAATTAGTCGCGTATAAATACAAACGATTTTTATAACAATGTACAAAAATTAATCAATATTAAGAATAGAAATTGTTATTTAGATGTACATTTCGCAAGGCGATATAATGTGCCAGAGAGTCAAAAGGTATAATGGCAACGACATTTTAATATCAGAATTTTTATCTGCAATAAAATAGAAAAAGTCTGTCATTAGAAAATGAAATCAATAATAACAATCAGCGACAACTTATAGATCCTAAAAATATGTGTGTGTATGTATAAAAAGCTCTTTATCAAATTTATTACCTCATATTACGTATATAAAACTTACTTATGGTTAATTTAATTGGCAATTAGTTTTACGAAACTAAATGTGTTGTAATTTAACTTTCTACATATAAAGTAATAAAAAATTAAGAATTTAATCATCTTAATAATTTAGAACAGGTATTATTTGAAAATTTAACCAGAGGTTATTGTCAAAGAATCTTAAAACTTACTATAATCAATCGTTACTTCGATCGTATAGACATAAAAATTTTACAATATTTATAAAGTAAGAATCGTTTGTAAACAAATAATATATTATTGATTAAGCATTACTTTCCACTCCAAAATCATAATCTATTTAATATCATAGACTTAAATTCTAAACACAATGACTGTTACCTTCTGAGACATTTTATATGAATATTGAATCAAAAATACTAGAAAGAAACAAATCAATATTTGTTTGCTGCATAATCTTAAAACTATTTAGCAATTTGGAATCCTACTTTTAAACATCAAAAGTTATAGTTTGCTACTCATCTGCATATGTTTGTCTCAACCAATAATTTGTTTGAAAATATCCACAAAAGAAAGAAATGAGAGATTAATTTCATCAGTGTGCCTCATTTCGAAATTTATCAACCAGCCAATTGATGCCTGTCTAGATGTATGATCCCATACGGGACATTTTACATTATTTTGTTTAGCAAACTCGTAAGCAAGTGTTAATAATTGTTCCAAGGCGCAAAATGTGCAAGAACAATGACCTTGTGATGTTTTACCTCTTGCCCAGTCTTTTAAAATCTTTAAAAGTGATTCCTCTTGCAAGTATGTAAAACTAGAATGTGTATTAATTTTTCTGTCATATTCGTAATTTTCTTGAGCAATGGCTTTCCTCACTTCAGCATATAATATATGTATGGAAATTTTATAATTGTTTGAGGCGTCGATACATGTGAATTTCCCTTCAATAATTTCTTTTATTGCTGCCTCTATTCTTCGTTTTCTATCATAGAAATCTTCTTTACATATCATAATATTTACTTTTCGAACTAAAAGAAAATAATCAAGTTCATGTTTTGTTGCTACGTCCTCCGTTATAGATAAATTTCCATTTTCTAAAACAACTTTTGCTGCTATATGGAGCTTATTACTTAATGTGAGGTGTTCCTCAATTTCTTTTTTTATTTCAGTCGATACCATGATTGCTATTAAAATAATCTACAAAAGAAAGTAAAAACAGGGAAATGATTGCATGTTGCACAATTGTGAACACAAAAGTTGCCATATCGCACGAATAGAAAATCGTCTTCGTGATTTTCATCTTGCAATATTTCAATTTCTGGTGTAAATTATAGATAAATTACAATATATTTTGCAATATTTATATGCTCTAGTAAAGAATCTTTAAAAAATTAAAAAATAAACTTAGGACGATAATGTACTTACAAAATAAATCAAGAAGCAAATATTTCTAAATAAATTTCTTCTCACGACGAAACGGATATAGTGGATATCTTATTCTGATCGTATACAAACGATGACTAGCACGATGTCAAATTTTGCTTATATTCAAGGTTTTCAGTGTTGTATCTTAGGAATTGTATATGCCTGAAAGATTTATATGGTCACCATAATATGTAGATCTTTCAGGCATATACTCAAAATTTAAAACGCCTTTTTACGTGGCAAATTGGGCTTTAAGTGGTAAGTGGGCTTTATTTAATACTAGGCCTTATTCGGCTCAGGTATCTTATATACAATAATGATGCGTCAATCTTTCCATCATGTATAACTAATTCATTTAAAATTTGATTTTAAAAATAAAAGAATTTTATTGTTGAAATTCACACGTAGAAATTGTTACATATAATTCTATAAATATCTAATACACTGACAATAAGTTAGCTGATATTCACATTTTAATTGTCAAGAGAGAACTATGCAATAAATATTCAATTATTTTTTAAAATGCAGCAGCCCTTAGGACAATCTACAAAAGAAAGTTAATATATAGAAATAAAAGCATGTTGCAAAATTATTATGGATAAACGAATTGCAATATGGCAAAACGAGGATTATATAATTGCAATTTTTGCCTCATGTTAGAAAAATAAAGCATTAATTCAAAGTTACTTATAAAGTGCTAAACAGTACATGTGTGTGTGTGTGTGTGTGTGTGTGTGTGTGTGTATCCCTTCTAGGCATCAAAATATGTATTTGATTGTTCATCTTTTCTGGCATTCTTGACTTCGCGTAGGCAATTTGTATTTAATAACGTAACATTAACATTTCGAGCACAAATATATCGACGATCGCAGATATACTATATTTATGCAAAATTTTATACATATTTTTCCCTAAATATTCTGATAGTAGTGTGATGTAGTAGTATCAAAGTCTGTAATATTTAGATTTCGTTCATAACCTAATGTTTCATTAATTCATAGTTCTATATATGTACGCAAAAACATCATTTGTAGCATTCAAAACGACACGAAGTTTTCAGGAAAAGTCATAAAATAACTTCTAAGATATTATCTTTGATAAATAAAACATTGATTTTATTTTATTACTATATTTTGTCTAAAAAGTTTGTCGACAAAGCTTAAGACGTAGACATGCAATTTTCAAAATCATATTTAAAATGCGTATAGATAAAGTTAAACATACATAAGTATTAATAAATAGTTACTTCTTCTTACAAATACTAATCCTATAATATATTATGTAACATGTTTCGATCCTATCGATTATACAGTATTACACATATCGATTATACAATAATTATGTATATGACAAAAGTAATTTTGTAAGTAGATACGTGCTATGAATATTCGGATTCGAGTATCATTCAGTCAGTTGCGATATTAATTCAACAAATGTAAATCAAATATCGCCAAGTTCTCTTAATAATTTTCTTAAATTAACTACATAGTTAACTGCAAATTTAAAAAATATAGATTTAGATTTTAATATAGTACACAAATAAATTAGTAAAATAATGATTTATATTTGAACAATTGTTACATATGCATAGTTAAAATCTGTCGTTTTTTGTATTACATAATTTTTACAGCGTGTACTTTTCTACCCTCTACAAAAAAAGCTTTACATAAAATGTAGGAAGCTGTAGAATATTATTAATATTAATAGATATATTTGATTTTCGATTTAAGATAAATCACGTTCTTTATAAATATAATATCATTACTGTTAGAAGAACAATTAAATAACAACAATATGTTCCAATATAATCAATTAATCCTTTCAGGGAACTTAGCTTACTGAAAAACTAGCTCGTTCTCTCATATAATCTATGTATCAATCGAAAGAAAGCATGTGTATTTTTTCGAGAATGTTTCAGTTATTTCTGTGCATAAAATTGAAAGCTTTATACACTAGGAGTCACGTTAAAAGTTCATTCATTATTCTCAAGAGTTTAATTGTTACATAATTAAACTAAATAAGTATGTATATCTTGTTCTATAAAATTAAAGAAACATTCTTATTTAAATGTGAATTAAAATATAAAATTATATATATATATATATATATATATATATATATATATATATACACACTGCACATCCATTTCTTGACAAAATTGAAGAATAACTACCGTAACAATGGCTTATTAAACAGCGTATTATAGTTATAATAATGCATCCCTGATTATTTCAAGTAAAAGTATTTGTCAAAATCAGAAAATTCTTTTAAAATACTTATCATTATAAATTTACATATTTATTATATCACTGTAAATAGTCGTAACAAATTTATATTTAATATTCAATTTTCAACATTACTTTTAAAACTAATTATATGTGTAATATCCCAATACTTTCACGACACCAAATAATACATTTTCTAGGTCTTTTAAATATACAAATCCATATATTAAAATGTCAACGTTACAATAATTTTAAAAAAATATTATTAGAATAATCCAGAGTTTATCGTTTAGATTATCTCATGTTTGCGTATTCGTACACAATACATTCTATAGTAGCAAACATATAATATCTTCCAACATCAACACAACAATCTACACTACCGATAAACTTTAATTTTGTATTAATGAACGTTAATAAATTAAGTATAATAATAATTATATTTATAGGCAATTCCGATATTTAATCAGTCTTAATAATAAAAATATAATAAAAGTCTTATTAAAATAATTTAACATTAAAACGCAATGAGCATCAAACTGTTAAAAATATCGCATATTAAAAATGACGCTTCTTATTAAAATATAATAGCGATATCAATATATTTTATTATTATTATTAAAAATTATTAAACATAATTAATTTAATAACTTAATCAGTTCCATATAAGTATTTTTACAATTTTACCATATCCTTTGTCTATGACACATTTTATATAATTATTTTGATGTGTAACGCATTATAAATTCTAATGTATCTCATATAATATATTTTATATAATATATTTTTATGTTATTATTATGTTATAATAATAATGATGATAATGAAATATTATATTATTATATATAATATATAACATATAATATACCTGTATTAATGTTTTTTTATTATGTTATTATTAGTAACATAATATTCTTTACGATTCATTGGCCGCGCATAAGAACAAACGATTTCAATAACAATGTACAAAAATCAATCAATATGGAAAATAGAAATTTATATTTAAAAGTAATTTCTTGCTATGCGATATAATGTGCTAAAGCATTCAAAAAATATAATGTTAACGACATTCTAATATCAGAATTTCTGTTTGTAAATGAAATTAAAGAAATCTATCATTAAGTAATGTATAAATAATAACAATCGGCGACATCTTATAGATCTTAAAAATGTGTATGTGTGTGTATAGAGTACTTTTTACAAAATTTATTACCTTATTTTAAGTATTCAGTATATGTAAAACTTACTATGATTAATTTAATCGGCAATTAATTTAACGGAATTCAATGTATCGTTATAATTCTAATTTCAATATATAAAATAATAAAAAATTAATATTTTATTCATCATAATAATTTAGAGCTGGTATTATGTGAGAAAGTAATCGCAGGTTTTTGTCAAAGTGGTCCTAAAACTTTCATCATGCTATAATCGATCATTATTTCGATCGTACACACATGATACATTTACAATATTATAATAAAGTAAGAATCTTTATTACATATATAATATATATAATATATATAATATATTATATATATATATGTGTGTGTGTGTGTGTGTGTAATTGATTAAGTATTACTTTCCATTCCAAAATTATTGAAACCGTACATTTAAATTCCAAACACAATTGACACACGGAACTGTATCTTTTGAGACTTTATATGGATATTTAATCAGAGATACAAGTTCGAAACTAATCAATATTTGTTTGCTACAAAATCTTAGAAGAACTTGGCAATTCGGAAACGCCTGCTTAAACATCGACAAAAGTTGTTTGCTACTCGTCTGCTTATATTTTTTTTAAGCACCTTTCTAAGGAATTGAACGAGCGAGAAATTTCATAACTGTTCCTCATTTCAAAACTGTTCAACCAGTAAATTGACGCCTGTTTATTTCTATCCCATGAAAGTGGACATTCTATATTGTTATGTTGGGCAAACTCGTAAGCAAGTGTTAATAGTTGTTCCAAGGCGCAAAGTTTGCAAGTACAAGATTGCGATGATTCACGTCTTTTCCAGTTTTTAAAATACCTACTCCAAAAGTAATTCCTCTTGCAAGTATGTAAACTCAGCATCACTAGTATTTATTTTCCTATCATATTCGTAATATTCTTGAGCTCGGATTTTCTTCACTTCATAGACTAGCGTACTTACAGGAATTCCATATTTGATTGAAACGGCGTGTATCCTTTAATAATATTTTTTATTGCTGCATCGAATAATGGTTTCTTTATTATAAAACTTTTTTTTACGTATTTTAAGATCTATTTTTCGATATAAAATTTGGTTTTCGAGTCCATATTTTGTAGCTATGTAATCTTCAGGTAAATCTTTCTCCTCAACTTCTTTTGCTGCTACCTCGAGCTTGTCACTTAATGCGAGGTGTCTCGCAATTAATGTTCTCGTATTCATTTCCACAACCACTATTAAGATAATCTACGAAGAAAAGTAAAAAACAGAAATGAGTGTATAAAGTAAAAAACAGAAAACAGTGCATTATTGCATTATTGAGAACATAAATGTTGCAATATCGCAAGATTGTAAAATCGTTTTAACGATTTTCATTTTGCGGTGTTTCAATCTCTCGTGTACGATTGTATGTACTTATAAAAACACAATAATACATATATATATATCTCTTGAAAATTTCCTTGTAAATAATAGATAAATTTTACATTATTTTACATTATTTTAGTACTCTAATAGAAACTTTTTAATTTTGAAAAAGAACAATTAGAAAGATAGTATACTTACAAAATAAATCCAAAAACAAACATTTCTAAATAAATTTTTGCTACGGCAATGTAGCAAGTATTTTAATCTGGTTGTATACAAACGGCGACTGAAGCACAATGTCAGATATTAACTAAAGATTTCCAGTACTATTTTAGGAAAAGAAATAAAGTATTAAAACTCGAAGTGTATATATACATATAAATGTCGCTAAAACGGCATATTTTTTCTCTATATTTTTAAAGAAATATATTCCCTCCTTCGCTTATTTGGCATTGAATAGGCGTTGAATAGGCATTGAATAATAATGCGTCAATCTTTCGATCATGTATAATTAATTCATTTAAAATTTTATTTTAAAGATAAAAAAATTTTATTATTGAAATGCACGCGCAGAAATTGTTACACATTATTCTATAAATATCCTATACTTATTTCATAGTATATCTTAGATTTACTAATTCCATAAATGTTAGAAGCGGCGCTGTGTGTAAAACGTCTTTCAATAATACCTTTTATTGCTGCATCGAATTTTTCTGCCTCAACATAAAACTCTTCTTTACGTTTTATAATTTTTATTGTTCGACGCAAAATTTTGAATGCGAGTCCATATTTTGTTGCTACGTTCTTTATAAATAAATGATTTTCTAAAACTTCTTTTGCTGCTACTCCGATCTTATCCTTTAATGCGAGGTTTCTCGCAATTATTTTTCTCGTAACAATCGATTCCATAATCGCTATTAAGATAATATACTAACCTACGAAAAAAAGCAAAAACAGAGAAATGATTGCATGTTGCACTATTGTGAACGTAAAAGTTGTAATATCGATTCATATCATAAAATCGTTTACATGATTTTCGTCTTACGATATTTCAATCTTTTGTGTACGATTGTACTTATAAAATCTCAATAATATATTAATAATTTTTTCGTAAATAATAGATAAATTATACAGTATTTTGAATTATTTAAATGCTCTAGTAAAAACTCTTTAAAAAATTTAAAAGAAAAAAAGTATTAAGACGAAAATGTACTTACAAAATTAAATTAAAAAGCATTTTCTCGCGACGAAATGGATGTAGTGAATATCTTAATCTAGTTGTTACAAACGATGACTGAAGCTCAATTTCAGATATTGACTAAATTCATGATTCCCAGTATTGTATTAGGAAGATAAATAGAGTTTTAAAACTCGAAGTAAATGTCGCTAAGCATATTTTTTTCTACATTTTTAAAGAAATATATCCCCTCTTTCTCTTATTTAGCAATGAATCAGCCCTCAGTCTATACAATAATAATGCGTTAATCTTCCGATCATGTTTAACTAATTTATTTAAAAGTTAAATAAAAAAATAAAGAAATGTTATTGTTGAAATGCATGCGTAAAATTGTAACATGTAATTATATAAATATTTAACACACTAAGTTAGCTCATATTCATATTTTAGTTGTCGGATGAGAGCTATGCAATAAATAGTATCTGATAGTTACCATAAAAAATATGTATGAATCGAATATTCGATTATTCAAAATAATTTGAAATTTTTGAGAAAAATCACAAAATTTCTCGTAGACCATTATCTTCAATTAATTTCTGAATTATTTATTATTTCATAGTTTGTTAAGAAACACATAAAGACATCTAGATTTTCAGATTATGTTCAAAATCCATATATGAAAGATTAAAGAAAGTATGTGTATATTTTGTTAGTAATAATTATAGATTATGTCTCTTTTCACAACTATTACTAGAACATTATAAAGCGCTACACGAGCCCTATTCATTTTGTCTACACCGAGGAAGACGTATGGAAGATCGTGTTCATTTAGTTTATTGGAGTCGGAAGCCCGCGGCTGATTGTGAGTGCATGCGCACTCTATACGACCTTGCACGTGACGTCACAAGGGCGGACAAGGCCATAGCCAGTCACGCGACCACGAGTACAATCTGCTACCATTCATGTGTTCTGTCGCGTACTCTTCCCCCACTTCGCATAATTTCAACTCTATCTGTTTTCTCTATCGACTGTTGATTCTTCTTTCTCATCGCGGCTTCTCTTTTCTAACATCGTATCCATTTTACATACATATTATCGCCGTTTTTCTTGCACGCTATTAAGCGATTACTCTCCGAATATATGTATATGATGTCCTTCTTTTTCCTCCTTTCACTTCTTTCGATGTAAGAAGTTTAAATTGCAATTTCCGCTTGTCTTTCTTGACTTCTGACATCAAGATTGCGCAATGATAAAGTCTCGATATCTTAGATACTCAATCGAGTTTTTCGTCTTTTAGCACAAATATATAGAGTTTAAAATATCTGCCAGAGAAATAAATAATTTATGTATCTTGTTAACACGCGGCGTATAGAAGCCTCTAAGTTTTTGTTTTGTTCGCATGTAAATTTTTTGATTAGCGCTGACAATCTTACGACCACAATCTTACCACAAGTTGTTTATCTGTAAATAAATATAAAAAATATTTTTTATATTTACATTCTTATATAAAATTTTTTATTTCCTTCTTTTTCGTGTTATATACATTATTTATTAATTTTACTAATTTTACTAAATTACACGTACGTCATTTATATTTCCTTCTTTATGTTGTATGTATTGAATTATTTAATAAATCAAAATTTTAAAAAAGATGTGTCTTTGCAAAATGGGTGTCAAAATACAAATATATGTCGATACATATAGGCATATCATTTAATTAACAGAATTACATGTAGTTAAAGCGATCATTCAAAATAAGCATATCTGTTCATATTTTGAAGATAAATTATAGCACAACTGTTTCATATCTTGAAGGTAAATTATGTACAATAAAATGTACATAAATATACAGGGTATTTCAGACCACCCGTACCACCCATTTAAAAACTAGAGAAGTGGTTATTTCAAAAAAGTAAAAACATTTTCTTTATAAATCGGGTGCGCTCTATCGAATGGTGATATTTTCAACTTCTGGTTCCGGCCGGAAATAGGCGATTCAGACCGGAAGTGAATTTTTTTAAATGGAACATGGTATTTTTTATTGCAGATTCGGATTCTATACGAAAAAATATGAAACTTTTGTACCAAACATTTTTTCGAAAAATGTCATTTATGTCCTTCAAACAACCTTCAAAATGTGTGTTGGCGAAAATAACGTTTTTGCATTATCTGCTCTCGGCATAACCCAGGATCTACGACGAGGACGTGGCAGATATCAGATCCCGTGTGTAGGTTGTGTGTTTGTGTGTGGATATGTGTGTGTGTGGGTGTGTGTGTGTGTGGGTGTGTGCGTGCGCGCGCGCACCCCGTAGGAATAAGGATTCTGTGGTTTGTCGCTTCCACAGTAGTTAACGACGCCAAACCCTCCCTACGGTGCGTGTGTGTTTTGTGTGTGTGTGTGTGTGTGTGTGGGGGGGGGTGTGGGTGTGTATGTGTGAATGTGTGTGTGGGTGTGTGCGTGCGCGCGCAGCCACTCACCCACACACACACACACACCTACACTCACACACCTACACACACACCTACACACACACCTACACACACACCTACACACACCTACACACACACCTCCACACACCTCCACACACCTACACACACACACCTACACACACACCTACACACACACACACCTACACACACACACACACCTACACACACCTACACACACACACCTACACAAACACACACACCTACACACACACACACCTACACACACCTACACACACTTACACACTCACCTACACACACCTACACACACACCTCCACACACCTACACACACACACCTACACACACATACACACACACACACACACACACCTACACACACACACACACACACACAAACACACAACCTACACACGGGATCTGATATCTGCCACGTCCTTGTCGCAGATCCTGGGTTATGCCGAGAGTAGATAATGCAAAAACGTTATTTTCGCCAACACATTTTGAAGGTTGTTTGAAGGACATAAATGACATTTTTCGAAAAAATGTTTGGTACAAAAGTTTCATATTTTTTCGTATAGAATCCGAATCTGCAATAAAAAATACCATGTTCCATTTAAAAAAATTCACTTCCGGTCTGAATCGCCTATTTCTGGCCGGAACCAGAAGTTAAAAATATCACCATTCGATAGAGCGCACCCGATTTATAAAGAAAATGTTTTTACTTTTTTGAAATAACCACTTCTCTAGTTTTTAAATCGGTGGTACGGGTGGTCTGAAACACCCTGTATATGTACAATAATATATAAAAAAATTAAATTAAATTAATTTAATTTAATTAAATTATAATATATAAAAAATAATATATAAATAAATATATGTACAATAATTTGCAAAATTTTGGCGCAAAGCGCGGGCTGAAAAGCTAGTCTAACATAATGTGTGTAATTGTTTATTAAATAGCGTAAGTATAAAAACTGCATCACTAATTATTTAAAGTCTTTGCTAAAGTCAAAAATTCTTCCAAAATAATTATGTCTATAAATTTACATATTTATTTTATTGATAGTAGATATAGTCAATAAAAATTTATATGTAATATTCAATTTTAACAATTACTTTTAAAACTTATATGTGTGTGGTCTTAAAACTTCCGCAACAATGGGTAATATATTTTCTAGATCTTTTATAAATAAAAATCCTTATATTAAAATGTTAAAGTTACAATAATTTTTAAAGAAGATTATTAGAATAATGTAGAGTTTATATCTATTAGATTATCCCAAGTTTGCGTAATCAAGCATGATGCATCGTATAGTAGCAAAAATATCTTCCAACATCAATTTCATTCTTGATATGCTTTAATTTTGTGTTTATCTATATTATTAAAATTATGAAAGTTATTTTATTTATATGCAGATACAATAATTAATCTGTGTTAATAATAAAAATATAATAAGAATCTTGTTAAAAGAAATTAACATTAAAACACGATGAGCATCTAACTGTCAAAAATATCACACATACCTATGTTACAAATGACGCCTCTTATAAAAATGTACAAATTATAATTAATATATTTTAAAATAATTATTATTAAAAATTATTTAATATAATTATCTTATAACTTATTTAATTCAATACAAATATTTTTATATTTTTACCATATCCTTCGTCTACAACACATTTTATGTAATTATTTTGATAATCCGATGTGTAACGATAAAAATTCTAATGTAAATATCTCAGATAATATATCACATTATGTTATTATAATAATAACAAAGTAATATATTATTATATTTAATATAATATTATATATTATATAATATATAATATATTATTATGTTATTTTTATTATTATATTATTGTTACTAACACAATATTCTCCACGATTTAATAATCGCGTATAAGAACAAACGATTTTAATTACAATGTAAAAATCAATCAATATGGAAAATAGAAATTGTTATTTAAAATTTTTTGCTATGCAATATAATGTGCCAGATCATTTAAAAAGTATTATGGCAACGACATTTTAATATAATAATTTTTATCTGTAAATGAAATGAAAAAAGTATGTCATTAAATAATGTATAAGTAATGACAATCAGCGACATCTTGTAGATTTTAAAAATGTGTGTGTGTATGTATAGATAGCTCTTTACAAAAAGAGCAGGTATTATTTAAAAAATTAACCGGAGATTATTGTCAAAGTAGTCTTGAAACATTTATCATGCTATAATCGATCCTACAGACATGAAAATTTTACAATATTTATAAAGTAAGAATCCTTTGTAAACAGATATATATATACATATATATATTATTGATTAAGCATTACTTTCCATCCCAATATCATAATCCATTTAAAATTATAGATAAATTAAATAAAATTACATTGCAAACACAATGACTGTTACCTTCTGAAACATTATATGAATATTTAATCAGAGATTCAAGTTTAAAACAGACCAATAATTAACTGTTGCAAAATCTTGGAACTACTTAGCAATTCGGAAACATTTCTTTCAAGTTTTCTTAAACATCGACAAAAGTTGTAATTTGCTACTCGTCTGCTGTATTTGTTTCAAGCATTTTTCTAATGAATCGAACGAGTTAGAAATTTCATCGCTGTGCCAAATTTCGAAATCTACCAACCACTCAATTGACGCCAGTTTAAGTACATTCCACGAAGATGCACGTTTTATATTATTTTGTTGAGAAAATTCGTAAGCAAGTGTTAATAGTTGTTCCAAGGTGCAAAGTTAACATGAACAAAGATTTTGCGATGATTCACGTCTTTTTTTAGCCCAGTTCTTTAAATTCTTCAGAAGTGATTCCTCTTGCAAGTATGTAAAACTATAAGCACCACTCATTTTTCTGTCATATTCGTAATTTTCTTGAGCTCGGGCTTTTTTCACTTCATCGTGTAGCGTACTTACTTTAATTCCATAACTTTTTGCGACGGCGTTAAATGTGGAATATCCTTCAATAATTTCTTTTCTTGCTGCATCGAAATTTCGTTTTCTTTCATAGAAATCTTCTTTATGTTCCACAACATATATTTTTCGATTTATAATTCCACGTTGGAGTCCATATTTTGTTGCTACGTCCATTACAGATAAACGTCTATTTTCTAAAACTTCTTTTGCTGCTATCTGGAGCTAATTACTTAATGCAAGGTGTTCCGCAATTTCTCTTCTGTTTTGAATCGATACCATTATTGCTATTAGGATAATCTGCAAAACAAAGCAAAAATAGAGAAACGATTGCATGTTGCACTATTGTAAGCATAAAAGTTGCAATATCACCTCATTGAAAAAATTGGTTTCGCGATTTTCATCTTGCGATATTTTAATCTCTTGTGTACGACTATATTTACTTATAAGAACTCAATAATATATTTAAAACTTTCTCGTAAATAATAGATAAATTACACAGTATTTCGCATTACTTAAATGCTCCAGTAAGAACTCCTTAGAAAATAAAATAGAAAAAAAATAATTAAGACAAAAGTGTACTTACAAAATAAATCAGAAAGCAATAATTTTTAAATAAATTTTTCCTTGCGGAGAAATGGATGTAATGGATGTATTACTCTGATTGTATACAAACGATGACTGAAACGCAATGTCAGATTTTGATTATATTCAAGATTTCCAGTATTGTATCTTAGGAGTAAAGTTAATAAAGTTAAGTTAAAGTAAATAAAGTTTTAAAACTCGAAGTAAATGTCACTAAGCGGTACCTACATATTTTTTCTCTATATCTTTAAAGAAATACATATATCTCTTCTACACTTATGTGGCGTTCAATCCGGCACTCTGTGTCTATACAATAATGAAGCGTCAATCTTTCGATCATGTATAACTAATTTAAAATTTGATTTTAAAAATAAAAAATTATATTGTTGAAACGCACGCGTATAAAATGTATTGTTACATGTAATTCTATAAATATCTAATACACCAAGTTAGCTGATATTTGTGTCGACAATTTATGTATAGTAACGTAAACGTTAAGTTTTGGAGCACATATCTTTCGACAAACGCATATACACAATTGTTTGCATAATTTCATAAATATACTTTTATAAATATTTTGATAGTAGTGTGTGATGTAGTAGTATCAAAGCCTATAATTTTTAGATTTTATATATCAATTGATGTGTCCCTGTAAAATAGTTCTATTAATAATCACAAAAACATCATTCGGAGCATCAAAAACCACGCAAAATTTTCGGGGAAAGTCGTAAAATACTCCTCAATAATTATCTTTAAACATTCATTTTTATTATATCACTATATAATGTTAAGAAAGTTTGTCAAGAAAGTTTAAGACATAAGCACGACATGCAATATTCAACATTATATTTAAAATGCGTGTACAAGAGATGAACATATATAAGTATTAATATAAACTGTTATCTTCTCTTATAAATACTAATCCCATTATATATCAAGTCACATGTTTCGATCCTAAACATATCGATTTTACAGTAATTATGTATATAACAAAAATAAAAATTCTGTAAACAGATACGAGCTATAAATATTCGGATTCCAGAAACATACAGTCAGTTGCGATATTAATTCAATAAATGTAAATTAAATATCGCCAAGTTTTCTTGATAATTTTCTTAAATTAACTACATTGTTATATGCAACTATAAAAAATATAAATTTAGATTTCAATATAATACACAAATAAATAGTAAAATAATTATTTATATTTGAACAATTGCAATACGTAGTTAAAATCTGTCGTTCTTTATATTACATAATTTTTACGGCGCGTACTTTCTTACTCTCTACAAAAAAAGCTTTATATAAAATGTAAGAAGCTGTCAAATATTATTAATATTAATAGATATGTTTGATTCCCTATTTAAGAGAAATCACGTCTTTCATAAATATAATATTATTACTATTAGAAGAAAAATTAAATAACAACAATATGTTGCAATTAAATCAACTAATCCTTTCATGGAACTTAGCTTACTGAAAAACGAGCTCGTACTCTCATATAATCTATGTCTCAATCGAAAGAAAACATGTGTATTTTTTCAAGAATGTATCAGTTATTTCTATGCATAACATTGAATGCCTCATAAACTAGAAGTCACGTTAAAAGTTTATTCATTATTCTCAAGAGTTTAATTGTTACATAATTAAACTAAATAAGTTTGTATACCTCGATTTATAAAATTAAAGAAACATTCTTATTTAAATGTGAATTAGAATAGAAAATAATGTATATATATATATATATATATATATATATATATACATATATATATATATATATATATATATACATATATATATATACATATATATATATGTATTTATATATATACTGGACATTCATTTCTTTCGATTGACGAAATTGGAGAATAACTACCGTAACAATGGCTTATTAAATAGCGTATAATGGTTATAATAATGCATCCCTGATTATTTCAAGTAAAAGTGTATGTCAAAATTAAAAAATTCTTTTAAAATACTTATCATTTTAAATTAACATATTTATTTTATCACTGTAAATAGTCGGAAAATATTTATATGTAATATTCAATTCTCAACATTACTTTTAAAACTAATTATATGTGTGATATCCCAATACTTTCACGACATCAAATAATACATTTTCTAGGTCCTTTAAATATAAAAATCCATATATTAAAATGTCAAAGATACAGTAATTTTAAAAAAATATTATTAGAATAATGCAGAGTTTATCGTTTAGATTATCTCATGTTTGCGTATTCGTACACAATACATTCTATAGTAGCAAACATATAATATCTTCCAACATCAACACAACAATCTACACTACCGATAAACTTTAATTTTGTATTAATGAACGTTAACAAATTAATTATAATAATAATTATATTTATAGGCAATTCCGATATTTAATCAGTCTTAATAATAAAAATATAGTAAAAGTCTTATTAAAATAATTTAACATTAAAACGCAATGGGCATCAAACTGTTAAATATATCGCATATTAAAAATGACGCTTCTTATTAAAATATAAGAGAGATATCAATATATTTTATTATTATAATTAAAAATTATTTAATATAATTAATTTAATAATTTAATCAGTTCCATATTAGTATTTTTATAATTTTACTATATCTTTCGTCTATGAAACATTTTATATAATTATTTTGATGTGAAACGCGTTATTAAAATTCTAATGTATCAAATATAATATATATTACATAATATATTATTATGTTATACTATTAATAATAATGTAATATATTATTATATTTATAATATATAATATAGTTTTATGATATTTCTATCATTATGTTATTATTAGTAACATAATATTCAAAATATTCACCAAGAAAATTAGTCGCGTATAAATACAAACGATTTTTATAACAATGTACAAAAATTAATTAATATTAAGAATAGAAATTGTTATTTAGAAGTACATTTCGCAAGGCGATATAATGTGCCAGAGCATTCAAAAGGTATAATGTCAACGACATTTTAATATCGGAATTTTTATATGCAAATAAAATAGAAAAAGTCTGTCATTAGAAAATGTATAAATAATAACAATCAGCGACAACTTATAGATCCTAAAAATATGTGTGTGTATGTATAGAAAGCTCTTTATCAAATTTATTACCTCATATTACGTATATAAAACTTACGATGGTTAATTTAATTGGCAATTAGTTTTACGAAACTAAATGTGTTGTAATTTAACTTTCTACATATAAAGTAATAAAAAATTAAGAATTTAATCATCTTAATAATTTAGAACAGGTATTATTTGAAAATTTAACCAGAGGTTATTGTCAAAGAATCTTAAAACTTACTATAATCAATCGTTACTTCGATCGTATAGACATGATAATTTTACAATATTTATAAAGTAAGTATCGTTTGTAAACAAATAGCATATTATTGATTAAGCACTACTTTCCACTCCAAAAACATAATCCATTTAATATCATAGACTTAAATTCTAAACACAATGACTGTTACCTTCTGAGACATTTTATATGAATATTGAATCAAAAATACTAGATAGAAACAAATCAATATTTGTTTGCTGCAAAATCTTAAAACTATTTAGCTTTTTGGAATCCTACTTTTAAACATCAAAAGTTATAGTTTGCTACTAATCTGCATATGTTTGTCCAAAAACTTGTTTCCGAACATTCATAAAATCTGCATATGTTAGTCCAAAAATTTGTTTGCGAACATTCTCAAAAGAATAGAACAAGTTATTAATTTCATCGGTGTGCCTCATTTCGAAATCTACCAACCAGTCAATTGACGCCTGTCTAGATGTATCCCATAAGGGACATTCTATATTATTTTCTTGGGCAAACTCATAAGCAAGTGTTAATAGCTTTTCCAAGGCGCAAAATGTGCAAGAACAACGACTTTGCGATGATTCACTTCTTGCCCAGTCTTTTAAAATCTTTAAAAGTGATTCCTCTTGCAAGTATGTAAAATTATTACAATTATGTCTTATTTGTCTGTCATATTCGTAATTTTTTTGAGCACGGCCTTTCTTCACTTCATTGTATAACGTTTTTACAGAAAACGTAATTCCATACTTGTTTGAGGCGGATTTATATGTGGATTTTTTGTCAATAATTTCTTTTCTTGCTGCATCTAATTTTAGTTTTTTATCATAGAACTCTTCTTTAAGTATCATAAGATTTACTTTTCGTAATAAAAGAGAATATTCGAGTCCATATCTTGTTGCTACGTATTTCATTACAGATAAATTTCCATTTTCTAAAATTTCTTTTGCTGCTATATGGAGCTTATTACTTAATAGGAGATGTTCCTTAATTTTTAATTTTATTTCAATTGATACCATGATTGCTATTAAGATAATCTACGAAAGAAAGCAAAAACAAGAAAACGATTGCATGTTGCACTATTGTGAACATAAAAGTTGCAATATCGCACGAATAAAAAATCATTTTCGTGATTTTCATCTTGCAATATTTCAATTTCTGGTCTAAATTATAGATAAATTACAATATGTTTTGCAATATTTAAATGCTTCAGTAAGAAATCTTTAAAAAATTAGGAAAGAAACTTAGGACGATAATGTACTTACAAAGTAAATCAAAAAGTAAATATTTCTAAATAAATTTCTTCTCACGGCGAAACGGATATAATGGATATCTTATTTTGATCGTATATAAACGATGACTAGCACGATGTCAAATTTTGCTTATATTCAGTGTGTTGTATCTTAGGAAAGTAAATAGAGTTTTAAAACTCGAAGTAAATGTCGCTAAGCGATACATATTTTTTCTCTATATTTTTGAAGATATGTATTCTCTCTTTTACTTATATGATATTGAATCGTCACTCGGTGTATAATAATGTTGCGCCAATCTTTCGATCATGTATAACTAATACATTTAAAATTAGATTTTAAAATTAAAAGAATTTTATTGTTGAAATGCATGCGCAAAAATTGTTACATATAATTCAATAAATACCTAATACATCAAATTAACTGATATTTATATTTTGGTTTCGGGAGAGAACTATGCAATAAATATTGTAGTAGTTAAAATAAATAAATTTATATGAATTAATTATTCAAAATAATTAGAAAATTTTGTGAGAAATCATAAATTTTCTCGCAGGCAATTATCTTCAATTAATTTCTGGAATATTTGTTTATCATTTTGATATATAAAAAACACATAAAGATATCTATATTTTCGGATTATTTTCAAAATTCACATATGAAAAACTAAAAAATGTATATATATTTCGTAAGAGATAATATTTTCTCGTTTTACAACTATTACTAGAACATTATAGAGCGTTACACAAGCCCTATTTATTATATATTTTTTGCACCGAGGAAGACGTATGGAATATCCCGTTCGTTGGAGTAAGGAGCCCGCGGTTGCATACCACCCTATGCGTCTCTGCTCATGACGTCACAAAGCCGGACAAGGCCATCGCCAGTCACGCGACCACGAGTCGTAGGCTGCTACCGTTCACGTGTTTATTGCGCGCGCACGCGCGCGTATTCGTCTTTCTCACCATATATTCACAATCAATTTTCTCTCCGAATGTTGTTTCTTTTTCTCATTACAGCTTCTCTTTTCGAACATCGTATGCATTTTCCATACATATTATCGCCGTTTTTTGCACGATTAGCCGATTACGGTCCGAATACATATGATGCCTTTTTTTTTTCTTCTTCACTTCTTCCGATGTACAAATTTTAAGACTGCTTTTCTAATTATTTTTTTTTTACTTTTGTCATCAAGCTTGCGCGATAATAATGTTTCGATATCTTAGATACTGGACTGAGTTCTTTGTTGTATAAATTGAATTATTTAATGAATCAAAATTTTGAAGAAAGTATGTCTTTGCAAAATGGATATCAAAGTATAATTATATGTAAATACATATAAGCATATTATTTAATTAACCAAATTACATATAGTTAAAAAACAATTATTCAAAATAAACACATTTGTTTCATATGTTAAAGATAAATTATATATAGAATATACATATATCTAAAACGAATAAAATTATATAGAACGCACATTATTAATCCTCTGAACAATCGAATTACCAAAATGCGTAATTTCTGCAATGACAACATTTCACATTGATGCAAACTTGATAATGGCAATTTTCTTCGTTCTCTCAAAAGCAACGATATTACATTTTCATTAAACGAAATAAATTACTCGCATGTTGTTAATCTTGTCATATTTGAACTATTAAATTATGCGATCTTCTCTCAACACTGACAGATTATCATAAATACAAAATAACCACTTTATATAATTAATGATATATATACACATATATATATAGATTAGGCCTTTATATTAATGAATAATAAATTATTAAGTAATACCTCTTTAATAAATATGTTTGATGCTATATAGGATAAATCAGATCACGTCCATCATAAATATAATAATTATTATTAGAAGAATAACTCAATAGCAATAATATATTGCAATTTAATTAACTATTCATTTCATAGAACTTAGTTACCTTACTGAAAATCGAGTTCGTTCTCTCGTGTAATCGGTGTGTCAATCGAATGAAAACACATGTATTTTTCAAGTATGTTTAAATTATCTATTCATAACATTGAAGGTTTTATAGAAATCATGTTAAAAGTTTATTTATTGTTGTGTGTCAAAAGTTTGATTGTTACATAATTCAACTAAATAAGTATGTATCATTTTATATAATTAAATAAACGTTCTCTCTTAACTGTGAACTAAAATAGGAAATAATATAATATATATACTGGACAGAGATATTCTTAAACTTCGTGAATTCTATCGATTGACGGAATTTAAGTATAACTAGCGTAATAATGGCTTATTAAACAGTTTACAGTTATTATTAAAATACACAACTGATTATTTACAGTGAAAGTTTTTGTCAAAATCAAAAAATCCTTTTAAAATACTTATTTCTATAAGTTTACATATTTATTTTATCACTGCAGAAAATCGTAAAAAATTTATATGTAATATTCAATCTTCAACATTACTTTTAAGATTCATTATGTGTGTGTGATATTTCAAAACTTCTACGACACTAGATAATACATTTTATAGATCTTTTAAATATAAGAATTCTTATACTAAAATGTCAAAGGTACAGTAAATTTTAAAGAAGATTATTAGAATAATCAAGATTTTATCATTTAGATTATCTCATGTTTGCGTATTCCTACACAATACATCGCATAGCGAAAATATCTTCTAACATTAACAAAACATTCTACACTATCAAAAATCTTTAATTTTGTATTTATCTATATTAATAAATTAATGAAAATTATTCTACTTATAAGCAGATCCGATAATTAATCAGTGTTAATAATAAAAATATAATAAAAGTTTTATTAAAAGAAATTAACATTCGAACGCGATGAGCATCTAACTGTTAAAATAATCGCATATATTTCACAAATGACGCCACTTATCAAAATGTACGAATCAATAGCAATATATTTTATTATTAATATTATTAAAAATTATTTAATATAATTATTTAATAATTTAATTAATTAAATATAAATATTTTTACATTTTTATCATATCCATTGTCTATGATACATTTTAATGTATCTCATATAATACGTTCTAATGTATTTCATATAATATATTATCTTTATAATATATTATTATGTTACTATTATGTTTTAATAATAATAATAATAATAATGTAATATATTATTATTTATTAAATATAATATATAATATATTATATAATATATTAATATGTTACTTTCATTATTATGTTGTTATTAGTAACACAATTTACATCAGGATTCATTAGTCGCGTATAAGAACAAATAATTTTAATAACAATGTACAAAAATTAATCAATATGTAAAATATAAATTGTTATCTAAAAGTACATTTTTGCAATGCGATATAAAGTGCAATAGCATTCAAAAAGTATAATGGCAACGACATTTTAATATCAGAATTTTTAAATGCAAATAAAATGGAAGAAATCTGTCATTAAGTAATGTATAAATAATAACAATCAGCGACCACTTATAGATCCTAAAAATATGTGTGTGTATGTATAGAAAGCTCTTTATCAAATTTATTACCTCATATTACGTATATAAAACTTATAATTAATTAAATCGGTGATTAATTTTACGAAATTAAATGTATTGTTATAATTCAAATTTCTACATATAAAATAATAAAAAATTAAGAATTTAATCATCTTAATAATTTAGAACAAATATTATTTGAAAAGTTAACCGGAGGTTATTGTCAAGCAGTTCTAAAAATTACTATAATCGATCGTTACTTCGTACATATATGAAAATTTTACAATATTTATAAAGTAAGAATCGTTTGTAAACAAATATTATATTATTGATTAAGCATTACTTTCTACTCCAAAATCATAATCCATTTAATATCATAGACTTAAATTCTAAACACAATGACTGTTACCTTCTGAAACTTTTTATATGAATATTGAATTAAAAATACTAGATAGAAACAAATCAATATTTGTTTGCTGCAAAATCTTAAAACTATTTAGCAATTTGGAATTCTACTTTTAAACATCAAAAGTTATAGTTTGCTACTCATCTGCATATGTTTGTCTCAACCATTAATTTGTTTCAAACATTCAAAAAATCTGGATATGTTAGTCCAAAAATTTGTTTGCGAACATTCTCAAAAGAATAGAACGAGTTATTAATTTCATCGGTGTTCCTCATTTCGAAATCTATCAACCAGCTAATTGACGCCCGTCTAAGTATATCCCATAAGGGACACTCTATATTATTTTTTTGGGCAAATTCATAAGCAAGTGTTAATAGCTTTACCAAGGCGCAAAATGTGCAAGAACAACGACTTTGCAATAATTCATTTCTTGCCCAGTCTCGTAAAATCTTCAGAAGTAATTCCTCTTGCAAGTATGTAAACCCAGTATCATTATTACTTATTCTTCTGTCACATTCGTAATTTTTTTGAGCACGGGCTTTAGTCACTTCTTGTGATAACGTATATGGAGAAAATTTATAATTTCTTGAGGCGGCGTTACATGTGGACCTTTTTTCAATAATTTCTTTTCTTGCTGCATCTAATTTTCGTTTTTTATCATAGAACTCTTCTTTACGTTTCATAACATCTACTTTTCGAAATAAAAGATAAAGATTGAGTCCATATTTTGTTGCTACGTCCCTTATAGATAAATCTCCATTTTCTAAAATTTCTTTTGCTGCTATATGGAGCTTATTACTTAATATGAGGTGTTCCTTAATTTTTAATTTTATTTCAATCGATACCATGATTGCTATTAAGATAATCTACGAAAGAAAGCAAAAACAAGAAAATGATTGCATGTTGCACTATTGTGAACATAAAAGTTGCAATATCGCACGAATAAAAAATCGTTTTCGTGATTTTCATCTAGCAATATTTCAATTACTGGTCTAAATTATAGATAAATTACAATATGTTTCGCAATATTTAAATGTTCCAGTAAAGAATCTTTAAAAAATTAAAAAAGAAACTTAGAACGATAATGTACTTACAAAGTAAATCGAAAAACAGTTATTCTTAAATAAATTTCTTCTCACGGCGTAACGGATATAATGGATATCTTATTCTGATCGTATACAAACGATGACTAGCACAATGTCAGATTTTGACAATATTCATGCAATGTTCTCACAGTGTTGTTCTTAGGAAAGTAAATAGAGTTTTAAAACTCGAAGTAAATTTCGCTAAGCGGTACATATTTTTTCTCTATATTTTTGAAGATATGTATTCTCTCTTCTGCTAATGTGGCATTCAATCGGCACTCGGTATATATAATAATGTTGCATCAATCTTTCGATCATGTATAACTAACTAACTAATACATATAAAATTAGATTTTAAAATTAAAAGAATTTTATTGTTGAAATGCACGCGCAGAAATTGTTACATATAATTCAATAAATATCTAATACACCAAATAAACTGAAATTCATATTTTGGTTTTGGGAGAGAACTATGCAATAAATATTGTAGAGTACGAATAAATAAATTTTTTAGAATTAATTACTCGATAAATCAAAATAATTAGAAAATTTTGAGAGAAATCATAAATTTATTTGCAGGCAATTATCTTCAATTAATTTCTGGAATATTTGTTGACCATTTCGATATATAAAAAACATATAAAAATATCTACATTTTCGGATTATTTTCAAAATCCACATATGAAAAACTAAAGAATGTATATATATTTTGTTAGGGATAATTGTCTTATTTTACAACTATTACTAGAACACTATAGAGCGTTACACGAGCCCAATTTATTATATATTTTTTGCACCGAGAAAGACGTATGGAAGATCGCGTTTGTTGGAGTAAGAAGCCCGTGGTTGCGTACCAGCCTATGGATCGAGTTCTTTGTTGTATGAATTGAATTATTTAATGAATCAAAATTTTAAAAATGTATGTCTCTGCAAAATGGGTATCAAAGTATAACTATATGTAAATAATACATATAAGCATTTTAGGTAAATTCCTATATTAGCGTCATTTTTTTCGATTTGCCCCAAAATTTACATAGAGAAATTTCTTTTGTTCTACAATTAAAACTTATAATATTTTTAAACAGGGGACAGAATATGTCATCCTTGGAGAAAATCGTGAAGTTGCCGCTTTTTTCAAAACAAGGTCTATGTTCTTACAGTTTCACATGAGTTTGCAACTTTCCACGCAAAGCAAAGTCGACCCCCATCATTCCCTGCTTTCAGTGCGAAACGCAATCTATGTTCTTGCAAATCAATGTGAAAATATACTAAAATATAATAAAAACATATACCTCGTTTCGCACTGAAAGTAGGGGATGATAGGGGTGAACCTTGTTTCGTGTGCAAAGTTGAAAACCCATGTGGAATTGGAAAAAGCGAGTTTCAGTTTTTTATTATATAATACCACTTGATGATTTTTTGCAAGGATGACATATTGTTTCTGGCGTTTTAAAACACCATAACCGCTAATTCTAGACCGAATGGAAGCTCTATGTACATTTTGATGAAACGATTCTTTCAGTTTTTTATTATAAAATACCACTTCATGATTTGCCCCAAGGATGACGTATTGTTTCCCCGGCTTAAAAATATCATAAGTCTTAATTGTAGACCGAGAGAAAGCTCTATGTAAATTTTGAGGCAAATCGGAGGTGATGACGCTAATATAGTAATTTACCGCATATTATTTAATTAACATAATTACATATAGTTAAAGCGATCATTCAAAATAAGCTCATTTGTTTCATATCTTAAAGATAAATTATATATTATAAAACGAATAAAATTATATAGAACTCACATTATTAATCCTCTAAGCAACTTAATTTTTAAAACGTTATTTCTGCAATGACAACATTTCATATTGATGCAAACTTGAGAATAGCGATTTTCTCCGCTCTTAAAAGCAATGGTATTATATATTAAGCGAATAAAATTACTCGCACATTGTCAATCCTGTCATATTCGAACTATCAAATTATGCGACTTCACTTAATAACAGATTATCATAAATTCAATATAACCACATTAAATAATTTATTTTACATATATATATAGATTATAACTTTATATTTATGAATAATAAATTATTAAATAATATCTCCTTAATAAATATGTTTGATGCTAATTAGAATAAATCACGTTCATCATAAATATAATTATTATTAGTAGAAGAACAATTTAATAGCAATAATATTTTGCAATTAAATTAACTAATCATTTCATAAAACTTAGTTAGCTTACTGAAAATCGAGCTCGTTCTCTCGTTTAATCAGTGTATTATTGGAAACAAAACACGTGTATTTTTCAGGTGTTTCAGTTATCTATGCATAACATTGAAAGCTTTATAGAAGACATGTTTAAAGTTTATTTATTGTTGTCAAGAGTTTGATTGTTACATATATAAACTATATAAGTATATATAATTTTGTAAAATTAAAAGAAACATTCTTTCTTAACTGTGTTCTAAAATAGGAAATAATATAATACATATATATACTGGACAGTTATTCTTAAATTCCGTCAATTCTTTCGATTGACGGAATTTAAGATTAACTAACGTAATAATGGCTTATTAAACCGTTTATAGTAATTATAAAAATGCACCACTGATTATTTAAAGTAAGAGTGTTTGTCAAAATAAGAAAATTCTTTTAAAATACTTATTTCTATGAATTTACATATTTATTTTATAACTGTAGATAATCGGGAAAAATGTACCTATATTTAATAATCACTTTTTTATATTATTTTGAAAACTTAATATATGTCTATAATGTCTTAAAACTTCCACTAGATAATACATTTTCTAGGTCTTTTAAATATAAAAATTCTAATATTATAATGTTAAAGTTACAGTAAATTTTAAAGAAGATTATTTGAATAATACAGATTTTATCATTTAGATTATCTCATGTTTGCGTATTCCTACACAATGCATCGCGTAGCAAAAATATCTTCTAACATTAACAAAACATTCTACACTATCGATTATCTTTTGTATTTATCTACATTAAAAAGTTAATGAAAATTATTCTACTTATAAGCAGATCCGATAATTAATCAGTGTTAATAATAAAAATATAATAAAAGTTTTATTAAAAGAAATTAACATTCGAACGCGATGAGCATCTAACTGTTAAAATAATCGCATATATTTCACAAATGACGCCACTTATCAAAATGTACGAATCAATAGCAATATATTTTATTATTAATATTATTAAAAATTATTTAATATAATTATTTAATAATTTAATTAATTAAATATAAATATTTTTACATTTTTATCATATCCATTGTCTATGATACATTTTAATGTATCTCATATAATACGTTCTAATGTATTTCATATAATATATTATCTTTATAATATATTATTATGTTACTATTATGTTTTAATAATAATAATAATAATAATGTAATATATTATTAATTATTAAATATAATATATAATATATTATATAATATATTAATATGTTACTTTCATTATTATGTTGTTATTAGTAACACAATTTACATCAGGATTCATTAGTCGCGTATAAGAACAAATAATTTTAATAACAATGTACAAAAATTAATCAATATGTAAAATATAAATTGTTATCTAAAAGTACATTTTTGCAATGCGATATAAAGTGCAATAGCATTCAAAAAGTATAATGGCAACGACATTTTAATATCAGAATTTATATCTGCAAATAAAATGGAAGAAATCTGTCATTAAGTAATGTATAAATAATAACAATCAGCGACCACTTATAGATCCTAAAAATATGTGTGTGTATTTACAGAAAGATCTTTATCATATTTATTACCTTATATTACGTACATAAAACTTATAATTAATTTAATCGGCGATTAATCTTACAAAATTAAATGTCTCGTTATAGTTCAAATTTCTACATATAAAATAATAAAAAATTAAAAATTTAATCATCTTAATAATTTAGAACAGGTATTATTTGAAAAGTTAAACGGAGGTTATTGTCAAAAAGTCCTAAAACTTACTATAATCTATCGTTATTTTGATCAAACATGGAAATTTTACAATATTTATAAGGTAAGAATCGTTTGTAAACAAATAGTATATTATTGATTAAGCATTACTTTCCACTCCAAAATCATAATCCATTTAATATCATAGACTTAAATTTTAAACACAATGACTGTTACCTTCTGAGACTTTATATGGATATTAAATTTAAAATACAAGTTTATAACAGATAAATATGTATATTTGTTTGCTGCAACATCTTAAAACTATTTAGCAATTTGGAATCTTACTTTTAAACATCAAAAGTTATAGCTTGCTATTCATCTGCATATGTTTGTCTCAACCAAAAATTTGTTTTAAAACATTCAGAAAAGAATAGAACGAGTTAGTAATTTCATCGGTGTGCCTCATTTCGAAATCTATCAACCACTCAATTGACGCCAGTTTAAGTACATTCCACGAAGATGCACGTTTTATATTATTTTGTTGAGAAAATTCGTAAGCAAGTGTTAATAGTTGTTCCAAGGTGCAAAGTTGGCATGAACAAAGATTTTGCGATGATTCACGTCTTTTTTTAGCCAAATTCTTTATATTCTTCAGCAGTGATTCCTCTTGCAAGTATGTAAAACTATAAGCACCACTTATTTTTCTGTCATATTCGTAATTTTCTTGAGATCGGGATTTTTCACTTCGTGTAGCGTACTTACTTTAATTCCATAACTTTTTGCGGCGGCGTTAAATGTGGAATTTCCTTCAATAATTTCTTTTCTTGCTGCATCGAAATTTTGTTTTCTTTTATAGAACTCTTCTTTATGTTCCACAATACATATTTTTTGATTTATAATTCCACGTTGGAGTCCATATTTTGTTGCTACGTCCATTACAGATAAACGTCTATTTTCTAAAACTTCTTTTACTGCTAACTGGAGCTAATTACTTAATGCAAGGTGTTCCGCAATTTCTCTTCTGTTTTGAATAGATACCATTATTGCTATTAGGATAATCTGCGAAACAAAGCAAAAATAGGGAAACGATTGCATGTTGCAATATTGTAAGCATAAAAGTTGCAATATCACCCCATTGAAAAAATTGTTTTCGCGATTTTCATCTTGCAATATTTTAATCTCTTGTGTACGACTATATTTACTTATAAGAACTCAATAATATATTTAAAATTTTCTCGTAAATAATAGATAAATTACACAGTATTTCGCATTACTTAAATGCTCCAGTAAGAACTCCTTAGAAAATAAAGTAGAAAAAAAAGAATTAAGACAAAAGTGTACTTACAAAATAAATCAGAAAGCAATAATTTCTAAATAAATTTTTCCTCGCGGAGAAATGGATGTAATGGATGTATTACTCTGATTGTATACAAACGATGACTGAAACGCAATGTCAGATTTTGATTATAGATTGATATTTGATTCAAGATTTCCAGTATTATATCTTAGAAGTAAAGTTAATAAAGTTAAGTTAAAGTAAATAAAGTTTTAAAACTCGAAGTAAATGTCACTAAGCGGTACCTACATATTTTTTCTCTATATCTTTAAAGAAATACATATATCTCTTCTACACTTATGTGGCGTTCAATCCGGCACTCTGTGTCTATACAATAATGAAGCGTCAATCTTTCGATCATGTATAACTAATTTAAAATTTGATTTTAAAAATAAAAAATTATATTGTTGAAACGCACGCGTATAAAATATATTGTTACATGTAATTCTATAAATATCTAATACACCAAGTTAGCTGATATTTGTGTCGACAATTTATGTATAGTAACGTAAACGTTAAGTTTTGGAGCACATATCTTTCGACAAACGCATATACACAATTGTTTGCATAATTTTATAAATATACTTTTATAAATATTTTGATAGTAGAGTGTGATGTAGTAGTATCAAAGCCTATAATTTTTAGATTTTATATATCAATTGATGTGTCCCTGTAAAATAGTTCTATTAATAATCACAAGAACATCATTCGGAGCATCAAAAACCACGCAAAATTTTCGGGGAAAGTCGTAAAATACTCCTCAATAATTATCTTTAAACATTCATTTTTATTATATCACTATATAATGTTAAGAAAGTTTGTCAAGAAAGTTTAAGACATAAGCACGACATGCAATATTCAACATTATATTTAAAATGCGTGTACAAGAGATGAACATATATAAGTATTAATATAAACTGTTATCTTCTCTCATAAATACTAATCCCATTATATATCAAGTCACATGTTTCGATCCTAAACATATCGATTTTACAGTAATTATGTATATAACAAAAATAAAAATTCTGTAAACAGATACGAGCTATAAATATTCGGATTCCAGAAACATACAGTCAGTTGCGATATTAATTCAATAAATGTAAATTAAATATCGCCAAGTTTTCTTGATAATTTTCTTAAATTAACTACATTGTTATATGCAACTATAAAAAATATAAATTTAGATTTCAATATAGTACACAAATAAATAGTAAAATAATTATTTATATTTGAACAATTGCAATACGTAGTTAAAATCTGTCGTTCGTTATATTACATAATTTTTACGGCGCGTACTTTCTTACCCTCTACAAAAAAAGCTTTATATAAAATGTAAGAAGCTGTCAAATATTATTAATATTAATAGATATGTTTGATTCTTTATTTAAGAGAAATCACGTCTTTCATAAATATAATATTATTACTATTAGAAGAAAAATTAAATAACAACAATATGTTGCAATTAAATCAACTAATCCTTTCATGGAACTTAGCTTACTGAAAAACGAGCTCGTACTCTCATATAATCTATGTCTCAATCGAAAGAAAACATGTGTATTTTTTCAAGAATGTTTCAGTTATTTCTATGCATAACATTGAATGACTCATAAACTAGAAGTCACGTTAAAAGTTTATTCATTATTCTCAAGAGTTTAATTGTTACATAATTATACTAAATAAGTATGTATATCTCGATTTATAAAATTAAAGAAACATTCTTATTTAAATGTGAATTAAAATAGAAAATAATGTATATATATATATATATATATATATATATATATATATATATACATATATATATATACATATATATATATGTATTTATATATATACTGGACATCCATTTCTTTCGATTGACGAAATTGGAGAATAACTACCGTAACAATGGCTTATTAAATAGCGTATAATGGTTATAATAATCCATCCCTGATTATTTCAAGTAAAAGTGTTTGTCAAAATTAAAAAATTCTTTTAAAATACTTATCATTTTAAATTAACATATTTATTTTATCACTGTAAATAGTCGGAAAATATTTATATGTAATATTCAATTCTCAACATTACTTTTAAAACTAATTATATGTGTGATATCCCAATACTTTCACGACATCAAATAATACATTTTCTAGGTCCTTTAAATATAAAAATCCATATATTAAAATGTCAAAAATACAATAATTTTAAAAAAATATTATTAGAATAATGCAGAGTTTATCGTTTAGATTATCTCATGTTTGCGTATTCGTACACAATACATTCTATAGTAGCAAACATATAATATCTTCCAACATCAACACAACAATCTACACTACCGATAAACTTTAATTTTGTATTAATGAACGTTAATAAATTAATTATAATAATAATTATATTTATAGGCAATTCCGATATTTAATCAGTCTTAATAATAAAAATATAATAAAAGTCTTATTAAAATAATTTAACATTAAAACGCAATGGGCATCAAACTGTTAAATATATCGCATATTAAAAATGACGCTTCTTATTAAAATATAAGAGAAATATCAATATATTTTATTATTATTATTAAAAATTATTTAATATAATTAATTTAATAATTTAATCAGTTCCATATTAGTATTTTTATAATTTTACTATATCTTTCGTCTATGAAACATTTTATATAATTATTTTGATGTGAAACGCGTTATTAAAATTCTAATGTATCAAATATAATATATATTACATAATATATTATTATGTTATACTATAAATAATAATGTAATATATTATTATATTTATAATATATAATATAGTTTTATGATATTTCTATTATGTTATTATTAGTAACATAATATTCAAAATATTCACCAAGAAAATTAGTCGCGTATAAATACAAACGATTTTTATAACAATGTACAAAATTTAATTAATATTAAGAATAGAAATTGTTATTTAGAAGTACATTTCGCAAGGCGATATAATATGCCAGAGCATTCAAAAGGTATAATGTCAACGACATTTTATTATCAGAATTTTTATCTGCAAATAAAATAGAAAAAGTCTGTCATTAAAAAATGTATAAATAATAACAATCAGCGACAATTTATAGATCCTAAAAATATGTGTGTGTATGTATAGAAAGCTCTTTATCAAATTTATTACCTCATATTACGTATATAAAACTTACGATGGTTAATTTAATTGGCAATTCGTTTTACGAAACTAAATGTGTTGTAATTTAACTTTCTACATATGAAGTAATAAAAAATTAAGAATTTAATTATCTTAATAATTTAGAACAAGTATTATTTGAAAATTTAACCAGAGATTATTTTCAAAGAATCTTAAAACTTACTATAATCAATCGTTACTTCGATCGTATAGACATGAAAGTTTTACAATATTTATAAAGTAAGAATCGTTTGTAAACAAATAGCATATTATTGATTAAGCATTACTTTCCACTCCAAAATCATAATCCATTTAATATCATAGATTTAAATTCTAAACACAATGACTGTTACCTTCTGAGACATTTTATATGAATATTGAATCAAAAATACTAGATAGAAACAAATCAATATTTGTTTGCTGCAAAATCTTAAAACTATTTAGCTTTTTGGAATCCTACTTTTAAACATCAAGAGTTATAGTTTGCTACTAATCTGCATATGTTTGTCCAAAAACTTGTTTCCGAACATTCATAAAATCTGCATATGTTAGTCCAAAAATTTGTTTGCGAACATTCTCAAAAGAATAGAACAAGTTATTAATTTCATCGGTGTGCCTCATTTCGAAATCTATCAACCAGTCAATTGACGCCTGTCTAGATGTATGCGATAAGGTACATCTTATATTATTTTCTTGGGCAAACTCATAAGCAAGTGTTAATAGCTTTTCCAAGGCGCAAAATGTGCAAAAACAATGACTTTGCGATGATTCACTTCTTGCCCAGTCTTTTAAATTATTCAGAAGTAATTCCTCTTGCAAGTATGTAAACCCAGTATTATTATTACTTATTTTTCTGTCACATTCGTAATTTTTTTGAGCACGGGCTTTCCTCACTTCCGAGTATATCGTATTTGCATGAAATCCATAATTGTTTGAGGCGGCGTTACATGTGGACCTTTTTTCTATAATTTCTTTTCTTGCTGCATCTAATCTTCGTTTTCTATAATAGAACTCTTCTTTACGTGTCATAATATCTACTTTTCGAAATAAAAGAGGATATTCGAGTCCATGTTTTGTTGCTACGTCTTCCGTTATAGATAAATCTCCATTTTCTAAAACTTCTTTTGCTGCTATATGGAGCTTACTACTTAATTTGAGGTGTATCGCAATTCTTTCTTTGTTTTCAATCGATACCATGATTGCTATTAAGATAATCTACGAAAGAAAGCAAAAACAAGGAAATGATTGCATGTTGCACTAATGTGAACATAAAAGTTGCAATATCGCACGAATAAAAAATCGTTTTCGTGATTTTCATCTTGCATTATTTCAATTTCTGGTCTAAATTATAGATAAATTACAATATGTTTTGCAATATTTAAATGCTCCAGTAAAGAATCTTTAAAAAATTAGAAAAGAAACTTAGGACGATAATGTACTTACAAAGTAAATCAAAAAACAAATATGCTTAAATTAATATCTTCTCACAGCGTATCGGTTATAATGGATATCTTATTCTGATCCAACAATGACTAGCACAATGTCAGATTTTGACTATATTCAAGGTTTCCAGTTTTGTATCTGAGAAAAGTAAATAGAGTTTAAAATCTCGAAGTAAATGTCGCTAAGCAGTACATATTTTTTTTTTATATTTTGAAGATATGTATTCTCTTTTTTGCTAATGTGGCATTGAATCGGCATTCGGTATATATACAAAAATGTTGCGTCAATCTTTCGTTAATGTATAACTAATTTATTTAAAGTTAGATTTTAAAATTAAAAGAACCATATTGTTGAAATGCACGCGCAGAAATTGCTTCATATAATTCAATAAATACTAATACACCTAATTAACTGATATTTATATTTTGGTTTTGGGAGAAAACTATGCAATAAATATTGTAGTAGTGAGAATAAATAAATGTATATGAATTAATTATTCGATTGTTTAGATTAATTAAAAAATTTTGAAAAAAATCAAAAATTTTCTCGCAGGCAAATACCTTTAATTAATTTCTGGAATATTTGTTTATCATTTCGATATATAAAAAACACATAAAGATATCTATATTTTCGGATTATTCTCAAAATCCACATATGAAAAATTAAAGAATGTATATTTATTTAGTTAGAGGTAATTGTCTCATTTTACAACTATTACTAGAATATTATAGAGCGTTACACGAGCCCTATTTATTATATATTTTCTGCACCGAGGAAGACGTATGGAAGATCATGTTCATTGGAGTAAGAAGCCCGTGGTTGCGTACCACTCTATGGATCAAGTTCTTTTTGTATACATTGAATTATTTAGAATCAAAATTTTAAAAGAGGTATGTCTCAGCAAAGTGGGTATCAAAGTATAACTATATGTAAATACATATAAGCATATTAGGTAAATTCCTATATTAGCGTCATTTGGTCCAATTTGCCTCAAAATTTACATAGAGAGCTTCCTTTCGTTCTTCAAGTAAGACTTATGATATTTTTAAGCCGGGGAAACATTTAAATATATGGCTTGCATTCTCGCGTGATTTCCGGTCGATTGCTAAATTCGCGATCTCAGCATTGTACTCATTCTTATTTTAAATGAAATAAAATTGTATAGCCTTTCAGGTTATACCAAGTAGCAAAATAAATATAAATTTTAAAATTAAAAATGTTTGTATTTTTATAAAAATTTATATAAATCTATATGCAAAAATTTATGTATATAGTATATTCAAATTTGTCAATTTTGACATTAGATTCGTATGCAGCGACCTGAGGAGCGATTTTTAAGTTTATAGAAATATTGAAAATTACTATAGAAATATTTAAATCTATTTGATAGATCTTACGTGATCTAATTCGCAACTTTTTTGCAATATACCCACAAGACTCTCGTTTTGATCGATATCAGTTCAGTATTCACAAGAACAAGATGCTCTGTATCAGCGATTTTGTCGATACAATACATTGTATATTTTTTCGAGAGAGCTCTCTATGTGTTATAGACTAGCGATAAGAAATTAACACCTCGTGAATAATACCACGTTTTTTATGTGAATAATAACGCATAACCAGATGCTGCAGAAACAACATTTGCTCTTTTTGCTTATCAATAACATTAACAGTATTTTGCAATGTAGTCTACGCATGCTTCTTCGATAAGTAATCACAAATTTAGCGTTTCGATCGCGATCGCGCAACTCCTCCTTTTTCAATAATCTGTAAATATAAATAGATCGCGCTTCTCTCTCTCTTCGGTGTGTGTGAAAAAAATACAGGTTCAATCGTAGACGGTTAAACATTTCTTAATCGCGTGTTAACGCGAGTCGCGCTTACTTCTTCGATAATTGAATGATATATCGCGATTATTACACATATATTTTCAACAACATTTATTGTTCAAAAGTAATAAAAATATTGTAGCCTAATTATATATAAAAGCTCGTTTGTATTCATAAATTCCAATACTTGTTTCTCGACGTTTTGTTTCCATTTGATAAAAAACATCTTAGATTTATAGACTCGTCATTTATAAGAACAATGCTGTTTCTTTTTTAAATATCTCTTTTCAATCAAAACTGTTCAAAGACATAAATCTAAATTGTAAAAAAAAACAGTAAATGTGCTCTTTTGAGATATTTGTGTCAACATTTCATCACAGTACAGATTCGAAATAGATTAAAATTTATTGGCTATAAAATGTTAAACTATTTGACAATTCAAAAGTAATTTCCCTATCAAACGACAGAAGAGTTATTGTTTGTTACTCATTTGCTTTTTTAAGGCTCTTTAAGCAAAGTACATTTCTTAATGCAAAATGTAGAAATTTTATATTGTATCTTAACTCAAACTTTTGCAGCCGAGATATATCTACCCTTTAGCTCCCAATTCATTGAATATTATTTATTAATATTTTTTGCAAAATTGTAAGCAAGTGTTGACAAAATCATTCCAAAATGCAAGTTTTGCAAGAGCAAGCTTGCGATTTTTTATCTAGAGCAAAGTTTTTAAATATCTCCAAAAGTCATTGCTCTTGCTGAAGTATGAAGCTAGATTTATTTCTTGAATTTACTTTTCTATTATATTGCATGTGTGATATTTTTCTCCAAGACGGATAGAAAGGTTACTTCATACTTTAAAATGTGTTCGCTAATTCTGTAATATTTTGCAATTCCTTCTAAATTTTCCTTTCCATGTCTATAATTGTATACTACAACCATATTTTGATTTTTCTTCAAGATACTTGTGTAGTACATTAAAATTTCTTCTACTACGTTTAAGAAATATTTAAATGTTTTTCATCACTTTCGAATTTTACTATATCTTCCAAAGATATACTATTATTGAAAGCTTCAGTTTTTTGTTGTCTCGAACTTTCCTCTTATTTCTAGGTGTTTTCCAATCATTCTCCTAAATGCAACAGTTATTAAAATAATATACAAAAAAAACTAATAGAAATAAAAACATATTGCTTAATTATTATAGATAAACAAATTGCAATACGACAAAATGAAGATTATATAATCGCACTTTTTGCTTCGTAATGTTCAAATCTCTTGCCCATCATTGCATTCATAAAAACTCGAAATTACACAATTTATTTAAATTATGTATAAGATACAAAAAGCACAAAAATTTCAAAATGTTTTTAAATATTTTCGAAATATTTTTTTAAAGATTAAATGGAACGCAGATTTAACAATATAACATATACAGCATAAACCAAACAGCAAATATTTTTAAACAAACGTTTTTTTACAATTGAGATACAATGCAAAGCGTGAACTTCATCCGATTGTATGAAAATAACGACTGCAACATTGTCACAAAATAATCAAATTTAAAACAGGCAGCATTATGTTAAAAAATAAATAAAACGTTAATTCAAGATTACTCTACTAAGATGCTATGTAGTACATGTATCCCTTCTGCGCATCCAAAGTCGTATTTGATCTTTCTTCTTTTCTGACATTAATTTTGTGATGGTAATTTATATAGTAATGTAATATTAAGTTTTCGAGCACGTATATATCGACAAAAGCTTATTATATATGCAGTTGTTATATATAATTTTATAATTTTAAAATATACTTTTATAAATATTCTGATAGTGTGTGATGTAATAGTATCAAAGTTTGTAATATTTAATTTCTTTTATCAACTAATGTTTCGGTGATTTATAGTTCTATATATATGTACGCAAAAACATCATTCGCAGCACTCAAAACGACACAAAGTTTCTGGGACAAGTATTAAAATAACTTCTAAGATATTATATTTGATAATTAAAACGTTGATTTTATTTTATTACCTTATTATGTTCCGAAAGTTTGTCGAGAAAGCTTAAGACGTAGACATGCAATTTTCAAAATCATATTTAAATATTTTCGTATAGATAAAGATAAACATATTTGCGTATAGATAAAATTAAACATACATAAGTATTAATAAACAGTTACTTTTTCTTACAAATATTAATCCCATAATATATCATGTCTCGATCAAACACATATCGATTTTACAGTAATTATGTATATGACAAAAGTAAAAATTCTGTAAATAGATACAAGCTATAAATATTCGGATTCCAGAAACATTCAGTCAGTTGCGATATTAATTCAATAAATGTAAATCAAATATCGCCAAGTTTTTTTAATAATTTTCTTAAAATAACTACATAGTTATATGTAAATTTAAATAGTATAGAATTAAATTTTTATATAGTACACAAATAATAAAGTAAAATAATGATTCATATTTAAACAATTGCAATGCGTAGTAAAATTCTGTCGGTTTTTTTATATTACATAATTTTCACAGCGTGTACTTTTCTTACAACTATGAAAAAAATATTATAAATATAAAATGCAGGAAACTGTAAACAATATTTAACAATATTAATAAATATGTTTGTTTCACTTAAGATAAATTACATCGATCATAAATATAATGTCATCACTAGAAGAACAAGTTAATGGCAACAATAAATTGCAATTTAATCAACTTATCATTTCATGGAGCTTACTGAAAAACGAGCTAGTTATCATATAACCTATGTATCAATCGAAAGAAAGTACAAGTATGTTTCAGTTATCTATGCATAACATTGAAAGCTTTATAGAAGTCACGTAGAAAGTTTATTTATTGTTGTCAAGAGTTTGATTGTTACATAATTAAATTAAATAAGTATATCACATTATATATAATTTAAAAAAAATTTTTATTTAACTAAACTGCAATAAAAATAATATAATATATGTATATACCGGACACAGTTATGTCTTCCGACGAAAGAATAACTAGCATAATAATGGCTTATTAAATAGCGTAACTATAAACACTGCATCACTAATTATTTAAAATAGAAATTTTCGCCAACATCAGGAAAATTCTTTTAAACTACTTATCTCTATAAAGTTACATAGTTATTTTATCACTGTAGATAGTCCAGAGAAATTTATATGTAATATTCAATTTTCAACATTACTTTTAAAACTCATTATATGTGTGTGATGTCTCAAAACTTCCACGACACTAGACAATTCATTTTCTGGGTATTTTAATATATAAAAATCCTTATAGTAAATCGTCAAAGTTACAATAATTTTTTAAGAAGATTATTAAAATAATGCAGAATTTTATATATATATATCGTTTAGATTATCTCATGTTTGCGTATTCGTACACAAAACATCGCATAGCAAAAATATCTTCCAATATCAATTCCACACTATCGATATAGGTACTTTAATTTTGTATTTTTCTACATTAACAAATTAATTATGATATTTATTTTACTTATAAACAGGTTTGATAACTAACCCATGTTAATAAAAAAATGGAATAAAAGTTTTATTAAAAGTAATTAACATTAGAACGCGATGAGTATCTAATTGTTAAAAATATCGCAATAGGCGTCACAAATGACGCCTATTATAAAAATGTACGAATCAATATAAATATATTTTATTATTATTAAAAATTATTTAATATAATTATTTAATAACTTAATTAGTTTAATATAAATATTTTTATATTTTTATCATATCCTTCGTCTATGACACATTTTAAATAATTATTTTGATGTGTATAATGCGTTATAAATTCTAATATATCTCATATAATGTATATCATATAATATATTATTATGTTATAATAATAATAAAGTAATATATTATTATATATAATATATTAATATGTTATTTTCTTTATTATTAGTAACACAATATTCACCAGGATTCATTAGTCGCGTATAAGAAAAAACGATTTTAATAACAATGTACAAAAATTAATCAATATGGAAAATAGAAATTGTTATTTAAAATTACGTTTTTGCAATGAGATATAATATGCCAAAGCATTCGAAAAGTATAATGGCAACGACATTTTAATATTAGAATATTTATCTGTAAATGAAATGGAAGAAATCTATCTTACTATTACTATTAAGTAATGTATAAATAATAACAATCAGCGACATCTTATAAATCTTAAAAATGTGTGTGTGTATGTATGTATAGAAACCTCTTTACAATACTTATTACCTCATATTACGTATATAAAACTTACTACGATTAACTTAATCGGCGATTAATTTTACAGAATTAAATGTATCGTTAAAATTCTAATTTTTACATATGAAATAATAAAGAATTAAAATTTTAATCTTAATAATTTAGAACAGATATTATTTGAAAAACTAACCGGAAGTTATTGTCAAAGTAGTCCTAAAATTTGCTATAATCGATCGTTACTTTGATTGCACAGACATGAAAATTTTACAACATTTATAAAGTAAGAATCCTTTGTAAACAGATAATATATTATTGATTAAGCATTACTTTTTACTCCAAAATTATAATCCATTTAATATCATAGACTTAAATTATAAAATTATAAAACATATTAAAAAACGACCTGACTGGCCAATACAAATATTTCTACACGACGTTTCGGCTTTTGGGTACGAGCCCTTATTAAGTGTTGCTTTCAAGCTGTCAAAGTGAAAGTCGTGATATGACTAATGATAGTCAAGAGCCGAAACGTCGTGTAGAAATATTTGTATTGGCCAGTCAGGTCGTTTTTTAATAAATTTTATAATTTTATTCATCACTGACGACATCATTTTAATTTTTTGACATTTAAATTATAAACACAATGACTGTTGTCCTTCTGAGACTTTATATGGATATTAAATCAAAAATACTAGATAGAAACAGATCAATATTTGTTCGCTGCAAAATCTTAAAACTAATTAGCAATTCGGATTCCTCCATTTAAACATCAAAAGTTGTAGTTTGCCACACGGCCGTTCATGTTTGTTTCAAGAACTTTGTTCGAAACGATTAAAAAATGAATCGAACGAGTTAAAAATTTCATCGCTGTTCCTCATTTCGAAATCTATCAACCAGTCAATTGACGCCTGTCTAGATGTATGATCCCAGGACAAACATTCTATATTTTTTCGTTGAGCAAACTCATAAGCAAATTTTAATAGTTTTTCTAAGGCGCAAAGTGTGCAAGAACAATGACCTTGCGATGATTCACGTCTTGCTCAGTCTTTTAAAACCTTTAAAAGTGATTCCTCTTGCAAGTATGTAAAAACAGAATTACCAGTTATTTTTCTGTCATATTCGTTATTTCCTTGAGCACGGGCATTCCCCACTTCATAGTGTAACGCATATGCAGAAATTCAATGATGTTTTGAGACGGCTTTATATGTGGACTTTCCTTCAATAATTTCTTTTATTGCTGCATCTAATCTTCGTTTTTTATCGTAGAACTCTTCTTTACGTTTCATAATATCTACTTTTTGAAGTAAAAAACGATATTTGAGTCCATATTTTGTTGCTACGTTTATTCCAGATAAACCATTTTCTAAAACTTCATTTGCTGCTATGTGAAGATTATAACTTAAATTGAGGTGCTCCTCAATTTTCTTTATTATTTCAGTCGATACCATGATTGCTATTAAGATAATCTACGAAAGAAAGCAAATACAAAGAAATGATTGCATGTTGCACTATTGTGAACACAAAAGTTGCAATATCGCACGAATGAAAAACCGTTTTCGTGATTTTCATCTTGCAACATTTTAATTTCTGGTGTAAATTATAAATAAATTACAATATGTTTTGCATTATTTAAATGATCCAGTAAAAAATCTTTAAAATATTTTAAAAAAGACAGGATAATAATGTACTTACAAAGTAAATCAAAAAGCCAATATTTCTAAATAAATTTCTTCTCACGACGTAACGAATATAATGGATATCTTATTCTGATCGTATACAAACGATGAACTAGCACAATATCAGATTTTGACTATATTTAAGGTTTCCAGTGTTGTATCTTGAAAATGTAAATAGTGTTTTATAACTCGAAGTAAATGTCGCTAAGCGGTACATATTTTTTCTCTATATTTTTGAAGATATGTATTCTTTCTTCTGCTAATGTGGTATTGAATCGGCACTCGATATATATACAATAATGTTGCGTCAATCTTTCGATCATGTATAACTAATATAAAATTTGATTTTAAAAATAAAAAATTTTATTGTTGAAACACACGCGTATAAAATATATTGTTACATTTAATTCTATAAATATCTAATACACCAAGTTAACTGATATTTGTGTCGACAATTTATGTATAGTAACGCGAACGTTAAGTTTTGGAGCACAAATCCTTCGACAAACGCATATACACAATTGTTTGCATAATTTTATAAATATACTTTTATAAATATTCTGATAGTAGTGTGTGATGTAGTAGTATCAAAGCCTATAATTCTTAGATTTTGTATATCAATTGATGTGTCCCTGTAAAATAGTTCTATTAATAATCACAAAAACTTCATTCGGAGCATCAAAAACCACGCAAAATTTTCGGGAAAAGTCGTAAAATACTCCTAAGTAATTATCTTTAAACATTTATTTTTATTATATCACTATATAATGTTAAGAAAGTTTGTCAAGAAAGTTTAAGACATAAGCACGACATGCAATATTCAACATTATATTTAAAATGCGTGTACAAGAGATGAACATATATAAGTATTAATATAAACTGTTATCTTCTCTTATAAATACTAATCCCATTATATATCAAGTCACATGTTTCGATCCTAAACATATCGATTTTACATTAATTATGTATATGACAAAAATAAAAATTCTGTAAATAGATACGAGCTATAAATATTCGGATTCCAGAAACATACAGTCAGTTGCGATATTAATTCAATAAATGTAAATTAAATATCACCAAGTTCTCTTAATAATTTTCTTAAATTAACTACATAGTTATATGCAACTATAAAAGATATAAATTTAGATTTCAATATAGTACACAAATAAAATGTAAAATAATTATTTACATTTGAACAATTGCAATGCGTAGTTAAAATCTGTCGTTCTTTATATTACATAATTGTTACAGCGCGTACTTTCTTACCCTTTACAAAAAAAGCTTTACATAAAATGTAAGAAGCTGTCAAATATTATTAATATTAATAGATATGTTTGATTCCCTATTTAAGAGAAATCACGTCTTTCATAAATATAATATCATTCCTATTAGAAGAACAATTTAATGGCAACAATATGTTGCAATTTAATCAACTAATCTTTTCATGGAACTTAGCTTACTGAAAAACGAGCTCGTTCTCTCATATAATCTATGTATCAATTGAAAGAAAGCATGCGTATTTTTTCAAGAATGTTTCAGTTATCTATGCATAACATTGAAAGCTTTATACACTAGAAGTCACGTTAAAAGTTTACTCATTATTCTCGAGAGTTTAATTGTTACATAATTAAACTAAATAAGTATGTATATCTCGTTTTATAAAA
Source organism: Lasius platythorax (assembly GCA_963971435.1). Taxonomy (NCBI): domain Eukaryota; kingdom Metazoa; phylum Arthropoda; class Insecta; order Hymenoptera; family Formicidae; genus Lasius; species Lasius platythorax. Next base: position 6,830,021 of record OZ020540.1, on the reverse strand, counting down.
TTAAAAAAACATTCTTATTTAAATGTGTGTGTGTGTGTGTGAATTAAAATAGAAAATTACACACATATATATATATATATACTGCACATCCTCTCCATTTCTTTCGATTGACGAAATTGAAGAATAACTACCGTAAAAATGGCTTATTAAATAGCGTATAATGGTTATAATAATGCATCCCTGATTATTTCTAGTAAAAGTGTTCGTCAAAATCAGAAAATTCTTTTAAAATACTTATCTCTATAAATTTACATATTTATTTTATCACTGTAGATAGTCGAGAAAAATTTATATGTAATATTCAATTTTTAACATTACTTTTAAAACTAATTATATGTGTGTGATGTCTCAAAACTTTCACGACACCAGATAATACATTTCCTAAGTCTTTTAAATATAAACATCCATATATTAAAATGTCAAGGTTACAGTAATTTTGAAAAAATATTATTAGAATAATGCAGAGTTTATCGTTTAGATTATCTCATGTTTGCGTATTCGTACACAATACATTACATAGTAGCAAAAATATAATATCTTCCAACATCAACACAACAATCTACACTACCGATAAACTTTAATTTTGTATTAATGAACATTATTAAATTAATTATAATAATTATTTTATTTATAGGCAGGTCCGATATTCAATCAGTGTTAAAAAAAAATATAATAAAAGTCTTATTAAAAGAATTTAACATTAAAACGCAATGAGCATCTAACTGTTAAAAATATTGCATATCACAAATAACGCTTCCTATTAAAATATAAGAGCAATATCAATATATATTATTATTATAATTAAAAATTATTTAATATAATTAATTTAATAACTTAATCAGTTCCATATAAGTATTTTTAGAATTTTACCATATCCTTCGTCTATGACACATTTTATATAATTATTTTGATGTGTAACGCGTTATTAAAATTCTAATGTATCAAATATAATATACATATATTACATAATATATTATTATGTTATTATTATGTTATAATATTAATAATAATGTAATATATTATTATATTTAATATATAATATAGTTATAAGTTATTTTCATTATTATGTTATTATTAGTAACATAATATTCACAATATTCACCAAGAAAATTAGTCGCGTATAAGAACAAACGTTTTTAATAACAATGTACCAAAATCAATCAATATTAAGAATAGAAATTGTTCTTTAAAAGTACGTTTTCGCAACGCGATGTAATGTGCCAGAGCATTTAAAATGTATAATGCCAACGACATTTTAATATCAGAATTTTTATCTGCAAATGAAATAGAAGGAGTCTGTCATTAGAAAATGTATCTATAATAACAATCAGCGACCATTTATATATCCTAAATTATAGATCCTAAAAATATGTGTGTGTATGTATAGAAAGCTCTTTATCAAATTTATTACCTCATATTACGTATATGTATAAAACTTACTATGATTAACTTATTCGGCGATTAAATTTACGGAATTTAATGTATCGTTATAATTCAAATTTCTACATATAAAATAATGAGAAATTAAAAATTTAATCATCTTAATAATTTAGAACAGGTATTATTTGAAAAGTTAACAGTAGGTTATTATCAAAGTAGTTCTAAAACTTGCTATAATCGATCGTTACTTTAATCGTACAAATATGAAAATTTTATAATTTTTATAAAGTAGAAATCGTTTGTAAACAGATAATATAATATTGATTAAGCATTACTTTCCGCTCCAAAATCATAATCCATTTAATATCATAGACTCAAATTCTAAATAAAATAACTGTTACCTTCTGAGACTTTATATGGATATTGAATCAAAGTTACAAGTTTGAAGATCAATATTTGTTTGCTGCAAAATCTTAGAACTACTTAGCAATTCGGAAACGTCTTCTTAAACATCGACAAAAGTTGTAGTTTGCTACTCGTCTACTTGTATTTGTTTTTAAAGCATGTTTCTAAAGAATGAAATGAGTAAGAAATTTCATCGCTGTGCCTCATTTCGAAATCTATCAACCAGTTAATTGCCTGTCTACATGTATCCCATAAGGGACATTCTATATTATATTGTTGGGCAAACTCATAAGCAAGTGTTAATAGTTTTTCTAAGGCGCAAAGTTGGCAAGAACAACGTCTTTGAAATGATTCATTTGTTGCCCAGGTTATTAAAATCTTTAGAAGTGATTCCTCTTGCAAGTATGTAAAAACAGAATATCTACTCATTTTTCTGTCATATTCGTAATATTTTTGAACTCGGGCTCTCCGTACATTCTGGTAAAGGCTACTTACTTTAATTCCATAAATGTTTGAGGCGTCGTTACATGTGGAATATTTTTCAATAATTTCTTTTCTTGCTGAATCGAATTTTTGTTTTCTAACACAGAACTCTTTTTTACGTTTTACAATACTTATTTTTCGATTTAAAATTGTATATCCTAATCCATATTTTGTTGCTACGTCTATTACAAATAAACCTACATTTTCTAAAACTTCTTTTGCTGCTATCTGGAGCTTATTACTTAATGCGAGGTGGTTCGCAATTCTATTTCTAATTTTGATCGAGTCCATAATTGCTATTAAGATAATCTTTCTAGAAACAAAAGCAAAAACAGAGAAATGATCGCATGTTGCACTACTGTGAACACAAAAGTTGCAATATCTCACGAATGAAAAATCGTTTTCGTGATTTTCATTTTGCAATATTTCAATTTCTTGTGTAAATTATAGTTAAATTACAATATGTTTTGCATCATTTAAATGCGCTAGTAAAGAATCTTTAAAATATTAAAAAAGAAACTTAGGACAATGATGTACTTACAAAGTAAGTCAAAAAGCAAATATTTCTAAATAAATTTCTCCTCACAGCAAAACGGATATAATGAATATCTTATTCTGATCGTATACAAAGTTCCCACAGTGTTGTATCTTAGGAAAGTAAATAAAGTTTTAAAACTCGAAGTAAATGTCACTAAGCGGTACATATTGTTTCTCTATATTTTTGAAAATGTGTATTCTCTCTTTTGCTAATGTGGCATTGAATTGGCACTCTGTATATATATAATAATGTTGCGTCAATCTCTCGTTAATGTATAACTAATTTATTTAAATTTGTTTTTTAAATAAAAAAATTTAGTTATTGAAATGCAAGCTCAGAAATTGTTACATATAATTCTATAATTATCTATATATATATAAATCTAATACACCAAGTTACCTGATATTAATATTTTAATTGTCGAGAGAGAACTATGCAATAAATATTGTAGCATCATAGTTAAAATATATAAATGTATATGAATCGATTATTCGATTATTTAAAATAATTAGAAATTTTTGAGAGAAATCATAAATTTTCTCGCAGGCAATTATCTTCAATTAATTTCTAGAATACTTGTTTATCATTTCGATATATAAAAAACACATAAATATATCTATATTCTCGGATTATTTTCAATATTCACATATGAAAAACTAAAGAATGTATATATATTTTGTTAGAGATAATTGTCTCATTTAACAACTATTACTAGAACAGTATAGAGCGTCACACGGGCCCTATTTATTATATATTTTCTGCACCGATGAAGACGTATGGAAGATCGCGTTGGAGTAAGAAGCCCGCGGTTGCGTAGCAACCCTATGCGTCCTTGCAAGTGACGTCACAAGGCCGGACAAGGCGATCGTCGGTCACGCGACCGCGAGTCACAGACTGCTACCGTTCACGTGTACTTTCGCGTACTCGACCCTCTCAACGTAAATTACAAACAGTTCCTTCTCCGACTTTTGTTTTTTCTTTCTCATCGCAGCTTCTCTTTTCGAACATCGTATGCATTTTCCATACATATTATCTATAATCTATAGCCTTTTTTTTACATGATTAACGGATAACGCTTCGGATACACATATGATGTCTTTCTTTTTTCTTCTTCACTTCTTCCGATGTACGAATTTTAAGACTGCTTTTTCTGATTGCTTTTTTTGACTATTGACATCAAGATTGCGCGATTATGTTTCCATATCAGATACTGGAATGAGTTCTTTGTTGTATATATTGAATTACTTAGAAAATCAAAATTTTGAAAAAAATATATCTTTGTAAAATGGATATCAAAGTATAACTATATGTAAATACATATAAGCATAATATTTAATTAACATAGTTACATTTAATTAAAAAACAATCATTCAAAATATGCATATTTGTTTCATATCTTAAAGATAAATTATATATAGAATATATATCTAAAACTATATAGAACTTATAAAATTATATAGAACTTACATTATTAAGCCTCTGAACAATCGAATTATCAAAACGCGTAATTTCTGCAGTGACAACATTTCACATTGATGCAAACTTGAGAATAACGATTTTCTCCGCTCTCTCAAAAGCAATGATATTACATTTTCATTAAACAAAAAAAATTACTCGCATATTGTTAATCCTGTCATATTTGAACTTTCAAATTATTCGATCATCACTCAATGACAGATTATTATAAATACAAAATAACCACATTAAATAATTAATTAATTATATACATATATATAGATTATGGCTTTATATTTATGAATAATAAATTATTAAATAATACCACTTTAATAAATATGTTTGATGCTATTTAAGATAAATCAAATCAGGTCCATCTAAAATATAATTATTATTATTAGAAGGACAATTTAATAGCAATAATATGTTTCAAGTTAATTAATTAATCATTTCATAGCACTTAGTTAGCTTACTGAAAATCGGGCTCGTTCTCTCGTGTAATCTGTGTATCAATCGAAAGAAAACACGTGTATTTTTCAAATATGTTTCAGTTATTTATGCATAACATTGAATGCTTTATAATAGTCATGTTAAAAGTTTATTTATTGTTGTCAAGATTTTAATTGTTACATAATTAATCTAAATAAGTATATATCATTATATAGAATTAAAAAACATTATTTTTTAACGGTGAACTAAAATAACATAATATATGCTGGACAGTAATTCTTAAATTCCGGCAATTCTTTCTTATGACGGAATTTAAGAATAACTAACATAATAATGGCTTATTAAACAGCTTATAATAATTATAAAAATGCAGCACTGATTATTTCAAGTAAAAGTGTATGTCCAAATCAGAAAATTCTTTTAAAATACTTATCTCTATATCAATTTATATCTCTATATCAGATTATGATTTCTTTTTACTATTTCATATTTATTATTTTTAATGAACAAGTAACAATTATTTAAAAACAAATGTGAATAAATTGTGGACAATTTCATACTGCATGAGTTTTATAAAAATTTATAAAATTTTGGGATGTCAATTTCACAGACTTTTGTATTACGTTACATACAGCTCGGCGAAAGATCCGATTGTCTCGTCGGCTTGCTACCTATACGTCGTTTAAAAACAATACATACACACGCATACATATAATAAATTTATGCACATATAAATAACGTTTGTCAAAACAAAATCTCCCCTTTCGCTACCCGTCAAATATACATACGCGTATATGTCAAATATACATATATCCACAATTGAAGAATTAAAAATCATAAAAATTTATATGCCAAAAAATCAATTTTGAAAATATGCTTAAAATATATTACAATTTATTATAATAATTTAATTTCTGGCGCATAAAATGTTAATAAAATTTTTTTCAGATATATTTAAATTAACGAGCTTCAAATATATTTAAAATAACGAACTTCTTAATATGCACTAAAAATTTTTTAACTTTTTTTTTACTAAATACAAAGTATCTTCTAAGTTCTTTTGTTCAAAATAAGTACATAAGTCGTTTACTTACTTAATCAATTTAATGTATTTGATTTACCCATTTTGCAAATAAGGTTGGAATCCTTTTGCTTAGATGTAAGAAGTTAATTCTTTCTACACATTCTCCTATTCAGATAATGTTTAAAAAACATTAATTTTAGAATTTTATTCAAAGATATAACTTTACTGATAAGAACATATCTATTTTCTCATATATATAAAGAAAAAAGTATTAGAGAAAAATGTGAATTTAACGTGCTTTAAAAGTTTATCTCGATTTTCTAGAAACTAATTTCTGGCATATAGAGATCCTTATAAATATTTAAAATCTTCAGTTATAAAAATCCACCGTATTAAAATATTTATCAAATAGTTATCATTTATATTAAATTTATAATTAAAATTGTTTCCCACAAAAAAAGAAATTGATTGTTTATTTGATAGTTGCAACTAGGAAATAACAAGAAAAATATACTACATAAAGTTTCATGTCTACGAATAAAATATTGATATTTTATCTTGCACATATTATGTTAATAATACCCAAAACCTATCATTAATCTAACATAAAAATTTACAAACTTGCCTTGTGAGTCTTCTCTTACGTAAATATAATTCTAAATGTTTTCAATCTCTTTGTCATCAAAAGTCTTATTAAAAGAATTTAACATTAAAACGCAATGAGCATCTAACTGTTAAAAATATCGCATATCACAAATGACGCTTCTCATTAAAATATAAGAGCAATATCAATATATTTTATTATTATTATTAAAAATTATTTAATACAATTATTTAATAACTTAATCAATTCCATATAAATATTTTTACAATTTCACCATATCCTTTGTCTATGACATATTTTATATAATTATTTTGATGTGTAACGCGTTATTAAAATTCTAATGTATCAAATATAATATATATTACATAATATATTATTATGTTATTATTATGTCATAATATTAATAATAATGTAATATATTATATCCAATATATAATATATTTATATGTTACTTTCGTTATTATGTTATTATTAGTAACATAATATTCACAATAATCACCAAGAAAATTAGTCGCGTATAAGAACAAACGTTTTTAATAACAATGTACCAAAATCAATCCATATTAAAAATAGAAATTGTTATTTAAAAGTATGTTTTCGCAATGCGATATAATGTGCCAGAGCATTCAAAGAGTATAACTGCAACGACATTTTAATATCAGAATTTTTATCTGCAAATGAAATAGAAGAAGTCTGTCATTAGGTAATGTATCAATTATAACAATCAGCGACCACTTATAGATCCTAAAAATATGTGTGTGTATGTATAGAAAGCTCTTTATCAAATTTATTACCTCATATTACGTATATAAAACTTATAATTAATTAAATCGGCGAATAATTTTATGAAATTAAATGTCTCGTTATAATTCAAATTTCTACATATAAGATAATAAAAAATTAAGAATCTAATCATCTCAATAATTTAAAACAGGTATTATTTGAAGAGTTAACCGGAGATTATTGTCAAAGAGTTCTAAAACTTACTATAATCAATCGTTATTTCGATCAAACATGAAAATTTTACAATATTTATAAAGTAAGAATCGTTTGTAAACAAATAGTATATTATTGATTAAGCATTACTTTCCACTCCAAAATCATAATCCATTTAATATCATAGACTTAAATTCTAAACACAATGACTGTTACCTTCTGAGACTTTTTATATGGATATTGAATTAAAAATACTAAATAGAAAAATACTAGATAGAAACAGATCAATATTTGTTTGCTGCAAAATCTTAAAACTATTTAGCAATTTGGAATTCTACTTTTAAACATCAAAAGTTATAGTTTGCCACTCATCTGCATATGTTTGTTTATAAACCAATAATTTGTTTCAAAACATTCAAAAAAGAATAGAACGAGTTATTAATTTTATCGGTGTGCCTCATTTCGAAATCTATCAACCAGTCAATTGACGCCTGTCTAAATGTATCCCATAAGGAACATTCTATATTATTTTCTTGGGCAAACTCATAAGCAAGTGTTAATAGCTTTTCCAAGGCGCAAAATGTGCAAGAACAACGACTTTGCAATGATTCTTTTCTTGCCCATTCTTTTAAACTCTTTAGAAGTAATTCCTCTTGCAAGTATGTAAAAACAGAATATCTACGAATTTTTCTGTCATATTCGTAATTTTCTTGAGCAATGGCTTTCATCACTTCACCGCATAACGTATTATAGGAAATTTTATAATTGTTTGCAGCGTCGATGCATGCGGATTTTCCTTCAATAATTTCTTTTGTTGCTGCATCTATTCTTCGTTTTCTATCATAGAACTTTCCTTTACGTTTCATAATATTTACTTTTCGAAATAAAAGAGGATATTCGAGTCCATATTTTGTTGCTACGTTTTTCGTTATAGATAAATCTCCATATTCTAAAACTTCTTTTGCTGCTATATGGAGCTTACTACTTAATTTGAGGTGTATCGCAATTCTTTCTTTGTCTTCAATCGATACCATGATTGCTATTAAGATAATCTACAAAAGAAAGCAAAAACAAGGAAATGATTGCATGTTGCACTATTGTGAACATAAAAGTTGCAATATCGCACGAATAAAAAATTGTTTTCGTGATTTTCATCTTGCAATATTTCAATTTCTGGTCTAAATTATAGATAAATTACAATATGTTTTGCAATATTTATATGCTCCAGTAAAGAATCTTTAAAAAATTAAAAAAGAAACTTAGGATGATAATATACTTACAAAGTAAATCGAAAAACAAATATTCTTAAATAAATTTCTTCTCACGTTGTAACGGATAAAATGGATATCTTATTCTAATCGTACAAACGATGACTAGCACAATGTCAGATTATGACAATATTTATGCAAGGTTTCCACAGTGTTGTACCTTAGGATAGTAAATAGAGTTTTAAAACTCGAAGTAAATGTCGCTAAGCGGTACATATTTTTTCTCTATATTTTTGAAGATATGTATTCTCTCTTCTTCTAATGTGGCATTGAATCGGCACTCGGTATATATAATAATGTTGCGTCAATCTTTCGATCATGTATAACTAATACATTTAAAATTAGATTTTAAAATTAAAAGAATTTTATTGTGGAAATGCACGCGCAGAAATTATTACATATAACACTATAAATATCTAATACATCAAGTTAACTGATATTCATATTTTGGTTGTGTCGGGAGAGAACTATGCAATAAATATTGTAGTATCTTAGTTGGAACAGATGTATAAATATATATGAATTAATTATTTGATTATTCAAAATAATTAGAAATTTTTGAGAGAAATCATAAATATTCTCGGAGCCAATTATCTTCAATTAATTTCTGAAATGTTTGTTTATTATTTCGTTACACAGTATGTTAAAAACATTAAAGCTAAATGATATTATAATATTATACATATATTTCAATCTAATGAATAAATAATTTTACAATAATTGTATCGATGAAATGAAAATCCTGTGCAAATGTGTGTATGCGTTTTTCTGTCATTCAAGAAACAGTAGATAGGCGACTTTTAGATAGGTACATAATCATATTATAATGAGGATTTATGTTACTTTCTCTTGACATTAAAAATATGTAGCGATCGATATCGTATTGTATAAAGTTCACGTAATCAAATGTTACAAAAATTGCAATTGAAAAAGTGTAATTCCATAATTTTTACATATAATACAATAGTTCTATTAACGTACGCAAAAACATAATTCGAAGCATCTAAACGACGCAAAGTTTTCGAGAAAAGTCGTAAAATACTTTCCTAAGTTATTATCCTTGAACATTGATTTTTATTTTATCATTATATCATGTTAAGAAAATTTGTCAAGAAAGCTTAAGACGCAGACACGACATGCAATATTCAAAATTATATGTGAAATGCGTGTACATGAAGATAAACATTTGTAAGTATTAATATAAACAGTTACCTTCTCTTATAAATACTTATAATCCTATTATGTACCAAGTCACATGTTTCGATTCTACACATATCAACTTTACAATAATTATGTATATGATAAAGATTAAAATTCTGTAAATAGATATGTGTTATAAATATTCGGATACCAAGAACATTCAGTCATTTGTGATATTAATTCAATGAATGTAAATAAATATTATAGTCAAGTTTTCTTAATAATATTCTTAAATTAACCACATAGTTACACGCAAATTTGAAGTATGGAGATTTAGATTCCTATAAATATAGTACAAATGAAAAAGTAAATTGTTGCTCTTTATTTGAACAATTGCAACGCATAATTAAAATCTGTCATTCCTTATATTATATAATTTTTACAGAGCGTATTTTCCTTACAACTATGAAAAAAATAGAGTTACATCAAACGCAGGAAAATGTAGGCAATATTTAATAACATTAATAAATATATTTGATATTTCCTACTTTAGATAAATCAGATCACATCCATCAGAGTTATAATGTCATCACTAGAAGAATTTAATGGAAATAATATGTTGCAATTTAATTATTTCATGGAACTTAATTAGCTTATTGAAAAACGAGCTTGTTCTCTCATATAATCTGTGTATAAAATAATCAATCGAAAGAAAGCTCGTGTATTTTTCAAATATGTTTCAATTATCTAGGCAAAACTATTGAAAGATTTGTAGAAATCATCTTAAAAGTTTATTTATTTTTATCAAGAGTTTGATTGTTACATAATTATACATAATTAGGTATATCTCATTCTATAACATTTAAGAAACATTCTTATTTAACTGAATTGAAATAGAAAATAATATATACCGAAAAGTTATTTCTTTCGATTGATAGAATTGAAGAGTAACTATCGTAATAATGGAATATTAAATAGCTTAACTATAAAAATGTACTGTTTATTTAAAATCAAAGTTTCTGCCAGCATCAGAAAATTCTTCTAAGTTTTCGTGATACTATATAATAAATCTTCTATGTCTTTTAAAATAAAAATTCTTAAATTAAAATGTCAAAGTTATGGTAATTTTTTATTCATAAGAATTTAGAGTTTATCATTTGGAAAATCTTAAATTTGAGTATTCAAGCACAATACATCGCATAATAATATATATACCAACATCCAAATCTATTCTCGATATGCTTTAATTTCGTGTTTATCTACATTAGGAAATTAATAATTTAAAATTATTTTATTTATATGCAGATCCAATAATTAATATGTGTTAATAATAAAAATATAATAAAAATCTCTTGATAAAATATATTGACATTAGAACGCGCGAAGAGCGTCTAACTGTCAATAATATCACATATATGTCATAAATGATTCTTATAAAATAAAATATTTAAAAATAAATTTCTAATAAAATATTTTATTATTATTATTATTATTAAAAATTATTTAATATATTTATTTGATAAATTAATCAATTTTATATAAATATTTTTATATCTTTACCATATCATTAGTCTATGTGTGTGACACATTTTATATAATTTTATACAGTTCGATATGTAAGGAGTTATAAATTCTAATGTAAATATCGCATATAATATATCATTATGTTATTATTATTATTATGTTATAATAATAATATACAAGTATTTACTATATATTATATACAATATTATTATTTCATTTTTAATATTATGTTATTATTATTAACACAATATATTCCACAATTCACAAGCGGCTTATAAGAACAAACAATTTTAATAATACAAACATTAATCAATATTAGAAATAGAAATTGTTATTTAAGAGTACTTTCTAGCTGTGCGAAGTAATGTGCCAGATCATTCAAAAAATATAATAACGACATTTTAGTATCAGAATTATTATCTGTAAATAAAATGAACAAAATCTGTCATCAAGTAATGTATAAATAATATCAATCTGTGACATCATATATATCCTAAAAATGTGTGTGTGTGTGTAATGAAAGCTCTTTACCAAATTTATTACCTCATATTACGTATATAAAAATTATAATTAATTTTATCAGCAATTAATTTTACGAAATTAAATGTCTCGTTATAATTCGAATTTCTACATATAAAATAATAAAAAATTAAGAATTTAATCATCTTAATAATTTAGAACAGGTACTATTTGAAAAGTTAACCGGAGGTTATTGTCAAAAAGTCCTAAAACTTACTATAATCGATCGTTACTTCGATCGTACAGACATAAAAATTTTACTATATTTATAAAGTAGGAATAGATTTTAAACATATAATATATTATTGATTAAGCATTACTTTCCACTCCAAAATCATAATCCATTTAATATCATAGACTTAAATTCTAAACACAATGACTGTTACCTTCTAAAACTTTTTATATGGATATTGAATAAAAAATACTAGATAGAAACAGATCAATATTTGTTTGTTGCAAAATCTTAAAACTATATTTAGCAATTTGAAATCCTAATTTTAGACATCAAAAGTTATAGTTTGCTACTCATCTGCATATGTTTGTTTTAACCTATAATTTGTTTGCAAACATTTTCAAAAGAATAGAACGAGTTAATAATTTCATCGATGTGCCTCATTTCGAAATCTATCAACCAGTCAATTGACGCTTGTCTAGATGTATCCCATAAGGTACATTCTATATTATTTTCTTGGGCAAACTCATAAGCAAGTGTTAATAGTTTTTCCAAGGCGCAAAATGTACAAGAACAATGATTTTGCGATGTTTCACCGTTTGCCCAGTCTTTTAAAATCTTTAAAAGTGATTCCTCTTGCAAGTATGTAAACATATTACTATTATATCTTATTTGTCTGTCATATTCGTAATTTTTTTGAATACGGGCTCTCTTCACTTCACCGAATATTACCTTTCTACAAATTCCATGATTGTTTGTGACGACGGTGTATGTGGTCTTTCCTTCCATAATTTCTTTTCTTGCTGCATCTAATCTTCGTTTTCTATCGTAGAACTGTTCTTTACCTTTCATAATATCTATTTTTCGACATAAAATATGACATTCGATTTCATATTTTGTTGCTACATTTCTTATAAATAAATCTCCATTATCTAAAACTTCTTTTGCTGCTATATGGAGCTTATTACTTAATATGAGGTGTTCCTCAATTTTTTTTTTTATTTCAATCGATACCATGATTGCTATTAAGATAATCTACGAATGAAAGCAAAAACAAAGAAATGATTGCATGTTGCAAGAATAAAAAATAGTTTTCGTGATATTCATCTTGCAATGTATTTCAATTTCTGGTGTAAATTATAGATAAATTACAATATGTTTTGCATTATTTAAATGCTCTAGTATAGAATCTTTAAAAAATTAGAAAAGAAACTTTTAGGACAATAATATACTTACAAATTAAATGAAAATGCAAATATTTCTAAATGAATTTCTTCTCACGGCGTAACGGATATAATGGATATCTTATTCTGATCGTATACAAACGATGACTAGCACAATATCAGATTTTGACTATATTTAAGGTTCCCAGTGTTGTTTCTAGGAAAGTAAATGTCGCTAAGCGGTACATATTTTGTATCTGAGAAAAGTAAATAGAGTTTTAAATCTCGAAGTAAATGTCGCTAAGCGGTACATATTTTTTCTCTATATTTTAAAGATATGTATGCTCTTTTTTGCTAATGTGGCATTGAATCAGCACTTGGTATATATACAAAAATGTTGCGTCAATCTTTCGTTAATCACGTTGATGTATAACTAATTCATTTAAAATTAGATTTTAAAATTAAAAGAATTTTATTGTTGAAATGCACGCGCAGAAATTGCTTCATATAATTCAATAAATACTAATACACCAAATTAACTGATATTCATATTTTGGTTTTGGGAGAGAACTATGCAATAAATATTGTAATAGTGAGAATAAATAAATGTATATGAATTAATTATTCGATTATTCAAATTAATTAGAAAATTTTGAGAGAAATCATAAATTTTCTCGCAGGCAAATATCTTCAATTAATTTCTGGAATATTTGTTTATCATTTCAATATATAAAAAACACAGAAAGATATCTATATTTTCGGATTATTCTTAAAATTTACATATGAAAAACTAAAGAATGTATATATATTTTGTTAGAGATAATTGTCTCATTTTACAACTATTACTAGAACATTATAGAGCGTTACACGAGCCCTATTTATTATATATTTTCTGCACCGAGGAAGACTTATGGAAGATCGCGTTGGAATAAGAAGCCCGCGGTTGCGTACCACCCTATGGATCGAATTCTTTGTTGTATGAATTGAATTATTTAATTAATCAAAATTTTAAAAAAGGTATGTCTCTGCAAAATAGGTAGCGATCGTCGGTCACGCGACCACGAGTCACTGGCTGCTACCGTTCACGTGTACTTTCGCGTACTCGATCCTCTCAACGTATAATTACCAACAGTTCCCTCTCCGACTTTTGATTTTTCTTTCTCATCGCAGCTTCTCTTTTCGCAATTCGTATGCATTTTCCACACACATTATCTATCGCCGTTTTTTGCACGATTAACCGATAACGCTCCGAATACACATATGATGTCTTTCTTTTTTCTTCTTCACTTTTTCCGATGTACGAATTTTAAGACTGCTTTTTCTGATTGTTTTTTTTTTACTTTTGACATCAAGATTGCGCGATGATAGTGTTTCGATATCTTAGATACTGGATTAAGTTCTTTGTTGTATACATATTATGTATATTAAATTATTTAACGAATCAAAATTTTGTAAACAGTATATCTTTGCAAAATGAGTATCAAAGTATAACTTTATGTAAACACATATAAGCATATTATTTAATTAACATAATTACATTTAATTTAAAATCGATTATTCAAAATATGCACATTTGTTTCATATCTTAAGCCCACTTTACACGATCTATAATTCGCGACAGAATTCGAGACAGAATTATATTTATAAATTTTATTCATCGTGTAATACAGAAAACATTTGAATATGTAAAATACATACAAAATAAAATATACATCGCAATACACGTATACATTAAAACATATGACGCATAAATTTATAAATAGAATTATATCTTCAATTATGTCTCGAATTATAGATCGTGTAAAGTGGGCATTAAAGATAAATTATATATAGAATATATATCTAAAACTATATAGAACTTATAAAATTATATAGAACTTACATTATTAAGCCTCTGAACAATCGAATTATCGAAACGCGTAATTTCTGCAGCGACAACATTTCACATTGATGCAAACTTGAGAATAGCGATTTTCTCCGCTCTCTCAAAAGCAATGATATTACATTTTCATTAAACGAAAAAAATTACTCGCATATTGTTAATCCTGTCATATTTGAACTTTCAAATTATGCGATCATCACTCAATGACAGATTATTATAAATACAAAATAACCACATTAAATAATTAATTAATTATATACATATATGTATATAGATTATGGCTTTATATTTATGAATAATAAATTATTAAATAATAGCACTTTAATAAATATGTTTGATACTATTTAAAATACATCAGATCAAGTCCATCTAAAATATAATTATTATTATTAGAAGAACAATTTAATAGCAATAATATGTTTCAAGTTAATTAACTAATCATTTCATAGAACTTAGTTAGCTTACTGAAAATCGGGCTCGTTGTCTCGTGTAATCTATGTATCAATCGAAAGAAAACACGTGTATTTTTTAAATATGTTTCACTTATCTATGCATAACATTGAAAGCTTTATAGTAGTCATGTTAAAAATTTATTTATTGTTGTCAAAATTTTGATTGTTACATAATTAATCTAAATAAGTATATATCATTATATAGAATTAAAAAACATTATTTTTTAACGGTGAACTAAAATAGGAAATAATATAATATATACTGGACAGTTATTCTTAAATTCCGGCAATTCTTTCTTATGACGGAATTTAAGAATAACTAACGTAATAATGGCTTATATTAAACAGCTTATAATAATTATAAAAATGCAGCACTGATTATTTCAAGTGTATGTCCAAATCAGAAAATTTTTTAAAAATATTTATCTCTATATCAATTTATATCTCTATATCAGATTATGATTTCCTATTACTATTTCATATTTATTATTTTTAATAAACAAGTAACAATTATTTAAAAACAAATGTGAATAAATTGTGGACAATTTCATACTGCATGAGTTTTATAAAAATTTATAAAATTTTGGGATGTCAATTTCACAGAGACTTTTGTATTTACGTTACATACAGCTCGCCGAAAGATTCAGTTGTCTCGTCGGCTTGCTACCTATACGTCGTTTAAAACAATACATACACACGCATACATATAATACATTTATGCAAATATAAATAATGTTTATCATAACAAAATCTCCTCATTCGCTACCTGTCAAATATACATACGCGTATATGTTAAATATACATATATCCACAATTGAAGAATTAAAAATCATAAAAATTTATATGCCAAAAAATCAATTTTAAAAATATGCTTATAATATATTAAAATTTATTATAATAATTTAATTTCTGACACATAAAATGTTAATAAAACTTTTTTCAGATATATTTAAATTAACGAGCTTCAAATATATTTAAAATAAAAAGCTTCTTAATATGCACTAAAAATTTTTTAACTTTTTTTTTACTAAATACAAAGTATGTTCTTTTGTTCAAAATAAGTACATAAGTCGTTTACTTACTTAATCAATTTAATGTATTTACCCATTTTGCAAATAAGGTTGGAATCCTTTTGCTTAAATGTACGAACTTAATTCTTTCTACACATTCTCCTTTTCAGATAATGTTTAAAAAACATTAATTTTACAATTTTATTCAAAGATATAACTTTACCGATAAGAACATATCTATTTTCTCATATATATAAAAAAAAAGTATTAGAGAAAAATGTGAATTTAACGTGCTTTAAAAGTTTATCTTGATTTTCTAGAAACTAATTTCTGGCATATAGAGATCCTTATGAATATATGAATATTTAAAATCTTCAGTTATAAAAATCCACCGTATTAAAATATGTTATCATTTATATTAAATTTATAATTAAAATTGTCTCCCACAAAAAAAGAAATTGATTGTTTATTTGAAAATTGCAACTAAGAAATAACAAGAAAAATATACTACATAAAGTTTCATGTCTACGAATAAAATATTGATATTTTATCTTCCACATATTATGTTAATAATACCCAAAACCTATTATTAATCTAACATAAAAATTTACAAACTTGCCTTGTGAGTCTTCTCTCACGTAAATATAATTCTAAATGTTTTCAATCTCTTTGTCATCAAAAGTCTTATTAAAAAAATTTAACATTAAAACGCAATGAGCATCTAACTGTTAAAAATATCGCATATTACAAATGACGCTTCTCATTAAAATATAAGAGCAATATCAATATATTTTATTATTATTATTAAAAATTATTTGATACAATTATTAAATAACTTAATCAATTTCATATAAATATTTTTACAATTTCACCATATCCTTTGTCTATGACACATTTTATATAATTATTTTGATGTGTAACGCGTTATTAAAATTCTAATGTATCAAATATAATATATATTACATAATATATTATTATGTTATTATTATGTCATAATATTAATAATAATGTAATATATTATATCCAATATATAATATATTTATATGTTATTTTCATTATTATGTTATTATTAGTAACATAATATTCACAATAATCACCAAGAAAATTAGTCGCGTATAAGAACAAACGTTTTTAATAACAATGTACCAAAATCAATCAATATTAAAAATAGAAATTGTTATTTAAAAGTACGTTTTTGCAATGCGATATAATGTGCCAGAGCATTCAAAAAGTATAATGGCAACGACATTTTAATATCAAAATTTTTATCTGCAAATGAAATAGAAGAAGTCTGTCATTAGGTAATGTATCAATAATAACAATCAGCGACCACTTATAGATCCTAAAAATATGTGTGTGTATGTATAGAAAGCTCTTTATCAAATTTATTACCTCATATTACGTATATGTATAAAACTTACTATGATTAACTTAATCGGCAATTAAATTTACGGAATTTAATGTATAAATTCAAATTTCTACATATAAAATAATGAAGAATTAAAAATTTAATCATCTTAATAATTTAGAACAGGTATTATTTGAAAAGTTAAACGGAGGTTATTGTCAAAGTAGTCCTAAAACTTTCTATAATTGATCGTTACTTCGATCGTACATATATGAAAATTTTACAATATTTATGAAATAGAAATTGTTTGTAAACAGATAATATAATATTGATTAAGCATTACTTTCCACTCCAAAATCATAATCCATTTAATATCATAGACTCAAATTCTAAATAAAATGACTGTTACCTTCTGAGATTTATATGGACATTGAATCAAAGTTACAAGTTTGAAGATCAATATTTGTTTGCTGCAAAATCTTAAAACTAATTAGCAATTCAAAAACGTCTTCTTAAACATTGATAGAAACAGTAATTTGCTACTCATTTGCTTGTATTTGTTTCAAGCATTTTTCTAAAGAATCAAACGAGCAAGAAATTTCATCGGCGTGCCTCATTTGGAAATCTTTTAACCAGCTAATATCCGTCCGTTTAAGTAAAATCCAAAAGGGTGGACACTTTATATTATTATGTTGGGCAAATTCGTAAGCAAGTGTTAATAATTGTTCCAAGGCGCAAAGTTGGCAAGTACAAGATTGCGATGATTCACGTCTTTTCCAGTTTTTCAAATACTGCAAAAGTAATTCCTCTTGCAAGTATGTACACCCAAAACCATTATTATTTATTTTTTTGTCATATTTGTAATTTTCTTGAACACGGGCTTTCTTCATTTCACTGCGTAACGTCGTTTCACAAATTCCATAACTTTTTGAAACGGCGTTATACGTGGACTTTCCTTCAATAATTTCTCTTCTTGCTGCATCTAATTTTCGTCTATTATTATAAAACTCTTTTTTACGTCTTATAAAGTCTATTTTTCGATATAAAATTTGGCATTCGAGTCCATATTTTTCTGCTACGTAGTATACAGATAAATTTTTGTCCACAACTTCTTTTCTTGCTCTCTCGAGCTTGTCACTTAATGCGAGGTGTTTCGCAATTTCTTTTCTGATTTCAATCGATACCATAATTGCTTTTAGGATAATCTACGAAAGAAAGTAAAAACAGAGAAATGATTGCATTATTGTGAACATAAATGTTGTAATGTCGATTATAAAATTGGTTTCGCGATTTTCATTTTGCGATGTCTCAATCTCTCGTGTACGATTGTATGTACTTATAAAAACTGAATGACATATTTAAATTTTTCTTGTAATAATAGATAAGTTTTACAGTATTTTACAATATTTAAGTATTCTAGTTAAAACTCTTTAAAACTCTTGAAGAAAGAACAATTAGGACGATAGTATACTTACAAAGTAAATCAAAAAGCGAATATCTCTCTAAATAAATTCTATCTCACGCGAAATGAATGTAATGGATATCTTAATCTGGTTGTATACACACACAATGTCGGCGACTGAAGCACAATGTCAGATATTGACTAAAGGTTTCCAGTTTTGTTTTAGAAAGGTAAATAAAGTGTTGAAACTTGAAGTAAAATGTTGTTAAGCGGCGCATATTTTTTCGCTATATTTTAAAAGAAATGTATTCCTTCTCTCGCTTATGTGGCATTCAATCGGTCCTCAGTATCTATACAACAATGATGCGTCAATCTTTCGATCATATATGTTACTATTTATTTATTTATAATTTGATTTTAAAAATGAAATAATCATATTTTTTAAATACAAGCGTAAAATCATTACATGTAATTCTATAAATATTTCATACACCAAGTTAGCCGATATTCATATTTTGATTGTCGGTTGAGAACTGTGCAATAAATACTATCATTGTTACTATAGAAAAATATATATAAGTCAATTATTTGATTATTCAAAATAACTAGAAATTTTTGTGAGAAGTTATAAAATTTCTTGTTGGTACTAATCTCCAATTTTCTGAAATATTTGTTTATCATTTCGTTACATAGTTTGTTAAAAAACACATAAAGATATCTAAATTATCGGATTATTTTCAAAATCCACATATGAAAGACCAAAGAATGTATATTTTGTTAGAGATAATTGTCTCTTTTTAAAACTATTACTAGAACATTATAAAGCGCTATACGAGCGCTATTTATTCTTTGCACGTGTTGTCACAAGGCCAGACAAGGCGATTGTCGGTCACGAGACCACGAGTCGCAATCAGATACCGTGTTCTATCGCGTATTCATCGTAATCTCTTCTCCAAAATTCTCTCTATCGACTGTTGATTCTTCTTTATCATCGTGGTTCCTCTTTTCAAAAGCTGTATGCATTTTACGTACATATTATAGCCGCTTTTCTTCCTTATGTCTTTATTTTTTCCTCTTTTCACTTCTTTCGATGTACGAATTTTAAGACTGCATTTTCCTTGATTGTCTTTTTGACTTTTAACGTCGAGATTGCGCCTATAATGCACTATAATGCACTATAATGTGTCGATATCTTATTGTTAGATATTGGATCGAGTTCTTCGTCTTCCAGCATAAATATATATAATAGAGTTTAAAATATCTGACAGAGAATGAATAATTTACATGACTTAGTTACACGACGTATAGAAAGCCTCTAACAATAAGTTATTGTTACGCTCGAATGTTAATATTGATTTGCGCTGACAATCTTACGATTCACTAGATGATTATATCTGTACATATTTTTTATATTTATGCATTCTTAAAATCTTTTTTATTTCTTTCTTTTTCGCTTTACATACATTATTAAAATTTTACTAATTACACGTACGTCATTTATATCTTCTTTATATAGCATATATTGAATGAATCATTTAATGAATCAAACTTTTAAAAAGGATGTGTCTTTGCAAAATAAGTCAAAGTATAACTATATGTCGATACTTATATACGTCAAAGTTTAACCATATGTCGAGATTTATATGCGTCAAAGTATAACCATGTGTCGATACTTATAAGCATATCATTTAAATAACAAAATAACATATAGTTGAAGCAATTTTTTAAAGTAAGCACATCTGTTTCATATCTTAAAGAAAAATTATATATTGAATATATATTTAAAACGAATAAAATCACATAGAACTCACATTATTAATCCTCTCAACATTCGAACTATTAAAACACGTAATTTCGCCAATGGCAGCCTTTCAACACATTGATGCAAACTAGAGAAGAGCGATTTTCATCTCTCTTGAAAGCAATGATGTTACATATGCATTAAACGAATAAAATTACTCTCATATTGTTAACCCTGTCATATTTGATCTATCAAATTATGCGATCTTTACTCAATGACAGATTCTCATAATAAGAAAATTAACATAGTAATTAATTAATTATATATATATATAAATATATATGTATATATAAGAGAAATTCCACGTTAAATCGGACAAAAATCGACCATTTTTTACCTCGCATTTTTTAAATTGAACGAAACTTTTTTCACGTGAAATATACATAAAATGAAGAAATACATATTTATTATTTTTCCGAAATATTTTTTTTGCAGAAATTATGAATAACAAAATTTTCGTGAAAAATGAAGAAGTTGTTAACTTAAAAAATTAATATCTCTGGTTATATTTGTCTTACAGATATTTTCGAAAATATATTTTAAAGCTAAGAAGACAGCCTTTCTTATAAAAATAGTTTAAGTTACAATAAATTGTTCATTCCAATTGTTTTAAATAATTGAAATGTTTAATAAATTTTTTCATCAAAAAGTACACTTTAAAAAATTTTTTAAATAATACTATTTCATTCTCCACATCTTTCTGAAAATGTACATATTTTTTATTTTATGGATAATTAATATAAATTCTATTTTCTATATATTTTTAATAATTGAGACACCGCGCCGTGCTCGACCGAGTAGCGTAGCGCGGCATCACTGGCTCGACCAAGTAGTTTAGCGCGTCACAAGCTCGACCAACCTGGTAGCGTTAAATAAGAAAAAATAGAAAATACTCGATGCGATCGCGAGAATGCGTCGCGTATCGATTTCTCGTGTTCGATCGCCGATAATACTCGCGAAAGGGGAAAAATGAATTTCTATTTTTTTCGTATCCACAAAACGCGAGCTCGTTCGTGAAGGACCAGTCGACGCTTCTCGCAAGAATCGCGACGCTCAACAACGAGTTCATGAAGGAATCCCACTTGTAAATAACCTTAATAAATTCTTCCTACCCTCTCATGCCTCTCCAGCTTTTATGCCGATTCGACACGTCCTCGCGGTTTTCTAGATGAGCGTGCATCGTGTACGCAAGACAATAATGGACTCTCGTAGTTGATACAATGAGAAATAAAATATAAATATACACCATCCTCCCCTCCGTGCTGCTCCTTGAATTAGTATTCCTTAAGAAATAAGCGACACTCGATAATCTAAATAATTTTTAGTAATCTAAAAATATTTACAATTAAAAACTGTACGTGTAGATATAACAAATGGATTTATTTCTTTCTCCCATCACTTTACTCCGAATTATTTATTCATGAAATCAATCTTTCAACGAATTATTAATTACTCCTGTAAGTATAAAGCGAATCATATAAAATATTAATTCTGATATTTAAAGTGATTGTCGATTTTAGCAACATTCCATTTAGGTAGTAGTTCTCGGATAATTATCGTTTAAGTATAAAACGATAGACACATTTCATATATATTTCCACCTTCCGTGATCAATTTTAATATCAAGATACAAATGGTATGAATACGATACAAACGTAGACATATGCATTTACCCACTGCATCAAATTTTATCAATAAATTTTATTCAGTTATTAAGCAATAGCATTAATATATGAAAATTTATCATCGTCTGATTATTATTCGAAGCTTCAAAAATTTCGGGAAGTCTTCATAAAATTATCTTCAAGCAATCATCTGTGCAAACCTTCATATTTATTATATTATATCATCTTACATGGTGCAAATTTTAATTAATTTTATCGAAAATAAATTCAATGAAATAAGATTTGTCGTAACTACATAACTACATGCAAATTTAAAAATATAGATTTAGATTCTTAAATAGTACACAAATAAAAAAGTAAAATAATGATTTATATTTGAACAATTGCAACACGTAGTTAAAATCTGTCGTCCTTTATATTATATAATTTTTACAGCGCGCACTTTCCTACATATGAAAAAAATGCTTTATATAAAATATTTTTAATATTAATAGTTATTTGTAATTCACTACTTAAGATAAATCACGTCCGTCATAAATATAATGTTATCACTAGAAGAGCAATTTAATACCAACAATATGTTGCAATTTAATCATCTAATCATTTCATGGAACTTAGCTTACTAAAAAACGAGTTCGTTCCCTAATATAATCAATCGAAAGAAAGCACGTGTATTTTTCAAGTAAGTTTCCGTTATCTATGCATAACAGTGAAAGCTTTATAGAAGTCACGTTAAAAGTTTATTTATTGTTGTCAAGAGTTTGATTGTCACATAATTAAACTGAATAGATATGTATGTATATCTCATTTTATTATAAAATTTGAAAAACATTCTTATTTAAGTGAACTATGGAATAGAAAATAATAAAAATAATACCGAATAGCTATCTCTTTTGATTGATGTAATTGAAAAATAACTAAAATAATAATGACATTTAATAGCGTATAATAGTTATAAAAGTATATGCATCACTTATTATTTTAAGTAAAAGTGTTTGTCTAAATCTGAAAATTCTTTTAAAATTCTTATATCTATAAATTTACATATTTATTTTATCACTGTAGATAGTCGAGAAAAATTTATATGTAATATTCAATTTTCAACATTACTTTTAAAACTCATTATATGTGTGATATCCCAATACTTCCACGACACTAGATAATACATTTTCTAAGTCTCTTAAATATAAAAATCCTTATATTAAGATGTCAAAGTTATAGTAATTTTTAAAAAATATTTTTAGAATACTACAGAGTTTATCCTTTAAATTATCTCATGTTTGCGTATTCCTACACAATACATCGCATAGTGAAAATATTTGCCAACATCAACAAAACATTCTACACTATCGATAAACTTTAATTTTGTATTTATCTACATTAACAAATTATTGAAAATTATTTTACTTATAAGCAAATCCGATAATTAATCAGTGTTAATAATAAAAATATAATAAAACTCTTATTAAAAGAAATTAACATTAGAACGCGATGAGCATTTAACTTTTAATAATATAACATATATGTCACAAATAACGCCTCTTATAAAATGTACGCATCAATATCAATATATTTTATTATTAGTATTATTAAAAATTATTTAACATAATTATTTAATAACTTAAATTTAATTCAATATAAATATTTTTACATTTTTACCATAACCTTCGTCTATGATACATTTTATATAATTATTTTGATATGTAATGCGTTATAAATCCTAATATATCTCATTTATATATTTATATATATATATATAATATACCTTATATAATATATTATTATATTATTATTATGTTATAATAATAATAATAATGAAATATGTTATTATATATAATATATAATATATTAATATTTTTTTTTATTATGCTATTATTAGTAACACAATATTCACATACATTAGTCGCACATAAAAACAAACGATTTTAATAACAATGTATAAAAATTGATCAATATGGAAAATAAAAATTGTTATTTAAAAGAACATTTTTGCAATGCGATATAATGTGCCAAAGTATTCAATAAGTATAATGGCAACGACATTTTAATATAAGAATTTATATCTGTAAATGAAATGGAAGAAATCTATCATTAAGTAATGTATAAATAATAACAATCGGTGACATCTTATAGATCTTAAAAATGTGTGTGTGTATAGAAGACTGACTACAAAATTTATTACTTCATATTACGTATATAAAACTTACTGTAATTAACTTAATCGGCGATTAATTTTACGGAATTAAATGTATCATTATAATTCAAATTTCTACATATCAAATAATAAAAAATTAAAATGTTATTCATCTCAATAAATTGAAGAAGATATTATTTAAAAAATTAGCCGAAAGTTTTTGTAATCCTAAGTAATCCTAAAACTTTTATCATGCTATATTAGATCGTTATTATGATCGTACAGATATGAGAATTTTACAATAATATTAAAATAAGATTCTTTTAAAGAATTACTTTCTATTCCAAAATTCTTAAAACATTAATTTTTAATTAAAATTAAACATAAATTTTTAATACATTTGCATTCCATACACAACTGACACACATAACACCTTTTGGAACTTTATATGGTTATTTAATCAGAGATACAAGTTTGAAACAGACCAATAATTAATTGCTGCAAAATCTTAGAACTACTTAGCAATTCGGGAACGTCTTCTTAAACATCGACAAAAGTTGTAATTTGCTATTCGTCTGCTTGTATTTGTTTCAAGCATTCTTCTAAAGAGTTGAATGAGTTAGAAATTTCATCGCTGTGCCTCATTTCGAATTCTTTCAACCAGTCAGTTGACGCAAGTTTCAATGCATTCCGCAAGAATGAACATTTTATATTATTTTGTTGAGAAAATTCGTCAGCAAGTGTTAATAGTTGTTCCAAGGCGCAAAGTTGGCAAGTACAAGATTGCGATGATTCTTTCCAGTCCTTTAAATTCTTCAGAAATAATTCCTCTTGCAAGTATGTAAAACCATAAACACCATTTATTTTTTTATCATATTCGTAATTTGCTTGAGCTCGGGCTTTCTGTACATCCTCGTAAAGCATACTTGCATTAATTCCATAACTCTTTGCGACGGCGTTATATGAGAAATTTTTTTCAATAATTTCTTTTCTTGCTGCATCGAATTTTCGTTTTCTTTCATAGAACTCTTCTTTATGTTCTACAATATATAATTTTCGATTTATAATTCCACATTCGAGTCCATATTTTGTTGCTACGTCCATTATAGATAAACTTTTATTTTCTAAAACTTCTTTTGCTGCTATCTGGAGCTTATTACTTAATGCGAGGTGTTCCGCAATTATGTTTCTGATTTCAATCGATGCCATAATCGCTATTAAGATAATCTACGAAAGAAAGCAAAAACAGACAAATAATTGCACTATTGTCAACATAAAAGTTGTAATATCGCGCAATTGTAAAATTGTTTTCGCGATTTTCACCTCGCGATATTTCAATCTTTTGTGTACGATTGTATGTAATTACAGAAACTTAATAATATATTGAAAATTATTGCTTAAATCATAGATAAATTACACTGTCTTTTCCATTATTTAAATGCTCTAGTAAAGAATCTTTAAAAAATTAAAAATAGAAACTTAAGACGATAACGTACTTACAATGTAAATCAAAGAGCAAATATTTCTAAATAAATTATTTCTCACAGTGAAATGGATGTCTTACTCTAGTTGTATACAAACGATGACTAAAGCACAATGTCAGATTTTGACTAAATTCATGATTCTCAGTAATAAGAAGGTAAATAAAGTTTTAAAACTCGAAGTAAATGTCGCTAAGCGACACATGAGTTTTCCCTACATTTTTATAGAAATGTATCCCCTCTTTCGCTTATTTGGTATTGAATCGGCTCAGTATCTACATAATAATAATGTGATAGTCCTTCGATCAATTGTAACTAATTCATTTAAAAATTGAATATAAATATTAAAAATTTTATTGTTGAAATGCACGCGTAAAATTGTTACATGTAATTCTTTAAATATCTGATCAAGTTAGCTGATCGTGTCAGTAATTTATATATTGTAACTTAACGTTAAGCTCTCGAGCACATATATATCGACAAACGCTTACATACAATTGTTGTACTAAATTTTGCATTCTTTTATAAATATTCTAATAGTATCAGATTCTAATCAAAGTTCTAATCAACAAATACTTTTTCTTACAAATACTAATCTCTTTATATATCATGTTACATGTCTCGATTCTATACATATCTATTTTACAGTAATTATGTCAAAAGTAATAGTTTTATAAATAGCTACGTGCTGTAAATAATCGCATTTTAAACACATACAGAGTAAGTTGCGATATTAATTCAATAAATGTAAATAAAATATCGTCAAGTTTTCTCAATAATTTTTTTTAAATTAACTACATAGTTACATGCAAATTTAAATTAATATTGATTTAAATTGTTATATTATACACAAATGAAAAATAAAATAAATTTACACAATTGCAACGAGTAGTTAAAATCTGTCGCTCTTGACATTACATAATTTTCATCGTGTACTTTTTCACCCATTATAAAAGCTTTATATATGTAAAATGTAGAAAACTGCAAAATATTATTAATATTAATAGATATGTCTCGTGATTTTCATCTTACAATATTTCAATCTCTGAGGTAAATTATAGATAAATTACAATATGTTTTGCAATATTTAAATGCTCTAGTAAAAAATCTTTAAAAAATTAGAAAGGAAACTTAGGACGACAATGTACTTACAAAGTAAATCAAAGAGCAAATATTTCTAAATTAATTTCTTCTCACGGCGTAACGGATATAATGGATATCTTATTCTGATTGTATACAAACGATGACTAACGCAATGTAAGATTTAGACTATATTCAAGGTTCCCAGTTTTGTATTTTTAGGAAAGTAAATAGTTTTAAAATTCGAAGTAAATGTTGCTAAGCAGTACATATTTTTTCTCTATATTTTTGAAGATGTGTATTCTCTCATTTGCTAATGTGGCATTGATTCGGCACTCGGTATATATACAATATAATGTTGCATTAATCTTTCGATTATGTATAATTCATTTAAAATGTTTAAAAAAAAATATTTAATTGTTGAAATGCACGCGCAGAAATTGTTACATATAATTCTATAAATATCTAATACATCAAGTTAACGGATATTCATATTTTGGTTGTCGGGAAAGAACTGTGCAATAAATATTGTAGTATCATAGTTAAAATAGATAAATGTATATAAATTAATTATTCGATTTTTCAGAATAATTAGAAATTTTTGAAAAATATCATAAATTTTCTCGGAGACAACTATCTTCAATTAATTTCTGGAATATTTGTTTATCATTTCCATATATAAAAAGCACATAAAGATATCTATATTTACGGATTATTTTCAAAATCCACATATTAAAGATCAAATAAGAACGTATATTTTTTTGTTAGAGATAATTGTCTTTTTTTACAACTACTAGAACATTATAAAACGCTACACAAAGATTCCGAATTCATTCCACACAGTAGGAAAAGAATGCTGATGAAGGTGGTGAGCAAGAGCCGAAGAAAACGAAGACGGTAACGGTTCTAAGCGGTTCTACCACACGGTGCTGTTGCAGTACAGTACGGTGTACTTATTGAGGTCAGTACATACAGAGAACATCAGAATTTTTTTAGTCAATCCGCTGAAGATTGTCGAAAGAAAGGACCGAAACGTTCGATATAATTAGAATAGATTTTAAAAACAAGTTCGTTGCGCCTGATATCCGCGCATAGTTCTCATTAGCCTCTTTCGAGAGAGAACCTACATTATATTATTATATTAGAGCGTTTTCAATTTATCATTATAATAAATTATTAAATAATTTCTTTTTGTGGCATCGTAGAACAGAATCAGGTATAAAATGCAAATACCGATTGAGCATATCTGTTTTAAGATTGAATATTATAATATTATATATTTTATTCTAATGAATAAATGATTTTACAATTATTGTATCAATGAAATGGAAATCCTGTGCAAATGTGTGTATGCGTTTTTCTGTCATTCAAGAGATATAGTACATAGGCAACTTTAAGATACATAATCATATTAAAATGAAAATTTATGTTCTTTCTCTTATTTATATACTTTTCTTAACATTAAAAATATGTAGTGATCGATATTGTATACAGTTCACGTAATTGAATATTACAAAAATTGCAGTTGAAAAAGTGTAATTCCAATATTTTTATATATAATACAATAGTTTTATTAGCGTACGCGAAAACATTATTCGGAGCATCTAAACGACACAAAGTTTTCGAGAAAGGTCGTAAAATACTTTCCTAAGTTATTATCCTTAAACATTGATTTTTATTTTATCATTATATCATGTTAAGAAAGTTTGTCAAGAAAGCTTATAACGTAGACACGACATGCAATATTCAGAATTATATTTAAAATGCGTGTACATAAAGATGAACATATATAAGTATTAATATAAACAGTTACCTTCTCTTATAAATACTAATCCCATTATATATCAAGTCACATGTATCGATCCTAAACATATCGACTTTACAATAATTATGTATATGACAAAAGTTAAAATTCTGTAAATAGATACGTGTTATAAATATTCGGATTCCAAAAACATTCAGTCATTTGCGATATTAATTCAATAAACATGTATAAAAATTATCGTCAAGTTTTCTTAATAATATTCTTAAATTAACTACACAGTTACACGCAAATTTGAAGTATAGAGATTTAGATTCCTATAAATATAGTACAAAAGAAAAAGTAAAGTGTTGCTTTTTATTTGAACAATTGCAACGCATAATTAAAATCTGTCATTCCTTATATTATATAATTTTTACAGCGCGTAATTTCCCTACTATGAAAAAAAGAGTTATATAAAATGCAGGAAACTGTAGGCAATATTTAATAACATTAATAAATATATATCACATTTTATAAAATTTAAGAAACATTCTTATTTAAATGAACTGTGAAATAGAAAATAATATAATAATAATTCCAGAAAATTATTTCTTTCGATTGATAGAATTGAAGAATAACTAACGAAATAATGGAATATTAAATAGCTTAACTATAAAAATGTACTGTTTATTTAAAGTAAAAGTTTTTGCCAACATCAGAAAATTCTTCTAAATTTTCGTGATACTACATAATAAATTTTCTATGTCTTTTAAAATAAAAATTCTTAAATTAAAATGTCAAAGTTATGGTAATTTTTTATTCATAAGAATTTAGAGTTTATCAATTGGATAATCTCAAGTTTGCGTATTCAAGCACAATACATCGCATAATAATATATCTACCAACATTCAATTCTATTCTCGATATGCTTTAATTTCGTGTTTATCTACATTAGAAAATTAATAATTTAAAATCATTTTACTTATATGCAGATCCGATAATTAATCGGTGTTAATAATAAAAACATAATGAAAGACTTGATAAAATATGTTGACATTAGAATGCGAAGAGCGTCTAACTGTCAATAATATCTCATGTAATATATCATTATGTTATTATTATTATTATAATATTATAATAATAATAATATACATATATTTACTATATACTATATTATTATTTCATTTTTATTATTATGTTACCATTATTAACACAATATATTCCACAATTCACCAGCCGCGTATAAGAACAAACAATTTTAATAATACTAACATTAATCAATATTAAAAGTAGAAATTGTTACTTAAAAGTACTCTTTCTAGCTGTGCGATGTAATATGCCAGATCATTTAAAAAATATAATAACAACGACATTTTTAGTATCAAAATTTTTATCTGTAAATGAAATGAACCTTCGTCTATGATACATTTTATATAATTATTTTGATATGTAATGCGTTATAAATCCTAATATATCTCATTTATATATTTATATATATATATAATATACCTTATGTAATATATTATTATATTATTATTATGTTATAATAATAATAATAATAAAATATGTTATTATATATAATATATAATATATTAATATTTTTTTTTATTATGCTATTATTAGTAACACAATATTCACATACATTAGTCGAACATAAGAACAAACAATTTTAATAACAATGTATAAAAATTAATCAATATGGAAAATAAAAATTGTTATTTAAAAGAACATTTTTGCAATGCGATATAATGTGCCAATGTATTCAATAAGTATAATGGCAACGACATTTTAATATAAGAATTTATATCTGTAAATGAAATGGAAGAAATCTATCATTGAGTAATGTATAAATAATAACAATCGGTGACATCTTATAGCTCTTAAAAATGTGTGTGTGTGTATATAAGACTGACTACAAAATTTATTACCTCATTTTACGTATATAAAACTTACTATAGTTAACTTAATCGGCTATTAATTTTACGGATTTAAATGTCTCGTTATAATTGAAATTTCTACATATAAAATAATAAAAAATTAAAATGTCGTTCATCTTAATAATTTAAAGAAGATATTATTTGAAAAATTAGTCAAAAGATTTTGTAGTCCTAAGTAATTCTAAAACTTTTATCATGCTACATTCGATCGTTATTTTGATCGTATAGACATGAGAATTTTACAATAATAATAAAGTAAGATTCCTTTAAAGTATTACTTTCCATTCTTAAATTTTTGAAACAATACATTTGAATTCCATACACAACTGACACACATGACACCTTTTGAAACTTTATATAATTATTTAATCAGAGATGCAAGTTTGAAACAAACCAATAATTAATTGCTGCAAAATCTTAGCACTGCTTAGCAATTCGGAAACGTCTTCTTAAACATCGATAAAAGCAGTAGTTTGCTACTCCTCTGCTTGTATTTGTTTCAAGCATTTTTCTAAAGAATCAAACGAGCAAGAAATTTCATCGCCGTGCCTCATTTCGAAATCTTTTAACCAGCTAATGTCCGTCCGTTTAAGTAAAATCCAAAAGAGTGGACACTTTATATTATTATGTTGGGCAAACTCGTAAGCAAGTGTTAATAATTGTTCCAAGGCGCAAAGTTGGCAAGTACAAGATTGCGATGATTCACGTCTTTTCCAGTTTTTCAAATACTGCAAAAGTAATTCCTCTTGCAAGTATGTACATCCAAAACCATTATTACTTATTTTTTTGTCATATTCGTAATTTTCTTGAACACGGGCTTTCTTCATTTCACTGCGTAACGTCGTTATACAAATTCCATAACTTTTTGAAACGGCGTTATATGTGGACTTTCCTTTAATAATTTCTCTTCTTGCTGCATCTAATTTTTGTTTATTATTATAAAACTCTTTTTTACGTATTATAAAATCTATTTTTCGATATAAAATTTGGCATTCGAGTCCATATTTTTCTGCTACGTAGTCTACAGGTAAATCTTTTTCCATAACTTCTTTTCTTGCTCTCTCGAGCTTGTCACTTAATGCGAGGTGTTTCGCAATTTCTTTTCTGATTTCAATCGATTCCATAATTGCTTTTAGGATAATCTACGAAAGAAAATAAAAACAAAGAAATGATTGCATTATTGTGAACATAAATG
The DNA here is from genome assembly GCA_963971435.1 of Lasius platythorax. Classification (NCBI taxonomy): domain Eukaryota; kingdom Metazoa; phylum Arthropoda; class Insecta; order Hymenoptera; family Formicidae; genus Lasius; species Lasius platythorax. Next base: position 6,797,869 of record OZ020540.1, on the reverse strand, counting down.
TTGTAATGTTGATTATAAAATTGGTTTCGCGATTTTCATTTTGCGATGTCTCAATCTCTCGTGTACGATTGTATATACTTATAAAAACTCAATGACATATTTAAATTTTTCTTGTAATAATAGATAAGTTTTACAGTATTTTACAATATTTAAGTATTCTAGTTAAAACTCTTAAAACTCTTGAAGAAAGAACAATTAGGACGATAGTATACTTACAAAATAAATCAAAAAGCGAATATCTCTCTAAATAAATTTTATCTCACGCGAAATGGATGTAATGGATATTTTAGTCTGGTTGTATACACGCACAAACGGCGACTGAAACACAATGTCAGATATAGACTAAAGGTTTCCAGTATTGTTTTAGGAAGGTAAATAAAGTGTTAAAACTTAAAGTAAAATGTTGTTAAGCGGCGCATATTTTTTCGCTATACTTTTAAAGAAATGTATTCCTTCTCTCGCTTATGTGGCATTCAATCGGTCCTCAGTATCTATACAACAATGATGCGTCAATCTTTCGATTATATGTCACTATTCATTTATTTAAAATTTGATTTTAAAAATGAAAAAATCATATTTTTTAAATGCACGCGTAAAATTTTTACATGTAATTTTATAAATATATCATACACTAAATTAGCCGATATTCATATTTTGATTGTCGGTTAAGAACTGTGCAAATAGTATCATTGTTATTATAGAAAAATATATATAAGTCGATTATTTGATTATTCAAAATAACTAGAAATTTTTGAGAGATGTCATAAAATTTCTTGTTGGTACTAATCTCCAATTTTCTGAAATATTTGTTTATCATTTCGTTACATAGTTTGTTAAAAAACACATAAAGATATCTAAATTATCGGATTATTTTCAAAATTTACATATAAAACACCAAAGAATGTATATTTTGTTAGAGATAATTGTCCCTTTTGAAAACTATTACTAGAACATTATAAAGCGCTATACGAGCGCTATTTATTTTTTGCACGTGTTGTCACAAGGCCAGACAAGGCGATCGCCGGTCACGAGACCACGAGTCGCAGTCAGCTACCGTGTTCTATCGCGTACTCATCGTAATCTCTTCTCCAAAATTTTCTGTACCGACTGTTGATTCTTCTTTATTATCGTGATTCCTCTTTTCGAAAGTTGTATGCATTTTACGTACATGTTATAACCGCTTTTCTTCCTTATGTTATTTTTTCTTCTTTTCACTTCTTTCGATGTACGAATTTTAAGATTGCATTTTCCGATTGTCTTTTTTGACTTTTAATGTCGAAATTGCGCCACTATAATGTGTCGATATCTTATTGTTAGATATTGGATCGAGCTCTTCGTCTTCCAGCATAAATATATATAATAGAGTTTAAAATATCTGACAGAGAATGATTAATTTACATATCTTGGTTACACGACGTATAGAAAGCCACTAAGAATAAGTTATTGTTACGCTCGCATGTAAATTTTGATTAGCGCTAACAAACTTACGATTTGCTGGATAATTATCTGTATATATTTTTTATATTTATGCATTCTTAAAACCTTTTTTATTTCGTTCTTTTTCGCTTTACATACATTATTAAAATTTTACTAATTACACGTACGTCATTTATATCTTCTTTCTTATATTGCATATATTGAATGAATTATTTAATAAATCAAACTTTTAAAAAGAATGTGTCTTTGCAAAATAAGTCAAAGTATAACTATATGTCGATACTTATATACGTTAAAGTTTAACCATATGTCGAGATTTATATGCGTCAAAGTATAACCATGTGTCGAAACTTATAAGCATATCATTTAATTGACAGAATTACATATAGTTGAAGCAATTTTTTAAAGTAAGCACATCTGTTTCATATCTTAAAGAAAAATTATATATTGAATATATATTTAAAACGAATAAAATCACATAGAACTCACATTATTAAACCTCTCAACATTCGAACTATTAAAACACGTAATTTCACCAATGGCAGCCTTTCAACACATTGATGCAAACTAGAGAAGAGCGATTTTCATCTCTCTTGAAAGCAATGATGTTACATATGCATTAAACGAATAAAATTACTCGCATATTGTTAACCCTGTCATATTTGAACTATCAAATTATGCGATCTTTACTCAATGACAAATTCTCATAATAAAAAAATTAACATAGTAATTAATTAATTATATATATATATAAATATATATGTATATATAAGAGAAATTCCACGTTAAATCGGACAAAAATCGACCATTTTTACCTCGCATTTCTTAAATTGAACGAAACTTTTTTCACGTGAAATATACATAAAATGAAAAAATACATATTTATTATTTTTCCGAAATATTTTTTTGCAGAAGTTATGAATAACAAAATTTTCGTGAAAAATGAAGAAGTTGTTAACTTAAAAAATTAATATCTCTGGTTATATATGTCTTACAGATATTTTCGAAAATATATTTTAAAGCTAAAGAGACAGCCTTTCTTATAAAAATAGTTTAAGTTACAATAAATTGTTCATTCCAATTGTTTTAAATAATTGAAATGTTTAATAAATTTTTTCATCAAAAAGTACACATAAAAAATTTTTAAAATAATACTATTTCATTCTCCACATCTTTCTGAAAATGTACATATTTTTTATTCTATGGAGAATTAATATAAATTCTATTTTTTATATATTTTTAATAATTGGGACACCGCGCCGTGCTCGACCGAGTAGCGTAGCGCGGCATCACTGGCTCGACCAAGTAGTTTAGCGCGTCACAGGCTCGACCAACCAGGTAGCGTTAAATAAGAAGAAATAGAAAATACTCGATGCGATCGCGAGAATGCGTCGCGTATCGATTTCTCGTGCTCGATCGCCGATAATACTCGCGAAAAGGGAAAAATGAACTTCTATTTTTTTCGTATCCACGAAACGCGAGCTCGTTCGTGAAGGACCAGTCGACGCTTCTCGCAAGAATCGCGACGCTCAACAATGAGGGCGAAACGATCCATTGAGACATCCCACTTGTAAATAACCTTAATAAATTCTTCCTATCCTCTCTCGCCTCTCCAGCTTTTATGCCGATTCGACACGTCCTCGCGGTTTTCTAGATGAGCGTGCATCGTGTACGCAAGACAATAATGGACTCTCGTAGTTGATACAATGAGAAATAAAATATAAATATACACCATCCTCCCCTCCGTGCTGCTCCTTGAATATGTATTCCTTAAGAAATAAGCGACACTCGATAATCTAAGTAATTTTTAGTAATCTAAAAATATTTACAATTAAAAACTGTACGTGTATATATAACAAACGGCTTTATTTCTTTCTCCCATCACTTTACTCCGATTTATTTATTCATGGAATCAATCTTTCAACGAATTATTAATTACTCCTGTAAGTATAAAGCGAATCATATAAAATATTAATTCTGATATTTAAAGTGATTGTCGATTTTAGCAACATTCCATTTAGGTAGTAGTTCCCGGATAATTATCGTTTAATTATAAAACGATAGACACATTTCATATATATTTCCATCTTCCGTGATCAATTTTAATATCAAGATACAAATGGTATGAATACGATACAAACGTAGACATATGCATTTACCCACTGCATCAAATTTTATCAATAAATTTTATTCAGTTATTAAGCAATAGCATTAATATATGAAAATTTATCATCGTCTGATTATTATTCGAAGCTTCAAAAATTTCGGGAAGTCTTCATAAAATTATCTTCAAGCAATCATCTGTGCAAACCTTCATATTTATTATATTATTTGTCTTACATGGTGCAAATTTTGATTAATTTTATCGAAAATTAATTCAATGAAATAAGATTTGTCGTAACTACATAACTACATGCAAATTTAAAAATATAGATTTAGATTCTTAAATAGTACACAAATAAAAAAGTAAAATAATGATTTATATTTGAACAATTGCAACACGTAGTTAAAATCTGTCGTTCTTTATACTATATAATTTTTACAGCGCGCACTTTCCTACATATGAAAAAAATGCTTTATATAAAATATTTTTAATATTAATAGTTATTTGTGATTCACTACTTAAGATAAATCACGTCCGTCATAAATATAATGTTATCACTAGAAGAGCAATTTAATACCAACAATATGTTGCAATTTAATCATCTAATCATTTCATGGAACTTAGCTTATTGAAAAACGAATTCGTTCCCTAATATAATCAATCGAAAGAAAGCACGTGTATTTTTCAAGTAGGTTTCCGTTATCTATGCATAACAGTGAAAGCTTTATAGAAGGCACGTTAAAAATTTATTTATTGTTGTCAAGAGTTTGATGGTCACATAATTAAACTGAATAGGTATGTATATCTCATTTTATAAAATTTGAGAAACATTCTTATTTAACTGAACTGTGGAATAGAAAATAATAAAAATAATACCGAATAGCTATCTCTTTCGATTGATGGAATTGAAGAATAACTAAAATAATAATGACATTTAATTGCGTATAATAGTTATAAAAATATATGCATCACTTATTAATTCAAGTAAAAGTGTTTGTCCAAATCTGAAAATTCTTTCAAAATTCTTATATCTATAAATTTACATATTTATTTTATCACTGTAGATAGTCGAGAAAAATTTATATGTAATATTCAATTTTCAACATTACTTTTAAAACTCATTATATGTGTGATATCCCAATACTTCCACGACACTAGATAATACATTTTCTAAGTCTCTTAAATATAAAAATCCTTATATTAAGATGTCAAAGTTATAGTAATTTTTAAAAAATATTTTTAGAATACTACAGAGTTTATCCTTTAAATTATCTCATGTTTGCGTATTCCTACACAATACATCGCATAGTGAAAATATTTTCCAACATCAACAAAAAATTCTATACTATCGATAAACTTTAATTTTGTATTTATCTACATTAACAAATTATTGAAAATTATTTTACTTATAAGCAGATCCGATAATTAATCAGTGTTAATAATAAAAATATAATAAAAGTCTTATTAAAAGAAATTAACATTAGAACGCGATGAGCATTTAACTTTTAATAATATAACATATATGTCACAAATAACGCCTCTTATAAAATGTACGCATCAATATCAATATATTTTATTATTAGTATTATTAAAAATTATTTAACATAATTATTTAATAACTTAAATTTAATTCAATATAAATATTTTTACATTTTTACCATAACCTTCGTCTATGATACATTTTATATAATTATTTTGATATGTAATGCGTTATAAATCCTAATATATCTCATTTATATATTTATATATATATATATAATATACCTTATATAATATATTATTATATTATTATTATGTTATAATAATAATAATAATGAAATATGTTATTATATATAATATATAATATATTAATATTTTTTTTTATTATGCTATTATTAGTAACACAATATTCACATACATTAGTCGCACATAACAACAAACGATTTTAATAACAATGTATAAAAATTGATCAATATGGAAAATAAAAATTGTTATTTAAAAGAACATTTTTGCAATGCGATATAATGTGCCAAAGTATTCAATAAGTATAATGGCAACGACATTTTAATATAAGAATTTATATCTGTAAATGAAATGGAAGAAATCTATCATTAAGTAATGTATAAATAATAACAATCGGTGACATCTTATAGATCTTAAAAATGTGTGTGTGTATAGAAGACTGACTACAAAATTTATTACTTCATATTACGTATATAAAACTTACTGTAATTAACTTAATCGGCGATTAATTTTACGGAATTAAATGTATCATTATAATTCAAATTTCTACATATCAAATAATAAAAAATTAAAATGTTATTCATCTCAATAAATTGAAGAAGATATTATTTAAAAAATTAGCCGAAAGTTTTTGTAATCCTAAGTAATCCTAAAACTTTTATCATGCTATATTAGATCGTTATTATGATCGTACAGATATGAGAATTTTACAATAATATTAAAATAAGATTCTTTTAAAGAATTACTTTCTATTCCAAAATTCTTAAAACATTAATTTTTAATTAAAATTAAACATAAATTTTTAATACATTTGCATTCCATACACAACTGACACACATAACACCTTTTGGAACTTTATATGGTTATTTAATCAGAGATACAAGTTTGAAACAGACCAATAATTAATTGCTGCAAAATCTTAGAACTACTTAGCAATTCGGGAACGTCTTCTTAAACATCGACAAAAGTTGTAATTTGCTATTCGTCTGCTTGTATTTGTTTCAAGCATTCTTCTAAAGAGTTGAATGAGTTAGAAATTTCATCGCTGTGCCTCATTTCGAATTCTTTCAACCAGTCAGTTGACGCAAGTTTCAATGCATTCCGCAAGAATGAACATTTTATATTATTTTGTTGAGAAAATTCGTAAGCAAGTGTTAATAGTTGTTCCAAGGCGCAAAGTTGGCAAGTACAAGATTGCGATGATTCTTTCCAGTCCTTTAAATTCTTCAGAAATAATTCCTCTTGCAAGTATGTAAAACCATAAACACCATTTATTTTTTTATCATATTCGTAATTTGCTTGAGCTCGGGCTTTCTGTACATCCTCGTAAAGCATACTTGCATTAATTCCATAACTCTTTGCGACGGCGTTATATGAGAAATTTTTTTCAATAATTTCTTTTCTTGCTGCATCGAATTTTCGTTTTCTTTCATAGAACTCTTCTTTATGTTCTACAATATATAATTTTCGATTTATAATTCCACATTCGAGTCCATATTTTGTTGCTACGTCCATTATAGATAAACTTTTATTTTCTAAAACTTCTTTTGCTGCTATCTGGAGCTTATTACTTAATGCGAGGTGTTCCGCAATTATGTTTCTGATTTCAATCGATGCCATAATCGCTATTAAGATAATCTACGAAAGAAAGCAAAAACAGACAAATAATTGCACTATTGTCAACATAAAAGTTGTAATATCGCGCAATTGTAAAATTGTTTTCGCGATTTTTACCTTGCAATATTTCAATCTTTTGTGTACGATTGTATGTAATTACAGAAACTTAATAATATATTGAAAATTATTGCTTAAATCATAGATAAATTACACTGTCTTTTCCATTATTTAAATGCTCTAGTAAAGAATCTTTAAAAAATTAAAAATAGAAACTTAAGACGATAACGTACTTACAATGTAAATCAAAGAGCAAATATTTCTAAATAAATTATTTCTCACAGTGAAATGGATGTCTTACTCTGGTTGTATACAAACGATGACTAAAGCACAATGTCAGATTTTGACTAAATTCATGATTCTCAGTAATAAGAAGGTAAATAAAGTTTTAAAACTCGAAGTAAATGTCGCTAAGCGACACATGAGTTTTCCCTACATTTTTATAGAAATGTATCCCCTCTTTCGCTTATTTGGTATTGAATCGGCTCAGTATCTACATAATAATAATGTGATAGTCCTTCGATCAATTGTAACTAATTCATTTAAAAATTGAATATAAATATTAAAAATTTTATTGTTGAAATGCACGCGTAAAATTGTTACATGTAATTCTTTAAATATCTGATCAAGTTAGCTGATCGTGTCAGTAATTTATATATTGTAACTTAACGTTAAGCTCTCGAGCACATATATATCGACAAACGCTTACATACAATTGTTGTACTAAATTTTGCATTCTTTTATAAATATTCTAATAGTATCAGATTCTAATCAAAGTTCTAATCAACAAATACTTTTTCTTACAAATACTAATCTCTTTATATATCATGTTACATGTCTCGATTCTATACATATCTATTTTACAGTAATTATGTCAAAAGTAATAGTTTTATAAATAGCTACGTGCTGTAAATAATCGCATTTTAAACACATACAGAGTAAGTTGCGATATTAATTCAATAAATGTAAATAAAATATCGTCAAGTTTTCTCAATAATTTTTTTTAAATTAACTACATAGTTACATGCAAATTTAAATTAATATTGATTTAAATTGTTATATTATACACAAATGAAAAATAAAATAAATTTACACAATTGCAACGAGTAGTTAAAATCTGTCGCTCTTGACATTACATAATTTTCATCGTGTACTTTTTCACCCATTATAAAAGCTTTATATATGTAAAATGTAGAAAACTGCAAAATATTATTAATATTAATAGATATGTCTCGTGATTTTCATCTTACAATATTTCAATCTCTGAGGTAAATTATAGATAAATTACAATATGTTTTGCAATATTTAAATGCTCTAGTAAAAAATCTTTAAAAAATTAGAAAGGAAACTTAGGACGACAATGTACTTACAAAGTAAATCAAAGAGCAAATATTTCTAAATTAATTTCTTCTCACGGCGTAACGGATATAATGGATATCTTATTCTGATTGTATACAAACGATGACTAACGCAATGTAAGATTTAGACTATATTCAAGGTTCCCAGTTTTGTATTTTTAGGAAAGTAAATAGTTTTAAAATTCGAAGTAAATGTTGCTAAGCAGTACATATTTTTTCTCTATATTTTTGAAGATGTGTATTCTCTCATTTGCTAATGTGGCATTGATTCGGCACTCGGTATATATACAATATAATGTTGCATTAATCTTTCGATTATGTATAATTCATTTAAAATGTTTAAAAAAAAATATTTAATTGTTGAAATGCACGCGCAGAAATTGTTACATATAATTCTATAAATATCTAATACATCAAGTTAACGGATATTCATATTTTGGTTGTCGGGAAAGAACTGTGCAATAAATATTGTAGTATCATAGTTAAAATAGATAAATGTATATAAATTAATTATTCGATTTTTCAGAATAATTAGAAATTTTTGAAAAATATCATAAATTTTCTCGGAGACAACTATCTTCAATTAATTTCTGGAATATTTGTTTATCATTTCCATATATAAAAAGCACATAAAGATATCTATATTTACGGATTATTTTCAAAATCCACATATTAAAGATCAAATAAGAACGTATATTTTTTTGTTAGAGATAATTGTCTTTTTTTACAACTACTAGAACATTATAAAACGCTACACAAAGATTCCGAATTCATTCCACACAGTAGGAAAAGAATGCTGATGAAGGTGGTGAGCAAGAGCCGAAGAAAACGAAGACGGTAACGGTTCTAAGCGGTTCTACCACACGGTGCTGTTGCAGTACAGTACGGTGTATGTTACTCATTGAGGTCAGGACATACAGAGAACATCAGAATTTTTTTAGTCAATCCGCTGAAGATTGTCGAAAGAAAGGACCGAAACGTTCGATATAATTAGAATAGATTTTAAAAACAAGTTCGTTGCGCCTGATATCCGCGCATGGTTCTCATTAGCCTCTTTCGAGAGAGAACCTACATTATATTATTATATTAGAGCGTTTTCAATTTATCATTATAATAAATTATTAAATAATTTCTTTTTGTGGCATCGTAGAACAGAATCAGGTATAAAATGCAAGTACCGATTGAGCATATCTGTTTTAAGATTGAATAATATTATAATATTATATGTTTCATTCTAATGAATAAATGATTTTACAATTATTGTATCAATGGAAATCCTGTGCAAATGTGTGTATGCGTTTCTCTGTCATTCAAGAGATATAGTACATAGGCAACTTTAAGATACATAATCATATTAAAATGAAAATTTATGTTCTTTCTCTTATTTATATACTTTTCTTAACATTAAAAATATGTAGTGATCGATATTGTATACAGTTCACGTAATTGAATATTACAAAAATTGCAGTTGAAAAAGTGTAATTCCAATATTTTTATATAATACAATAGTTTTATTAGCGTACGCGAAAACATTATTCGGAGCATCTAAACGACACAAAGTTTTCGAGAAAGGTCGTAAAATACTTTCCTAAGTTATTATCCTTAAACATTGATTTTTATTTTATCATTATATCATGTTAAGAAAGTTTGTCAAGAAAGCTTATAACGTAGACACGACATGCAATATTCAGAATTATATTTAAAATGCGTGTACATAAAGATGAACATATATAAGTATTAATATAAACAGTTACCTTCTCTTATAAATACTAATCCCATTATATATCAAGTCACATGTATCGATCCTAAACATATCGACTTTACAATAATTATGTATATGACAAAAGTTAAAATTCTGTAAATAGATACGTGTTATAAATATTCGGATTCCAAAAACATTCAGTCATTTGCGATATTAATTCAATAAACATGTATAAAAATTATCGTCAAGTTTTCTTAATAATATTCTTAAATTAACTACACAGTTACACGCAAATTTGAAGTATAGAGATTTAGATTCCTATAAATATAGTACAAAAGAAAAAGTAAAGTGTTGCTTTTTATTTGAACAATTGCAACGCATAATTAAAATCTGTCATTCCTTATATTATATAATTTTTACAGCGCGTAATTTCCTTACTACTATGAAAAAAAGAGTTATATGAAATGCAGGAAACTGTAGGCAATATTTAATAACATTAATAAATATATTTGATTCTTCCTATTTTAGATAAATCAGATCACATTCATCAGAATTATAATGTCATCACTAGACAAACAATTTAATGGATATAATATGTTGCAATTTAATCATTTCATGTAACTTAATTAGCTTATTGAAAAACGAGTTTGTTCTCTCATATAATATATGTATGAAAAGAGTCAATCGAAAGAAAACACGTGTATTTTTCAAGTATGTTTCAGTTATCTATCTATAACCATTGAAAGCTTTGTAGAAGTCACGTTAAAAATTTTATTATCAAGAATTTGATTACATAATTAAACTAATTAAGTATATCACATTTTATAAAATTTAAGAAACATTCTTATTTAAATGAACTGTGAAATAGAAAATAATATAATAATAATTCCAGAAAATTATTTCTTTTGATTGATAGAATTGAAAAATAACTAACGTAATAATGGAATATTAAATACCTTATGGTAACTATAAAAATGTACTGTTTATTTAAAGTAAAAGTTTTCGCCAACGTTAGAAAATTCTTTTAAACTTGCGTGATACTACATAATAAATTTCCTATGTCTTTTAAAATACAAATCCTTAAATTAAAATGTCAAAGTTATGTCAATTTTTTAATTAAAAGAATTTAGAGTTTATCAATTAGATAATCTCAAGTTTGCGTATTCAAGCACATTACATCGCATAATAATATATCTACCAACATCAATTCCATCCTCAATATGTTTTAATTTCGTGTTTATCTACATTAGAAAATTAATAATTTAAAATTATTTTACTTACATGCATATCCGATAATTAATCTGTGTTAATAATAAATATATAATCAAAATCTTGATCAAAATATATTAACATTAGAACCCGAAGAGCGTCTAACTGTCAATATCACATATATGTCATATATGATTCTTATAAAATGTACATATAGATATAAATATATTTTATTATAATTATTATTATAAATTATTTAATATATTTATTTAATACATTAATCAATTCAATATTAATATTTTTATATCTTTACCATATCATTCATCTATGACACATTTTATATAATTTTTTCGACAGTTCGATATGTAAGAAGTTATAAATTCTAATATAAATGTCATATAATATAAATTATTATGTTATTATTATTATTATGTTATAATAATATTAATACTATTAATTTTACGGAATTAAATGTCTCGTTATAACTGAAATTTAGACATATAAAATAATAAAAAATTAAAATGTTATTCATCTTAATAATTTAAAGAAGATATTATGTGAAAAAATAGCCAAAAGTTATTGTAGTCCTAAGTAATCCTAAAACTTTTATCATGCTATATTCGTTATTTTGATCGTACCGAGATGAGAATTTTACAATAATAATAAAGTAAGATTCTTTTAAAGTATTACTTTTCATTCCAAAATTTTTGAAACCATACATTTGCATTCCATACACAACTGACACACATGACACCTTTTAAAACTATATACGGTTATTTAATCAGAGATACAAGATTGAAACAGACCAATAATTAATTGCTGCAAAATCTTAGCACTACTTAACAGTTCGGAAACGTCTTCATAAACATCGACAAAAGTTGTAATTTGCTACTCGTCTGCTTGAGCTCGAGCTCAAGAAAATTACGAATATGACAAAAAAATAAGTGATGCTTATAGTTTTACATACTTGCAAGAGGAATTACTCTTGGAGTATTTGAAAAACTGGAAAGAATCATCGCAATCTTGTACTTGCCAACTTTGCGCCTTGGAACAATTATTAACAATTGCTAACGAGTTTGCCCAACGTAAAAATATAAAACGTCCACCCTACTGTAATAAACTTATACATGTGAATTGGTTAAAAGATTTCGAAATGAGGCACAGCAAAAAAATTTCTCGCTCGTTCGATTCGTTAGAAAAATGCTTGAAACAAATACAAGCAACCGAGTATCAAACTACAACTTTTGTCGATGTTTAAGAAGACGATGTTTAATATAATTTTAATCCGAATTATTATAACTGTTATATTTATCGGTTTAAATTTTAAATAAATTATAAATTTAATATAATAATTTTATATGTATATAAAATTATTTATATATAATGAGAATAATTTTAACAATGAGATGACATTATTGTCTATTTTATAATCATGTGTAATGATATTCAATTATTTTAAGAGTGAAATTTAGCACCATTGTGTTCCCTAATCGCGTGTGCCCTAATCGCGTGCCCTACTCGCGTGCCCTACTCGCGTGCTCTATTCGCGTGTCCTAATCGAATGAATCGATTGCATTTCTGATTACGTGCTATTGAACGTAGGTAAAATATAAAGTACGCGAAACATTTTCGTAACCTCTCAATGGTACTCTCAAATGTACCTCTCGCTACGCATTTTGACCAGTATTGGCCGTTTATTTTGCGTAGCCTATATCAATTCTTTGAGCCAGTTGAACCTACCTTTCCTGGCTACATTCTCGATCTCTAACCAGAAATCGAAATAGGAGATATAAACACTCCTTTCATTGCCGGCTACTTATTGTCGGCGAATAGAAAGCGCAAAGATTTTATAATATATGCGCCCGTTTGCGTTGACGGTTTGTTAAACGCACGCATTTCGATCGAGGAAGGAGAAAAAACTCTTTCTTTTGCCGGCAAATTATTATTGCCAGCAGATAAGCGTGAACATATCACGCTCGTTGACGATCGTGTGACATTACGATCATTCGTTGGATGTTGATTTTAATACGACTTTACTTTATCCAAGAAAAAGCCAAGTTTTGAATCAAAATTAATTGATTGAAATTTTTATAGTAACATATAATTTATAATATAATGTAATTTATAACAAAATAAAATTAATTAAACATATATATGATTTATTGTCCCTTTACGGGTAATTTAATTATTAATTGACCACTTGGCTTTACATCAGTTAAAGCAAAGTTTAACTACAAAATTCTACAATATAGATGGATGGGCTATAAAAAATTAGGATAAGTTTGGCGCACGTTATAAGATTAAGTTACCATAGCATATAATTAATAAAATTATTAGAGTTCTATATTCAATAAAATACTAGCGTTCTATATTCAATAAATCAAATAAAATCTATTAATTAAAAAAATGCTTTCTATAATTTTCCTTCTTTAATTTATAATTTATTATTTACTTTAAAATTTATAATTTACTTTTGCAATAGATGTAATGGGTATTGAAAAATCTTATTAAAAGTTATTTAACCTAATCTCTTCTAGCTCATCCATTTTTAAGCAACGGACCTAACTACAATCTACAATCTACATCTACAATCTCCACAAATCCGTTACCTCAAAAGTTAAAGAAAGTCACTCACCGACACTGATGCGCAACAGCGGAATTGTTGAGTTATTGAAGCTATGTTGTCTGTAACATACAAATATAAAATACAAATTATAGCAGTGTGCTGAAAATAATTAATATCTCAAGAAATTGTTATTATTGTACGCGCCGAATTTTATATCCGATGCATACAATAATAAACAAATATATAAATATGGAATAATTTTATAAATTAAAAAAAACAATTTTTTAAATAAAATAGATATTTTTATACGATTTATATAAAATTTTCTCTTTCTCTCTGAGTCTCTTTTGTTCTAATCGTTCAAATAAATGAACCGAATTAAAGCGTGTATACGCGACTTATAATAATTAATATACAAATGATACTCACCCTAGGGTTGCTCCGCTGGTGCCCGATGCCTCACCCCCCATAGGCCTCCTCCTCCTCTCAGGCTGTCAGGGATGTCAGCTTAAATTGATCTGTAATTAAAAAATAGAATTCAAATTGTAGCAGCGTTCAAAATAATTAATAATTCAAAAAATTATTATTCTAAGCATTTAATTTTATATTTGACGTATAATAATGAGCGCAAATTTAATGAAATAATTTTCTAAATTTTGAAAAAAACTATTTCTTTTAAATAGAAACTTTTACAGGGTTTATAAAAAAAGTTTATAAGAGTATTTTTGTCTAATTCTTACTTTTTTGAAATAATTCAAATAAACCGAATTAATGCGCGTACGCGATTTATATAACAATTAATATACATAATAATAAATACCTCAGGATTGCTCCGCCGGTGTCTGGTGCCTCTCCTAGGCCTCCTCCTCCTCTCAGATTGGCAGGGTTGTTAAAGTCCGTTGACTAACACACGCGACATTGTCTTTAAACGGTACTCCCGCACTTGTACGCGCGATACTTTTAACGGCACTCCCGAATTTTACGATCGAAACCCATTTCACATGAAAATCACACTTCGAGTCAACAAGTCGGGATAACAACGGTACTTTCGAGCAAAGGTTAAGCCCGAAGCGGAAGAAGATGGAATCGACGCGAATGGGATTCGCTCGACTCTTGTCCGCGCCTATTCGTATCTCAGTCCGACTCAAACTCGATTAGACACGATTTCGAATGAGACGCCAGGGTGCTATACCACAGGCGATATCACAAGGCAGGTAGACGCGAAAAGAGTGAAGATACCCATTTTCGATGCTAACAATATAGACAATCTAGAAAATGGGAGTGCAGCCTCTTTTCGCGAGCTGAAATCGTACCTAAGTTTGTCTCGTCAGCCGACCCATGCGAAATATAAATATCATTGCGATATATGGCTGGTAGACGGTAAAAGAGAAGAAACCCATTAACAACGATTCCAAGACAATCGACCGATTCGGGTCGAACCGTTTGTCTAAGCAGAGCGTGTACCTCAATCAGCCGAATCTTGAGAATAAACTCAAAACCGCGCAAGCATCGTACGTGAATGTACATGCCATACGCACGCGGCCGGCGTCACTTCGTGTCGCGAAACACGAGGCATGAAAACGTTGCATTCGCAATGCCTCAATGAGACATCCCATTCTGTCGACATCGGAAGTGCGATTCTCGATGACAATAATGAATTCGGGCTATTACGCGAAGACGCGACGACGACGCGAATGCCGATCCGCGGCACATCGGAAACCGACGACGCACGTGCGTCCAACCCATCAAATGAGCGCGCCACATAAGAGCCATTTACGACTCGTGGCAATGCTGTGTTTAGGGTTCTTCTCCTTCAGGATAAACCTTTAGGATAAACCTTAAAGTTAAGGTTTATCTTTAAGGATTAACCATCCAGATACTATATACTCTATAATAAAATAAAATTAATTAAACATATATTTAAAGGCCGCAGAAATGAAATTCTACTAAACAAGTTCTAAATTCTAAAACATAGACGGATGAGCTATAACAAATTAGAATATCATCGACGCGATATAAAAATAAATTATTAATACCATTACATGTAATTTTTATAATTAGCATATTCTTTATTAAATAAATTAGATAAAATTTATTAATTGTAAAAATTGCTTTCTATAATTCTCCTTCTTTAATTTGTGCTTTAACTTATGTTTGGAACAGATACATATTAAGAAAATTTATTAAAAAATATTTAACCTAATTTGTTCTAGCTCATCCATTTTTAGGCAACGGACCTAACTACAAAATCTACAATCTACATCTATAATCTCCACAAATCCGTTACCTCAAAAGTTAAAGAAAAATTGTCACTCACCGGCACTGATGCGCAACAGCGGAGTTGTTGAGTTATTGAAGCTACGTTGTCTGTAACATACAAATATAAAATACAAATTATAGCATTGCAAAAAATAATTAATATTTCAAGAAATTGCTATTTTAGTGTACGTGCCGAATTTTATATTCGATGCATACAATAATTAACAAATATATAAATATGGAATAATTTTATAAATTCTAAAAAAACAATCTTTTCAATAAAATAGAAATTTTTATACAATTTATTTAAAAGTTTCTTTTTCTCTCTGAGTTTCTTTTGTTTAAATCATTCAAATAAATGAACCGAATTAATGCGTGTACGCGACTTATAATAATTAATATACAAATAACGATACTCACCCTAGGGTTGCTCCGCCGGTGCCCGATGTTTCTCCTCCCATAGGCCTCCTCCTACTCTCAGGTTGTCAGGGATGTCTGCTTAAATTGATCTGTAACATAAAAATAGAATTCAAATTGTAGCAGCGCCCAAAATAATTAATAAAAAAAATTATTATTGTATGCATTTAATTTTATATTTGACGTATAATAATGAGCGGATATATAATGAAATAATCTTCTAAATTAAAAAAAAAACAATCTTTTTAAATAGAAACTTTTACAAAATTTATAAAAAAAATTCATAAAAATATTTTTGTCTATCTCTTTCTTTTTTTTTAATAATTCAAATAAACCGAATTAATGCGTGTATACACGATTTCTAATAATTAATATGCAAATAACGATACTCACTCTAGGGTTGCTCCGCCGGTGCCCAATGCCTCTCCTAGGCCTCTTCCTCCTCTCAGGTTGTCAGTTTCCTCAGCTTAAATTGATCTGTAATATAAAAATAGTATTCAAATTGTAGCAGCGCCCAAAATAATTAATAATTCAAAAAACTATTATTGTACGCACATTTAATTTTATATTTGATGCGCACAATAATGAGCGGATATATAATTAAATAATTTTCTAAATTTTGAAAAAAAAAAACAATTTTTTTATAATAGAAACTTTTACAATATTTATAAAAAAAAAATTTATAAAAATATTTTTGTGTCTAACTCTTTCTTCTTTTAAATAATTCAAATAAACCGAATTAATGCGTGTACACGATTTGTAATAATTAATATACAAATAACAATACTCACACTACGGTTGCTCCGCTGGTGCCCGATGCCTCTCCTAGGTCTGCTCCCCCTCTAAAATTGTCAGGCACGTCAGCTTAAATTAATCTGTAATATATACGTAGAATTCAAATTGTAGCAGCGCCCAAAATAATTAATAATTCAAACAATTATTATTGTATGCACATTTAATTTTATATTTAATGCGTACAATAATGAGCGAATATATAATTAAATAATTTTCTAAATTTTTAAAATAACTATTTTTCTAAAATAGAAACATTTACAGGATTTTTAAAAAAATTTATAAAAATATTTTTCTCTAACTATTATTTTTTTAAATAATTCAAATAAACCGAATTAATGCGTGTACACGATTTATAATATTATTATCGAAGGACTATCCTACGATTTTGCAAACCTATTCGCGCGTTAGCAGTGAAAGCATGCCTACTTTGCGAAACAAAGTAGAAAAATGTTATACCATAAGTATTTCACTTGTGCAAAATATTATAACAGCGAGGAGACGCGAAGAGACGCGGTGGCACCGAGCGACGCGGGAGAAAACGCGCGAAAGATGGCGAAAGGGGGAGGAGAGACGGTTGCTAGAAATAATTAATCGATCCAATCCGCAGAAGAATGAAAAGATTATCATTAAATATCAATAGAAAAGTGTTATACCTTAAGTATTTCACTTGTGCGTTGCATACGTTTTGTATATTAAAGCGTCGAAAGGTTTCAAAATATAATAACAGCGAGGAGCGATGCGAAGAGACGCGCAGTGGCACGAAGCGACGCCGGAAAGAGAGGGAATGACGGGACGGTGGAATGGCGGAACGGAGAAACGAACTAAGCGCGCGCGATTCAAACGGCGACATCGTCGATTCGCCGAACGCGCAAGTCCCGACCAATCAGAATACATGGATACAATCGAGATTCGAGATTCGAGTGTCGCTCGTCGACGGGAGATGAGTGCAACGCGTTGCGTCACACGAGCGTGTGTGAGCAATATGATTGTCAAGCATGTCACGGTTCGCTGTCAAGTGTAATAAATCCGTCGAAAATCGCCGCGAAGAAGGATGCTATCGGCATTTACGTGCATTTATAATTACATATATGTGCATTATGCAAAGGTTGCTAACGTGAACGCCAAACACAGGGATGCCACGAACGGTATGACACCGAACCGTTTCGTCGTCTCCTTCGTCTTTATTTCGGGAATCGCGGTTACTGTCGTCGCCGCATTACTGGCACAATATCTACTACGCGGCTTGTCCACCGATTACGAAGGTGAGTAAAAGTTGATATACATACCTGCATACTCTTATAACCATGTTTGCCATGACATGTGAGATTAAAATATTTATTGCGAAGACTTGACAGTTTTGTTTCGATCCTTTCTTTCAGAGCATGAATTCCGTCACGTGTTTGTGCCGCTTCCATCGGAAAGTATTATGGATGTCTATGACGACAACACAGTCGCTTTTGCATTGGGTAACACCGAACTCGATAAAGTTTGTTCAGAATACCGTGGCGTTGACAGCAGAGGCCCTGACATCTTTGCATTTAGCACTGGAGATGAAATTATCTGGAAAGCAAAAGAAAGCTATAAAATTGTTCCAACATGCTGTGGCACTAGCACCTTGTCATCCAGATGTTTTGAATCATTATGGAGAGTTTTTAGAACATACTCAGAATATAATTAAGCTAATGATTGATGATGAACAATATAATTAAAGCTAATGAGTTTTATATACGTGCTTTAACTTATGAATCGAACCATGAAGGTGCTTTGATAAACAGTCATAGGACAGCTCGTGTAGTTGAGGGACTTGACAGAATAATGCTCAGACGCATGGATGAGAAAAGGAATACATTATCCATGATACCTGATAACAATGTCGCATTAATACATGCTAAAAAAGAAGCTTATTTTCATCATATTTATCATACAGTTGGAATCGAGGGAAATACTATGAATCTGGCACAAACAAGAGCCATAGTCGAGACACGCATTGCAGTTGATGGAAAGAGTATTGATGAATACAATGAAATCCTTGGATTAGATGCTGCCATGAAATGTATAAATGCGACCTTGGTCAATGGGTAAGTTTCTAATAATTTTGAGAAAATCTAAATATCCTGTTTGTTACTATTCTAATATTTATTATTCATATGTAAATGTTTCAGGGTAGGGTAATGTTTCCATTTCTATAAAAGATGTATTAGAGATACATAGGCGCGTGCTAGGGCATGTGAATCCTGTTGAAGGTGGTGAATTTCGAAGGGCTCAAGTGTATGTTGGTGGCCATATACCTCCAGGTCCAGACAATATACATTATTCGATGGAGGAGTTTGCATTATGGTTAAATAATGAACAATCCATCATAATGCATCCAGTAAGGTAAACAGATCTTTCATTTTACATTTACTATATATCTTTTCTCTTGCATGTATTTTTATTCCAAGATTTTGTTCAAAATTTTAATCCAGAAATTTTTTTTCGTAGATATGCGGCTCTCGCACATTATAAATTAGTACACATACGTCCGTTTGCTGATGGAAACGGTGGAACATCTCGCTTACCTATGAAGATACAGAATGTACAGAGCAGACATTGGATTTATTCTTATGGGCAACTAGCAAATTTTCTCGACAAGTTCCTGCTCTGAGACATTGTTTACAGAAAAGCATAATACGATTATTTTGGATGACAAGAGCAGTGAAATAATGGAAAATGATTGAGAAGTAAGAGTCAAGTCAAAATCTAAAATATTTTTGAGATCAAAGAATATATTAATATTATTTAAATTTTATATCATTATTTATTAATAATTTTAATTTTTAAACTCGTGTAATTCAAAGCTTAAACAATTTACATAACTATTTAAAGATGGAGGTATTGAATAATCGTTAGAATCAAATCTATTTATAAATAAGATTACTATAGAGCTAAAGCATATTGCTGTTATTAATATTTAATTTATGAAAATATGATTATAGTATTTAAAAGTTGCCAATTTATTTTATTGCATATCCATGTAAATAGGAATCTTCCATTGTACTATACAAAATATGAATTAATTTATAATATTTGTAATATATTTAAAGTGTATATATAATAGATGTAATAGAGAACAAATATAAATTATGTACATCAATCCTCTTATGATCTTCGATTTGAAGCAAAAACAAGTTAATATAGTGCTGCACATTAATTATGCAATAAAATAATTTAAAGCATATTCCTTTAAATTAAAATTACATTGTGTAAATATAATCCAAACTTTTATAACTTTCACGTACACTATTGTCAGAAAAACTGAATGAATGGTATAGAATGTCGCATTGTTTAAAAGATTCTATTGAACATTAGATTGATGGAAAGACTTAACT
Organism: Lasius platythorax; assembly: GCA_963971435.1. Taxonomy (NCBI): domain Eukaryota; kingdom Metazoa; phylum Arthropoda; class Insecta; order Hymenoptera; family Formicidae; genus Lasius; species Lasius platythorax. Next base: position 6,777,258 of record OZ020540.1, on the reverse strand, counting down.
AGTATTTATTAAATTCCATCCACGGTGGTTTCAACTTGTCGGATTTAAAATGATCTACATCGATCCTTCTTACAATGCAATCAATCAAGTTCTTCAAACTGACGAAAGAAACAAAGCTCCTTTTTTACCCACAAAACCCAACAGCAAATATGAATTTATATTATTAATATAAATATTAATATTATATAATATATTAATTATATATAAATATATATTTATTCCTAAATTCCGGGTCGCGCGCGTTATTGGAGCAGATATCAGTAGACATGGCGACCGAAAGGCGGTATTTCTTTCGTGGCACTCCCTAGCGAAAACAATTCATTATAATTATGCGTGCGCTTGCAAAATCAATTAGTTACGATTACGCGCTCACTAATTACCTGATTACAATTAATGAGCGCGCGGCACCATGCATGCACGACGCTTCCGACTTCAATGGCAGGCGACGCGCACATGATTATGGCGGGAAAATAACGCGGGAAAAGCACGCGTCACTCGATACTCGCGGTCTCTTGCGATATCTCTAACTCCGCGACTAAATATGTATTTATCTTCGTGTTATTTGAATCATATTGAATTTTTTACAAATAATAATTAATAAATAACAAATTATTCACCTCACGATCGCTCTTCCATCGCCTGATGCCGCTGCGTGCCTTATCCTCCTCTCTTATTTCACCGTTGTCTTTCGTGGCACTCCCTAGCGAAAACAATTCATTATAATTATGCGTGCGCTTGCAAAATCAATTAGTTACGATTACGCGCTCACTAATTACCTGATTACAATTAATGAGCGCGCGGCACCATGCATGCACGACGCTTCCGACTTCAATGGCAGGCGACGCGCACATGATTATGGCGGGAAAATAACGCGGGAAAAGCACGCGTCACTCGATACTCGCGGTCTCTTGCGATATCTCTAACTCCGCGACTAAATATGTATTTATCTTCGTGTTATTTGAATCATATTGAATTTTTTACAAATAATAATTAATAAATAACAAATTATTCACCTCACGATCGCTCTTCCATCGCCTGATGCCGCTGCGTGCCTTATCCTCCTCTCTTATTTCACCGTTGTCTTTCGTGGCACTCCCTAGCGAAAACAATTCATTATAATTAAGCGTGCGCTTGCAAGAACAATTAATTACGATTACGCGCGCACTAAATACCTGAATATACAAATAATAAGCACGCAAAATCTTGTACGACGCTTCCGACTTCAATGGCAGGCGACGCGCACATGATTATGGCGGGTAAATAACGCGGGAAAAGCGCGCGACACTCGATACTCGCGGTCTCTTGCGATATCTCTAGACACTAACTACGCATGCGCGCGAACAGTCGAGTTTTCAAATCATTGACGGTCACGCAAAGGCCGTACTTTATTGACTAAATATGAATTTAACCTCATGTGTCATTTTATTTCGTTGAATGTAATTAAAAATTATTAATTACATAAATATGAATGGCCAAATTATGAAAAATTTGAATAAAACTAGCACTTTATAAAATTAACATTAGTAAATATTAATGATACGTTAATCGTGATACGTGGTACTTTAAATCGACTTATAAAAAATTAATTTTGTCTAGATATATACATGCCATCATGAGTGACAAAGATTGTATAATAAAAATTGTTTTACATGCTGGAACAAAAACTATTAACTTTATACCAGGAATAAAAGTATGTATCTCTTGTCATAAACATTGTCATACAAATATACTAGTTATTTATAACTCCCATTGTTATATATTTCTAGGTTATATTTCATTTTAAAACTTCAAAATGTGATTTTGACAAAACATTGATAGAGATGGCTTGACAGTAGGACAATGGGAAATCCAATGGAGCTTGTATTAGGAAAAAATTTAAGTTGGAAGTATGGGAAGCAATTGTACAAAAGATGGCATTGAATGAAGTTGCCTGTTTCGAAGTACATAAAACATGTATGTTTGCAATGTTCATTGTTATAAATATGTATGCTTATTTTAGAATATGCGTTTAAAGTACTTTTTATGACGAATTTTGCTTTAGATAGCGACTGCATATCCTTTTGTTTCTAAAACACTAAGAGAAGCTGTTAAGCCGCAGTCAGAGAAGCGTAATCATCACTGTTATGGTGTTACTCTCCAGAATAAAGGCATTGGTTACACCGATTTGAATAAACTTATAAAACATCCTCAAGATCTGGAATTTACGAGAGGTATAAATATAAAATCTTTCTCTCAAAAATATAAAAGTACACTTGTTTTAATTTAAGTGTAGAATGTTATAAAATAATAAAACCAATAAAAACTATTATATTTTATAGAACTTGTCAAAGCAATATTGCCAGATGAATATGAAAAAGAATCATGGCAAATGACAGAGGATGAAAAGCTTGAAAATATTCCACATTTAAAGAAAAAAAGAAATGCTTTATTCAAAGAAAAAAATTAAAACAGTGCATCTGAAACATATGCAAAAGCTATTGGAATGTTGGAACAACTTATGTTAATGTAAGTTTTACTTATGAATTATGTTTTTTGTAACTTAATTGATTAAGACATTAGATAAAGAATATTGTGTCATATAATTATAGAGGATATTTTTATATACAAATTGATATTGGATTTTCAGTGAAAAACCAAATGATGAAGAATGGTGATCTTTGAATCAAATGAAGACACCATTACTTTTAAATTATGCACAATGTAAACCTTTAAAATAAGGAATATTATTCAGTTATGAACATTGTTCAACAGTTCTAAAAACAGAGCCAGGTAATAAACTTATTTATAGGATTAGTTGTACATAAATCATATATATCTGATAGAAGAAATTAATTTTTTTAATTTGCTGATAATGTGAAAGCGCTCTATCAAAGGGGTAAAGCATATATTAATACACGATGAGAAGAATGCTATTAAAGATTTAAGGAGAGCTATTGAAATCGATTCCTTCTTAACGTTTCCAATTACATTTAGATTAATTTTGTGATGATATAATTGTTATATTGTGATGATATACAGAATATCTCAGAGATATCGATTTATCGTTAATTTACTGATTCTTTAACTAATTTAGAGTTGATTTAGAGTTTTTTTTATGCGAGACAATTATTGTTTGAAAGAAAATTGATAGTATTATACGTCACATTATAATTATTATCAAGAGAGAGATAGCAGAGAGCATTTTTCTTTATAGATAATTATTTTACTCAGACCATTTTAATAAATACTTTATTCATGGCGATGAGTTCTACAGGTAACAATGGTTATGTGTGTTAAATGTCAAACTCTTGGTTTTTGAAGTAAACAAATAACGAGTTGATGATTATTTAATATTGCAGTAAAGAAACGTTGTCCCTTTATGGAGAAATGTTATCGGAAAAATCCAATTCACTTCAGCAAAATGTCACATCCTCATTGTAACTATCTGTTTGTTATTTTTTAATTATAAAGGCTCACAATAAAACTTAATAATTGTTATTTAAATTTCAGTGGAAAAATTACTGATAAATCAGCTGGATGGTACAATAGAAATACCAGAAGTCCTCCATTTTGCATGTAATGATCATTCACAATTGTTGGATCAATTGAAAGTATTGCGAATGGTGCTTAGAAAGGAAAGAGAAAAAAACCAGGATAATCCTTTGCCTATAAGTAGCCTGTCCTCTGAAATACAATCTCTGTCTACTGCTACATCAGATATTAAAGAGAATTTGAAAGAAAAAGTGGAGAGACATAAGAATGCAATGATACAGAAGAGGCAAGATAAACAGATAGATGCAGAAGCACAGGCACTCTCTAAAGCTTTGATTAATAAAGAATGTGAGAGTTCAGAAGGCACCAAGGTTAGTGAAATAGAGAAAGAGTCTTTGAGCTTTAAATTCTGGAAGATAAATATAATAATTGTAAAGATTTTTTACAGGCAAAGAAAAGAAGTCAGGAATCATTCTCAGCTGCTTTTGTAACAAAGAAGATGAAACGGATGAGCATAGAGAGCAGCAATCATGCTAAAGATAGTCAGCAGAATATCAGTGATTCTCAAAGCAGTTTTACAAGTAATGAGCAGAATGCAAGTTAACAGGAACATCTATTATGGATATGTATCAAGCTTGCGATTCTGAAAAAACCAGGAAGGAAGTTAGAAAAAGAGCTATCCAGATGAATTGACATTCTGGATATCCGTTGTAGAGCCAGGAGAGTTTGCGTTAAAATATGCCTTTTCAGCACCTTATCACTTATTTTTTACAAGAATTGAAAAGTCTAAGGAGACTTCTAATCAACAATTCTCCATAACTTTCCCTGAGATCCTCGACAGAAGTCTTGGAGAGATTGTTAACAGTCTTTATATAAATTTTATGGTAGATGTTGTATGGTTGTGTTTGCAGTATCTGTTAGCTGGCCAATGTACCGACATGATGATTTTATATGGTGATAGAGTAGATAGTGAGAAATTTAAATGCAGATACTGTGTTTTTACAGAATGGCTAAAGTTTGCATTTCATGAAAACTTGGTTAAACGCATGAACTACTGCATGTGCACACATACACACACAATTATGATAATTGCATTTTGACATAACAGAAAATTGAATTCAATATATTTTATTTAAAAAAAAAACATAAAAGAAAATTTATACGAAAAATTATGCAAAATTGCATCAAATATATATATATATATATATATATATATATGTATGTATAAATAATATAAAATACTAACTTTTAAATTTATTATTAGATATATTTTCCATTCTATATTTTACATCCATTCATTCTTTTTTCACCAAATTCCTATTTTTTATGTATAGTTTATATATATTTTTTATATATAATTTTTTATATATTTTATATATAATTTTTTATATATATTTTATATATTATATATATATATTTTATATATATTCATGGAAATAATAATAATTTTTTGAAACCCTATATATGTTTCAAGAACTGCAACACACAGATGATTGCATTATATATTTGCATTGGACAATTTTCTTATCCGATAAATCAGTAATAAATTGCGCACAAGATTAAATAACTTGCTCAAGGAAAATTATTTCGTCGGCTCCTTGCAATAGCATTTTGTAATTTATGAAGTTGTTAATTTTCGCGTCAGCTTGAAATTTGTGCTCACATTGCTGCAACATGCGCAAAAAAAAAAATATATATATATATATATATATATATATTTTTTTTTTTTAAACATACAATCGAGAACTTTTGCAAGTTTGATGCACAAAAAGAAAGATTATACTATGTATGATGCTAAAAATAATGTATCAAAACATTATTCATGTATTAATTATTCATAAATATGTGCAAATTACAAGATTCATGTAAAATATAAATTTTCATATCATTTTATATTATTTATGGAAATCTCTTCAAATTGAAATTTAATCGACAAATTCTTTTTAAATTTAGCTATTTAATTCAATTATAAATTTATCTTTACAATCCTAATGTGGTAATTTTAAATTGGCTTTTAGAAAGGCGTACGTTTTAGAAAGACGGTTTTCTTCGAACACTAAATTTAAAAGAGGCTGCTGTAATCAGTGATAGATACAATTCGCATGCAAATTCTATTGCTCGCTACTTCGCCATCGTTGTGCACGATCGCACTACTATCGAGGAAAGTAGTTTAAAGAGGATGTAGTAGACGGAAGATGTTCGTTTTTGAGTTTTATCGAAAACGAGATCTGACAAAATTTTATTAAAATTTTAAACAATAACAAGTTAAAAGGTTGGAAGCTAGTTAACAAATACACGTAAATGATAGAACATTACATTGCAGCACAGAGAAAGAGAGAAAGAGAGGGAGAGGGAGGGAGAGAGGGAGAGAGAGGGAGAGAGGGAGAGAGAGAGAGAGAGAGAGAGAGAGAGAGAGAGAGAGAGAGAGAGAGAGAGAGAGAGAGAGGAGAGGGAGAGGGAGAGGGAGAGAGAGAGAGAGAGAGAGAGAGAGAAATTTCTTAATTGACAAAAATATGACACTTTAATTATTTTCTAAAATTTATGCCATTATGAAATTAAATAAAGATTATTATTAATGCTATTTTGTCATCATAAAGAGTGTAATTAAATTTTTTGAATTAAATATATTTGTTTGATCTGATATTAATTTAAAATCATTAATGCGAAGCTAGCATCTTGCATGTATTGATTTAATACAGAGAATATATCTCTGAAATTTTTATAGTCGCAAAATATGGCGATTTTACGATTTTCCTCTTTTTTGTATTATTTCTTAAATTGCAGTAGTATAACCAGATATGTAGTCAACTTGGCGGCGATCTGAAAATAATATCGATAAAATCATAACTTTTCAATATTTCAATAAAGTACGAGGAAGATATTCAACATATTTATATAATTCTCTGAATAAACAACAGAATAATATTATAAAATTCATTATGTATAAATTATAATATTATTATAATATATTATTTATTAAAATTAATTAATATTAATTGATATAAAAGTTATTATATATGATTATGTTGCATATTTTCTCAAGTTTTAATTTGGTAAAAATAAAAAAAAATAGAGAAATGCAAAGTATAAAATAGTAAAAATGTAATTGTTGAGTTCATTAGGCACACATTGCAGTGGAATATATAAAATCTTCGTAAATATACATTTTTCAATGACGATCTAAATACAGAATACGTTAAACCTAAGATAATTTCGTGGAAGACAGTCGGAGCTTCTCGTGTTAAGCTATTGTGAAGCTATTGTAGGAGAATTGTAGGAGAAATTTAGAGACTCTGAGATATCATCAAAGTTGTGTACTTGTACTAGTGTACATGAGTACAACTACACGAGTTGTAACAATTTGCCCAAGTACCAATTCCGAGCGGTAGAATCGTACATACCAGTTCGAATGTACATGAATTTCAAACGGTTGTACAGAATCAAGACGCAAAATCGAAGGCGCGTTCCAGTTACGATACGATTTACGAGCGCGTTTACGCTATCATTTACGACGCCTCGAATCCCGCTGGGATATCGGACCAGAGCCAATTAACCCTTACCTTCATCACGTCGTGTCTGGAGTTGAACGCGATCGGTGTTAGTTTGACAGAAAAACAATCGCTCTAATCGTGACGATCGTTAGTGACACGAGTCTCCCTTTATTTTGCAACGAGAATCGATCGCGAGCACTTATGAATGATTAATAATTCTTTGATTGCGAGAGTAATATAAATATTCAGTGTTTATCACATTTAACTGACGAAAAATATTTCAAGCATCTTTTTTCAAAAATTACATATTTTTAATAAAACAGAGCATATTTTTAATAAAATTGTTTTCGCAGCGAGATATTATATATAAAATACCTGTTATCGTTTACGTATGCATGATATTGTAAATCTTTAAGCGTTAATATATCACGTTTAAAATAAACATGACGTTGTTTTGCATAATAACGATTGATCTATCCACGTGTCGAGAATACGTGATTGCATGTTCTTTCTTTAAATCGCACCGTTGTGTCACCGTTGATAACATCGCGATGAGAAACGTGTTCTCCATGCAATCATTTGTATAATTCAGCGGCTTTGTAGTTTTGATGCGATCATTTATGTCAACTTGTAATATCTTCACGAGATTGTCTTAATTTCATGAGATGTTTACCGTTATTAATCATTTTAATCTTTTGACGCACGTGTGTTCTATGTGTGCATATAACGCTACTCATCCGGCATGTAACTTTTAGCTAAATCAAAATTTAAGTAACAAATCAGAGGATTAATTATTAGGTGTTCCTAATTATCCGACGCAGAAACAGAATATTCTCATTATGTAATCCCTCTAATTAAAATTCCTATATAATCCGCAAGATGCAAGAGAAATTTCGCAATAACTGCATGCAGTGTTTAATTAACGGGAATTAACGGGAAACAAACTTAATTATAAGAATTGTGATATATAGCTTGAAAGACATATTTATACTTAATTAAGAAATTCGATATTTTTCACAATACTCTCGTTACTTACAGAACGTAATAATGGTAAATTCACGTAAAAGCATCCGCCGGCGGAAAAGTTGAGTCTTCGATTTAAAATTTGCAACGACGATTCCACGTATTCCTGCATTTAGAGAGGAGTCGTTAAACAGATTGCAATCGTATTAAAATCGTTGTTGTATAAATATAACAATAGCAGCATTAAGAGACAGCAGAAACAAATTTTAAGAAAATTAATAAAATTTCGATTGGAGGAAAGTTACACTTGTAAATGATTGGACGTAATTTCTATTAAGAAACGCCAGAAAGACAAGTATTCGAAGCACTAAAATAAGGTTTCATCTACTTACTTGATTTCTTTTTATCAGGCTCACTTGCCATTCGATAAGAATCGGACTTAGATAACTGGCCTGAAACAGATCACGTTTTTTAAATCTCCTCTAGTAAATAATATTTAATTTATATTTATACTATATTTATATTTATATCAAATATATTGATACTTTATCATTTCTATATTACATCCGTAAAGATGCATTGATCTCCACATATGTCTGATAAAAGTTTATACGATCAAAATTCATGTGAACTGATTATAAATTCTCAGCGTTACTATCTGGACATTGTTTATCGCGAAGGACGCGATTTAAATATAAAAGAATCTTTTTTACTTTGCATCAGCGAGATGAGATTTTTACTTGAGAGGAAGCGTAGTGGCAGGAAATGTGAAGTAATAGAAGCTGGAAGAGAAACGCCAACAACCAGGCGCTCAAGCAGTACACGATCATCGCCACTATTTCCCACGGTTTCATGAGTACATATACTATTAGAAAGTATACGTTGCTGACGGTGTGTAGGCAAAGATTGCCGAGCCAGAAGAGCAGCGACCATGAGTATATTGATTCCAAGTTCTCTGCGGCCATCATTAGATCGTTGTGAAGACTCAGGATCGTCTTTTGCAAGCAAATAGAGAATATTATAAGTCGTTGTTACTATAATTTAAATCTCTGATATAAAAATTCACATTGTTTAAGAAAAAAATAAGAACGAATTTTATATATTAAGCGCGAGAGAGAGAGAGAGGATTAGATAAAAAATATAATTCGAACCGTCTTGCTGATGGTGGCAATAGTAGTTTTATTTGTCGATGTAGACGGCAGATTTTTTATCGTCATCGTGTTGAGATGATGAAACCGTTGGCCTAGAAAGAAAGCCATCGCCACAAATTTATAGACGGCCATCGATGCCCCGATGTAGACAAACAAGTATTGCATGTTGGAAGACCATGCCTCGGAAAAGGCATACATCCCGATGCGATTAACGATGATCCAGATGATCGTGATAATAACAGTGATAATCCACGCGACCGTCGCGGTCCGTGTCTCTTTGCGGGGATAACCGAGTTGTCTGACATCTTCGTCGTAATCTTGCAGCGCGTTCCACGTTTTGGTGAAGCTGCGTCTCGTGAATGCCGCCAAACCCAATTCGTACATCGCCACGCTGTAGTTGATGATCACCTGGACGATCACTTTCGATCATTGCTTCCGGTAACTTAGAAATTTAGAGTCTAACTACTTAATTCGAGCTGTGTTCGAGAAATCAGCCAAAATTGATCTAATATGAAAAGTAGATTCGAGAATTTACTTTTGGCTATTTCCATCGCAAGAAATTTCTCTTCCTTTTCGCGAGCAATTTTTCACTGACCTTCGTGTTCTCCGTTACTCCGACAAGCCCAGAACCTTCTTCTCTCTTGACATTTAACAACTTTTGGACCACTACGTAAATTATATAAGTGTAGAATATAGCGACGGTCGCCGAAAAGATCAGATAGATGTTCGACGGCGTCAAACGATCCTGCGAGAAATCGTAAGGAGCGACACCGAACACTCGCACGACGTAGATCATCGGCCAGATAGACATGTAGAGAGGCGAGTCTGGACCGCGTAACTTCTTTATCTGTTTTTTCTTCGCCTTTGCGAATACGGTCTTCACATCGAAAGGACGAGCTCGGAACTCCATATCCAAGTGAAATGGATCGATTGATCCTCTGCCGGATTAATTAGATCTGACAAGCATGGGTTCCAATTTCCGCTAATGAGAGACGCGGAATTTGCACCTGTCTACGATAATTATCAATTAACACGTGCAACCGTTTACATTTGAAGAGTCTAAAAGTAAAAGAGACAAAAATGCGTCCTGTAAAATCAATTGCTTCGAATGAATCACTTCAAATTACTTAAATATTAGAAGCATTATTAGCATTAGATTAGCATGATAATACTATAGTTTTATATCAGTAAAAGTAAATCTATAGTAGTAATGCGCGAACACGAATACATTGGAAAAATATCATAAACACGAATTTTTGGAAAACTCAATTGAGAGACGGAATTTTATATGTTAATTGTATATTTTGAAAACATGAACACACATTATAAGAGCCGAAATTTTTTGTGACTTAATCAGAAGATGTCCCGTCCTTCTTCATCGTGCTAATTTTTCTGTGCTGTTGTTTATTTTTTCTTCGCATATACTAATTTATACTAAAGTTAATAATTTGTGAAAGAGCTAATTCCCAAGTAGCAGAGCTGATTTTATAAACATTTTTTAAACGTTTATAAAACGTTAGATACGTTTCATAAACGTTTAAAAAACGTTTATAAAATCAGCTCTGCTATTTGGGTTATTGAACGCGGCGCGAAAGCAAAGGCTGCAATTGCAGAAAAGTCGATAATGTAGCTTCCAATCAGGTCCACGTTCAATTTCACGAGTAAATATTGGATCAGTGAAGTCCAGAAAAGTCTGTCCGTTTTTGCTTGGTGTCCCGGAAATCACCACGTTCATCGATCAATCGTATTGTCCTAGAAAACGTAATGTCGAAGGACAACATAAAGCTATGATAAATAAAACTGGAAGAGAAGCACAAAGAAAATACAAAGCGTGTGGCATATGAAGAATTACGAAGAAATAGAATTGTGTGAAGCGTAGCAGAAGCGGAGAGATGTTCACTTTTTTTTCTTTCGCATAAAAAACGTTGGCTCAAACAAACGATAAAACCAACTATTACGTTTGAAAATCCTGAACACTTTTCGTTTGGTGGTGTGGTATTTCGAGAATTAGACGAATTTCAACGTGGCCCTAGGGCAATTTCGGAGTTACCGTAAAACTCGAACTTTTTCCGTCAGCTTCTGACGTCAACTTTCCATCGGTGAAAATGTTATAAATCCCAGAAGTATAAAACTCGAGATAGAAAAATAAGGAGAGAAATAAAGAGAGTTATACAGTCTCAAAGATAGTAAATACCGCACTGAATTCGAAAACGCTTTTCGAAAACGCAGAGCTAGAGAAAGGGTGTATTTCAGTAAAAATATAAGATCTTTATTAAGATTTACCTTTTTTTACGATACAGTTTATAGCAAAACGTGATCACGTCGCGCAATGAATAGCGATCAGGCACTATCGTGAATGTTTTAGGGAGACTCAATGTACTCACATTACGGACAGAGAGAACTTTCGAAGCGCACCATCTCTCGTGGACGACGTCGCGAGAACTATGACGAGGATTCAATATGTTATGCACCTTCGTCGCGCTTGATAAAGCGAGATTAGAACCCGTCCGCGTAAACATACCCACGTGCCCACACAAACGTGCGTACATATATGTACGTATGTGCCGGGTGCGATGTGTGGCACGCGCGAAGATACCGCCATTAAATGTTATTCCACGTCGGTCTCGGATGAATAATTGAACAGCGGAGAAGAATAACAGGTGGAAACAACCGGTCGAAGTGGATACACCCCTCAGATAGTTATTACAATTGTATCGCACAGAGAATGGTCTGTTTGCATTCACGGCCACGCTGCCCTGGTTGATTTTATTACACAAAATATTTCTGATCTATCCCCCATTTTCCTCCGATTTTTATACAACTTAAAGCGAAGGATATTTATTTTTTTATTTTACACTCTTTTGTATCTAAGTAACATAATTTATATCAGCATCTCAGAGGTAAACTGTATTAAGTCACAAATTTGTAAATTTTCAGTAGAGACTGTTTAAAATTTTTGTTGGCTTCAGATCAATGCTAATTTGCAACACTTACAAAGATATTTCAATAGTAAGTGACATCATTATAAATTATGGGTAAATTTTAGCTACATTTAAATTGAAAAATGAAAAAATAAAAATAAATAAATAATATTTTTAATTGAAAAATATTTGACTTAATACTATTCAACGTGATGTATTTTGGAACTGATTGATATTTTGTGTTAGTACTGTTTACCACTGAATGTAGTATTACATATTAAGCCACTTTGTACAGAAATGCTATTTTTGAAAAAATATGACTTAATACAGTTTACCTCTGAGGTGCTGATATTATTTTTTAATGATATATGTATATATATTTTTCTTATTATACATATATGTATATATTTACCTATACATGAATTTTGACAGATTACACATGTATTGCTCTATATAGTACGAAATAATAATGGCAATAATATTCAAATTACAATATCGCGATAAAATAATAAATATTTCGAAAATAGGATAATCTATGATATTATATGTAAAAGAATTCAAAAATTTATTATACATATATCCATAAAAAATTTATAGTCTATGTTCAAGAAAATCTAAGATAATATTGTGTAATACTATATTATCAATTTTCGAGAAAATGGACTTACACCATTTTCAAAATAAATGGCTCATATAGTGTGTTCTCAATTATTTAAGAGAGAAATGTACTGCGAAAAAATGGAAAAAATTTAAGAAATAATATAATTTATATATTTAATTTTTAATTTTTTAAACATATAAAACTAATATATTTTAAGACTAGATTGTCTAAAAATACTTCGTAAAATTTTCTGATTTTCTATCTCATCGTATGGAGACAACTCTTGAAAATTCACGAGCATTTATTTTAATAAACAAAAGTTTGAGCTTCTCAAAGGCTTATAATTATCCCGTCTGCGAAAAATTATCGGGAATATTCGTCGTAAGTATGTAGAAGGAATCAGGAGGAAACACAAGCGCCGTCAATGGTACGTCGAAAATGTTGCAAAGCTTGATGACGGCAAATTCTACGCGATCTCATTATCGCAAATTTCAAGCAAACAAGCTTCCGAATCGACGATTACTTTCTGGAAATCCATTGCGACGCATCGAGGGATTTAGAGACTAGGCTACCTTTCAGGAAGTTCGCAACGTTCGACAATCTTTCAACTGATGCATTACACAAGCAGCGCAAATCCGTCGGCAAGAACCCCAATTACAATCTCAGGACGGAAGTCATTGAATTAGTTGATGATCAGTTCGATTGCGCGATTCAAAAGAGAAGAGATCAATCTGATCGATAATCACATACAGGAAATTTGGAAGAGATTTCTATGAAAGAGGACGTTGATTGGAAAAGGAAGAGTTCGCTGAAGAGATCGCTCAATTAGAAAAAGATTTACGAAGAGGCGAGGATGAGTGATGAATGTGTGTCGAGGAACGATGAAGATATCATCATTCCGCTAAAGGCGAAGTTTACGTAGGTCATCGAAGATCCAGACGATCGAAGGTGCAACTCAGAGTTCTAAATCCGATCAAAGTCATTCGACGCAAACGATTGTGAACGTTGCATCGAGGACAAATACGACTTATGATCGTAAGCTCGACAAAATGGCTAACAATAAGGAAGGAAGTAGAAATAGTTAAGCTTCGTGCAACAATCAATCGAGACATTGTCGGAAATCGGCAGCAATATCGCGTGACAATTCGGATACAAAAGAGTCGAATATAAGCGTGGCTTCCTGCGGCATTCTAAAAAATGAGATCGATCGGTTCGAATGGAAACGATGGTTTTTCCTCGCAGAAATCGCTGAAAAGACCACACTCGCGTTTCGTTAATGCCGAGGAATCTCGGAATAATTCCAACAATGGTGAATCGGAGCGAAAAAGCTCGCGACCCGATTACGATTGGACGAAGCAATACGAGTCGATGTTCGTCTTCGGCTCGTCTGACTTAACGTGCACTGTATCTACTGATTATTCTGTTGATATTTAGTACAGCAATCGAGATCAAGGCGATCGTGTGAGATGGAGACGAATATCTTTATTATACCTAAAACGCAAAGAGCAATTTTAATAGTAATATTATAAGTATAATAAATAAATATATCCTTTTTTTATTATGATTATCTAGCCAGTGGAGAGCTAAGCGGACAGGACGAGATCGCGCGATGCCTCGTATTAAATTTTATACGAGAATTTCGCCTGATTTGAAAAGCATTCCCTGGTTCGTGCTTACCAGTGCGAATCTGAGTAAAGCCGCGTGGGGAGTCGAACGAAGCACTCATTACATAATGAGCTACGAGGCCGGTGTTATATTTATAACAAAGTTTATCGTAAGTTTATCGCCATTATCGGTATTATTGTTTACGTAATTTCTAATTCACATTGATATATTAATTAATTATATTATCAAAGTGTATTAAAAAGGAGATCAGCTGATTAATATTAATCTTAATATTATTATTTCATTTATTCGTACTTGTATTTATAGACCAAAACAACGACGTTTCCTATTGAAGACGAAGAAGACACAACTGTTCCGGTATTTCCGATTCCATACGATCTTCCGTTACGTCGATACGACTCCAGCGACAGTCCTTTTGTCAACGGATTTCTCAATACTCTGGGTAGAACGTAATTTTTGAAAGTAGCTTTTTTTAGCCCCTTTTTTTAAATATAATGGAATAATTTTACATAGTAAAAAAAAGAGGTTTTTAACAGAACACTCGTTAATAATTGCATACGTATTTGTATTTATTTATATGTATTTTTATAACATTATGGAATAATAAACGTCTCCTCTTTCCGAGCAAAACGTTTCTTTCGAAACATGTAGAAGTAGTGCGAAAAATAGTTTTTACACCTTGATTTTGACACCTTATTTTCTCAACTTAGCACTAGTTTCCGATCATAGTATGCTAACGTTTTCACTGTCCGTATCACTATCCTTAATGAATCATGAGTCTATCGCGAGAGGGATGACTGCGCACAAAGAGGAAAAAGGTAAACAATTATATCATCATAAAATTAATCTAAATGTAATTGGAAACGTTAAGAAGGAATCAATTTCAGTAGCTCTCCTTAAATCTTTAATAGCATTCTTTTCATCCCGTGTATTAATATATGCTTTACCCCTTCGATAGAGCGCTTTCACATTATCAGCAAATTAAAAAAATTAATTTCTTCTATCAGATATATATGATTTATATACGACTAATCCTATAAATAAGTTTATTACCTGGCTCTGTTTTTAGAACTGTTGAACAATGTTCATAACTGAATAATATTCCTTATTTTAAAGGTTTACATTGTGCATAATTTAAAAGTAATGGTGTCTTCATTTGATTCAAAGATCACCATTCTTCATCATTTGGTTTTTCACTGAAAATCCAATATCAATTTGTATATAAAAATATCCTCTATAATTATATGACACAATATTCTTTGTCTAATGTCTTAATCAATTAAGTTACAAAAAACATAATTCATAAGTAAAACTTACATTAACATAAGTTGTGCCAACATTCCAATAGCTTTTGCATATGTTTCAGATGCACTGTTTTATTTTTTTTCTTTGAATAAAGCATTTCTTTTTTCCTTTAAATGTGAAATGTTTTCAAGCTTTTCATCCTCTGTCATTTGCCATGATTCTTTCTCATATTCATCTGGCAATATTGCTTTGACAAGTTCTATAAAATATAATAGTTTTTATTGGTTTTATTATTTTATAACATTCTACACTTAAATTAAAACAAGAGTACCCTTATATTTTTGAGAGAAAGATTTTATATTTATACCTATCGTAAATTCCAGATCTTGAGGATGTTTTATAAGTTTATTCAAATCGGTGTAACCAATGCCTTTATTCTGGAGAGTAATACCATAACAGTGATGATTACGCTTCTCTGACTGTGGCTTAACAGCTTCTCTTAGTGTTTTAGAAACAAAAGGATACGCAGTCGCTAGCTAAAGCAAAATTCGTCATAAAAACTACTTTAAACGCATATTCTAAAATAAGCATACATATTTATAACAATGAACATTGCAAACATATATGTTTTATGTACTTCGAAACAGGCAACTTCATTCAATGCCATCTTTTGTACAATTGCTTCCCATACTTCCAACTTAAATTTTTTCCTAATACAAGCTCCATTAAATTTCCCATTGTCCTACTGTCAAGCCATCTCTATCAATGTTTTGTCAAAATCACATTTTGAAGTTTTAAAATGAAATATAACCTAAAAATATATAACAATGGGAGTTATAAATAACTAGTATATTTGTATGACAATGTTTATGACAAGAGATACATACTTTTATTCCTGGTATAAAGTTAATAGTTTTTGTTCCAGCATGAACAATTTTTATTATACAATCTTTGTCACTCATGATGGCATGTATATATCGAGACAAAATTAATGTTTTATAAGTCGATTTAAAGTATCACGTATCACGATTAACGTATCATTAATGTTTACTAATGTTAATTTTATAAAGTGCTAGTTTTATTCAAATTTTTCATAATTTGGCCATTCATAATTAATAATTTTTAATAACATTCAACGAAATAAAATGACACATGAGGTTAAATTCATATTTAGTCGATAAAGTACGGCCTTTGCGTGACCGTCAATGATTTGAAAACTCGACTGTTCGCGCGCATGCGTAGTTAGTGTCTAGAGATATCGCAAGAGACCGCGAGTATCGAGTGTCGCGCGCTTTTCCCGCGTTATTTTCCCGCCATAATCATGTGCGCGTCGCCTGCCATTGAAGTCGGAAGCGTCGTACAAGATTTTGCGTGCTTATTATTTGTATATTCAGGTATTTAGTGCGCGCGTAATCGTAATTAATTGTTCTTGCAAGCGCACGCTTAATTATAATGAATTGTTTTCGCTAGGGAGTGCCACGAAAGACAACGGTGAAATAAGAGAGGAGGATAAGGCACGCAGCGGCATCAGGCGATGGAAGAGCGATCGTGAGGTGAATAATTTGTTATTTATTAATTATTATTTGCAAAAAATTCAATATGATTCAAATAACACGAAGATAAATACATATTTAGTCGCGGAGTTAGAGATATCGCAAGAGACCGCGAGTATCGAGTGACGCGTGCTTTTCCCGCGTTATTTTCCCGCCATAATCATGTGCGCGTCGCCTGCCATTGAAGTCGGAAGCGTCGTGCATGCATGGTGCCGCGCGCTCATTAATTGTAATCAGGTAATTAGTGAGCGCGTAATCGTAACTAATTGATTTTGCAAGCGCACGCATAATTATAATGAATTGTTTTCGCTAGGGAGTGCCACGAAAGACAACGGTGAAATAAGAGAGGAGGATAAGGCACGCAGCGGCATCAGGCGATGGAAGAGCGATCGTGAGGTGAATAATTTGTTATTTATTAATTATTATTTGTAAAAAATTCAATATGATTCAAATAACACGAAGATAAATACATATTTAGTCGCGGAGTTAGAGATATCGCAAGAGACCGCGAGTATCGAGTGACGCGTGCTTTTCCCGCGTTATTTTCCCGCCATAATCATGTGCGCGTCGCCAGCCATTGAAGTCGGAAGCGTCGTGCATGCATGGTGCCGCGCGCTCATTAATTGTAATCAGGTAATTAGTGAGCGCGTAATCGTAACTAATTGATTCTGCAAGCGCACGCATAATTATAATGAATTGTTTTCGCTAGGGAGTGCCACGAAAGAAATACCGCCTTTCGGTCGCCATGTCTACTGATATCTGCTCCAATAACGCGCGCGACCCGGAATTTAGGAATAAATATATATTTATATATAATTAATATATTATATAATATTAATATTTATATTAATAATATAAATTCATATTTGCTGTTGGGTTTTGTGGGTAAAAAAGGAGCTGTTTCTTTCGTCAGTTTGAAGAACTTGATTGATTGCATTGTAAGAAAGAAGGATCGATGTAGATCATTTTAAATCCGACAAGTTAAAACCACCGTGGATGGAATTTAATAAATACTAGTTAAGTCTTTCCATCAATCTAATGTTCAATAGAATCTTTTAAACAATGCGACATTCTATACCATTCATTCAGTTTTTCTACCAATAGTGTACGTGAAAGTTATAAAAGTTTGGATTATATTTACACAATGTAATTTTAATTTAAAGAAATATGCTTTAAATTATTTTATTGCATAATTAATGTGCAGCACTATATTAACTTGTTTTTGCTTCAAATCGAAGATCATAAGAGGATTGATGTAGATAATGTGTAATTTATATTTGTTCTCTATTACATCTATTATATATACACTTTAAATATATTACAAATATTATAAATTAATTCATATTTTGTATAGTACAATGGAAGATTCGTATTTACATGGATATGCAATAAAATAAATTGGCAACTTTTAAATACTATATTCATATTTTCATAAATTAAATATTAATAACAGCGATATGCTTTAGCTCTATAGTAATCTTATTTATAAATAGATTTGATTCTAACGATTATTCAATACCTCCATCTTTAAATAGTTATGTAAATTGTTTAAGCTTTGAATTACACAAGTTTAAAAATTAAAATTATTAATAAATAATGATATAAAATTTAAATAATATTAATACATTCTTTGATCTCAAAAATATTTTAGATTTTGACTTGACTCTTACTTCTCAATCATTTTCCATTATTTCACTGCTCTTGTCATCCAAAACAATCGTATTATGCTTTTCTGTAAACAATGTCTCTTGGCTCAGAGCAGGAACTGGTCGAGAAAATTTGCTAGTTGCCCATAAGAATAAATCCAATGTCTGCTCTGTACATTCTGTATCTTCATAGGTAAGCGAGATGTTCCACCGTTTCCATCAGCAAACGGACGTATATGTACTAATTTATAATGTGCAAGAGCCGCATATCTACGAAAAAAAATTTCTGGATTAAAATTTTGAACAAAATCTTGGAATAAAAATACATGCAAGAGAAAAGATATATAGTAAATGTAAAATGAAAGATCTGTTTACCTTACTGGATGCATTATGATGGATTGTTCATTATTAAACCATAATGCAAACTCCTCCATCGAATAATGTATATTGTCTGGACCTGGAGGTATATGGCCACCAACATACACTTGAGCCCTTCGAAATTCACCACCTTCAACAGGATTCACATGCCCTAGCACGCGCCTATGTATCTCTAATACATCTTTTATAGAAATGGAAACATTACCCTACCCTGAAACATTTACATATGAATAATAAATATTAGAATAGTAACAAACAGGATATTTAGATTTTCTCAAACTTATTAGAAACTTACCCATTGACCAAGGTCGCATTTATACATTTCATGGCAGCATTTAATCCAAAGATTTCATTGTATTCATCAATACTCTTTCCATCAACTGCAATGCGTGTCTCGACTATGGCTCTTGTTTGTGCCAGATTCATAGTATTTCCCTCGATTCCAACTGTATGATAAATATGATGAAAATGAGCTTCTTTTTTAGCATGTATTAATGCGACATTGTTATCAGGTATCATGGATAGTGTATTCCTTTTCTCATCCATGCGTCTGAGCATTATTCTGTCGAGTCCCTCAACTACACGAGCTGTCCTATGACTGTTTATCAAAGCGCCTTCATGGTTCGGTTCATAAGTTAAAGCACGTATATAAAACTCATTAGCTTTAATTATATTGTTCATCATCAATCATTAGCTTAATTATATTCTGAGTATGTTCTAAAAACTCTCCATAATGATTCAAAACATCTGGATGACAAGGTGCTAGTGCCACAGCATGTTGGAACAATTTTATAGCTTTCTTTTGTTTTCCAGATAATTTCATCTCCAGTGCTAAATGCAAAGACGTCAGGGCCTCTGCTGTCAACGCCACGGTATTCTGAACGAACTTTATCGAGTTCGGTGTTACCCAATGCAAAAGCGACTGTGTTGTCGTCGTAGACATCCATAATACTTTCCGAGGGAAGCGGCACAAACACGTGACGGAATTCATGCTCTGAAAGAAAGGATCGAAATAAACTGTCAAGTCTTTGCAATAAATATTTTAATCTCACATGTCATGGCAAACATGGTTATAAGAGTATGTAGGTATGTATATCAACTTTTACTCACCTTCGTAATCTGTGGACAAGCCGCGTAGATATTGTGCCAGTAATGCGGCGACGACAGTAACCGTGATTCCCGAAATAAAGACGAAGGAGACGACGAAACGGTTCGGTGTCATACCGTTCGTGGCATCCCTATGTTTGGCGTTCACGTTAGCAACCTTTGCATAATGCACATATATGTAATTATAAATGCACGTAAATGCCGATAGCATCCTTCTTCGCGGCGATTTTCGACGGATTTATTACACTTGACAGCGAACCGTGACATGCTTGACAATCGTATTGCTCACACACGCTCGTGTGACGCAACGCGTTGCACTCATCTCCCGTCGACGAGCGACACTCGAATCTCGAATCTCGATTGTATCCATGTATTCTGATTGGTCGGGACTTGCGCGTTCGGCGAATCGACGATGTCGCCGTTTGAATCGCGCGCGCTTAGTTCGTTCCTCCGTTCCGCCATTCCACCGTCCCGTCATTCCCTCTCTTTCCGGCGTCGCTTCGTGCCACTGCGCGTCTCTTCGCATCGCTCCTCGCTGTTATTATATTTTGAAACCTTTCGACGCTTTAATATACAAAACGTATGCAACGCACAAGTGAAATACTTAAGGTATAACATTTTTCTATTGATATTTAATGATAATCTTTTCATTCTTCTGCGGATTGGATCGATTAATTATTTCTAGCAACCGTCTCTCCTCCCCCTCCTGCCATCTTTCGCGCGTTTTCTCCCGCGTCGCTCGGTGCCACCGCGTCTCTTCGCGTCTCCTCGCTGTTATAATATTTTGCACAAGTGAAATACTTATGGTATAACATTTTTCTACTTTGTTTCGCAAAGTAGGCATGCTTTCACTGCTAACGCGCGAATAGGTTTGCAAAATCGAAGGATAGTCCTTCGATAATAATATTATAAATCGTGTACACGCATTAATTCGGTTTATTTGAATTATTTAAAAAAATAATAGTTAGAGAATAGTATCTTATGTGGCAAGTGTAGAAAACAACGAATTACGTCGCAGGTGAAGTTGCCGCATGAGCCGAAGCCTTTGATGCATTCACACCAGTACGAGTGTGATTTGCAGCACGAGCCGAAGGCGAGTGCTGTAATCACACGAGTGATTGCGGCAACTTTACGCGCGATGTATTTGTTGTTTTCTGCACATGCCGCATACAATATTTTTTGTAATGCCTGTCGTAAAAGTTCAATTTGAGATTATCCTTCTTGAATAAAGGTTATAACGAACTGACGTTTTGTCTCGCGTGAATTTCACTACGTTCAAGTTTGTTATGTCAGTCGAGAAATGGTAAAACAAAAACTATCAACCATTCAGAAAGAAGATTTTTTACACACTAGTGCGGTAAAGTAAATCATAAAGGTGCTTTTCTCGCACTAGTGTGATAAAGTAAGTCATACATTGAATCGTTGAGAAATAAGCCATTTTCCGCACGCTAAACAGCTATCGAAAATCGAACTTTCGCGACAGGCAGTGCAAAAAAATATTTTTATAAATTTTTTTAAAAATTCTGTAAAAGTTTCTATTTTAGAAAAATAGTTATTTTCAAAATTTAGAAAATTATTTAATTATATATCCGCTCATTATTGTACGCATTAAATATAAAATTAAATGTGCATACAATAATAATTGTTTGAATTATTAATTATTTTGGGCGCTGCTACAATTTGAATTCTACGTATATATTACAGATCAATTTAAGCTGACGTGCCTGACAATTTTAGAGGGGGAGCAGGCCTAGGAGAGGCATCGGGCACCAGCGGAGCAACCGTAGTGTGAGTATTGTTATTTGTATATTAATTATTACAAATCGTGTACACGCATTAATTCGGTTTATTTGAATTATTTAAAAGAAGAAAGAGTTAGACACAAAAATATTTTTATAAATTTTTTTTTTATAAATATTGTAAAAGTTTCTATTATAAAAAAATTGTTTTTTTTTTAAATTTAGAAAATTATTTAATTATATATCCGCTCATTATTGTGCGCATCAAATATAAAATTAAATGTGCGTACAATAATAGTTTTTTGAATTATTAATTATTTTGGGCGCTGCTACAATTTGAATTCTACGTTTATATTACAGATCAATTTAAGCTGACGTGCCTGACAACCTTAGAGGGGGAGCAGGCCTAGGAGAGGCATCGGGCACGAGCGGAGCAACCGTAGTGTGAGTATTGTTATTTGTATATTAATTATTACAAATCGTGTACACGCATTAATTCGGTTTATTTGAATTATTTAAAAGAAGAAAGAGTTAGACACAAAAATATTTTTATAAATTTTTTTTTATAAATATTGTAAAAGTTTCTATTATAAAAAATTGTTTTTTTTCAAAATTTAGAAAATTATTTAATTATATATCCGCTCATTATTGTGCGCATCAAATATAAAATTAAATGTGCGTAAAATAATAGTTTTTTGAATTATTAATTATTTTGGGCGCTGCTACAATTTGAATTCTATTTTTATGTTACAGATCAATTTAAGCAGACATCCCTGACAACCTGAGAGGAGAAAAAAGCCTAGGAGAAGCATTGGGCACCGGTAGAGCAACCCTAGGGTGAGTATCGTTATTTGCATATTAATTATTAGAAATCGGGTACACGCATTAATTCGGTTCATTTATTTGAATGATTTAAACAAAAGAAACTCAGAGAGAAAAAGAAACTTTTAAATAAATCGTATAAAAATTTCCATTTTATTTAAAAGATTGTTTTTTTAGAATTTATAAAATTATTCCATATTTATATATTTGTTAATTATTGTATGCATCGGATATAAAATTCGGCACGTACAATAAAATAGCAATTTCTTGAAATATTAATTATTTTCAGCACTGCTATAATTTGTATTTTATATTTGTATGTTACAGACAACGTAGCTTCAACAACTCCGCTGTTGCGCATCGGTGCCGGTGAGTGACAACTTTTCTTTAACTTTTGAGGTAACGGATTTGTGGAGATTATAGATGTAGATTGTAGATTGTAGTTAGGTCCGTTGCCTAAAAATGGATGAGCTAGAACAAATTAGGTTAAATATCTTTTAATAAATTTTCTTAATATGTATCTGTTCCAAACATAAGTTAAAGCACAAATTAAAGAAGGAGAATTATAGAAAGCAATTTTTACAATTAATAAATTCTATCTAATTCATTTAATAAAGAATATGCTAATTATAAAAATTACATGTAATGGTATTAATAATTAATTCTTATATCGCGTTAATGATATTCTAATTTGTTATAGCTCATCCGTCTATGTTTTAGAATTTAGAACTTGTTTAGTAGAATATCATTTCTGCGCCCGCTAAATATATGTTTAATTAATTTTATTTTATTATAGATTATATAGTATCTGGATGGTTAATCCTTAAGGATAAACCTTAACTTTAAGGTTTATCCTAAAGGTTTATCCTGAAGGAGAAGAACCCTAAACACAGCATTGCCACGAGTCGTAAATGGCTCTTATGTGGCGCGCTCATTTGATGGGTTGGACGCACGTGCGTCGTCGGTTTCCGATGTGCCGCGGATCGGCATTCGCGTCGTCGTCGCGTCTTCGCGTAATAACCCGAATTCATTATTGTCATCGAGAATCGCACTTCCGATGTCGACAGAATGGGATGTCTCATTGAGGCGTTGCGAATGCAACGTTTTCATGCCTCGTGTTTCGCGACACGAAGTGACGCCGGCCGCGTGCGTATGGCATGTACATTCACGTACGATGCTTGCGCGGTTTTGAGTTTATTCTCAAGATTCGGCTGATTGAGGTACACGCTCTGCTTAGACGAACGGTTCGACCCGAATCGGTCGATTGTCTTGGAATCGTTGTTAATGGGTTCCTTCTCTTTTACCGTCTACCAGCCATATATCGCAATGATATTTATATTTCGCATGGGTCGGCTGACGAGACAAACTTAGGTACGATTTCAGCTCGCGAAAAGAGGCTGCACTCCCATTTTCTAGATTGTCTATATTGTTAGCATCGAAAATGGGTATCTTCACTCTTTTCGCGTCTACCTGCCTTGTGATATCGCCTGTGGTATAGCACCCTGGCGTCTCATTCGAAATCGTGTCTAATCGAGTTTGAGTCGGACTGAGATACGAATAGGCGCGGACAAGAGTCGAGCGAATCCCATTCGCGTCGATTCCATCTTCTTCCGCTTCGGGTTTAACCTTTGCTCGAAAGTACCGTTGTTATCCCGACTTGTTGACTCGAAGTGTGATTTTCATGTGAAATGGGTTTCGATCGTAAAATTCGGGAGTGCCGTTAAAAGTATCGCGCGTACAAGTGCGGGAGTACCGTTTAAAGACAATGTCGCGTGTGTTAGTCAACGGACTTTAACAACCCTGCCAATCTGAGAGGAGGAGGAAGCCTAGGAGAGGCACCAGGCACCGGCGGAGCAATCCTGAGGTATTTATTATTTTGTATATTAATTGTTATATAAATCGCGTACGCGCATTAATTTGTTTTATTTGAATTATTTCAAAAAAGAAAGAATTAGACAAAAATACTCTTATAAACTTTTTTTATAAACCCTGTAAAAGTTTCTATTTAAAAGAAATAGTTTTTTTCAAAATTTAGAAAATTATTTCATTAAATTTGCGCTCATTATTATACGTCAAATATAAAATTAAATGCTTAGAATAATAATTTTTTGAATTATTAATTATTTTGAACGCTGCTACAATTTGAATTCTATTTTTTAATTACAGATCAATTTAAGCTGACATCCCTGACAACCTGAGAGGAGGAGGAGGCCTATGAAGGGAGAGGCATCGGGCATCAGTGGAGCAACCCTAGGGTGAGTATCATTTGTATACTAATTATTATAAGTCGCGTATACACGCATTAATTCGGTTCATTTATTTGAACTATTAGAACAAAAGAGACTCAGAGAGGAAGAGAAAATTTTATATAAATCGTATAAAAATTCCTATTTTATTTAAAAAATTGTTTTTTTTAATTTATAAAATTATTTCATATTTATATATTTGTTTATTATTGTATGCATCGGATATAAAATTGGGCGCATACAATAATAACAATTTCTTGAAATATTAATCATTTTCAGCACTGCTATAATTTGTATCTTATATTTGTATGTTACAGACAACGTAGCTTCGATAACTCAACAACTCCGCTGTTGCGCATCGGTGCCGGTGAGTGACAACTTTTCTTTAACTTTCGAGGTAACGGATTTGTGGAGATTGTAGATGTAGATTGTAGATTGTAGTTAGGTCCGTTGCTTAAAAATGGATGAGCTAGAAGAGATTAGGTTAAATAACTTTTAATAAGATCTTTCAATATCCATTACATCTATTGCAAAAGTAAATTATAAATTTTAAAGTAAATAATAAATTATAAATTAAAGAAGGAAAATTATAGAAAGCATTTTTTAAATTAATAGATTTTATTTGATTTATTGAATATAGAACGCTAGTATTTTATTGAATATAGAACGCTAATAATTTTATTAATTATATGCTATGGTAACTTAATCTTATAACGTGCGCCAAACTTATCCTAATTTTTTATAGCCCATCCATCTATATTGTAGAATTTTGTAGTTAAACTTTGCTTTAACTGATGTAAAGCCAAGTGGTCAATTAATTAAATTATTCGTAAAGGGATGATAAATAATATATATGTTAAATTTATTTTATTTTGTTTTATAAATTACATTATATTATAAATTATATTATAAATTATATGTTACCATAAAAATTTCAATCAATTAATTTTGATTCAATACTTGGCTTTTTCTTGGATAAAGTAAAGTCGTATTAAAATCAACATCCAACGAATGATCGTAATATCACGATCGTCAACGAGCGTGATATGTTGACGCTTATCTGCTGGAAATAATAATTAGCCGGCAAAAGAAGGAGTTTTTCTCCTTCCTCGATCGAAATGCGTGCGTTTAACAAACCGTCAACGCAAACAGGCGCATATAAAATCTTTGCGCTTTCTATTCGCCGACAATAAGTAGCCGGCAATGAAAGGAATGTTTATATCTCCTATTTCGATTTCTGGTTAGAGATCGAGAATATAGCTAGGAAAGATAGGTCCAACTGGCTCGAAGAATTGATATAGGCTACGCAAAATAAATGGCCAATACTGGTCAAAATGCGTAGCGAGAGGTACATTTGAGAGTCCCATTGAGAGGATACGAAAATGTTTCGCGTACTTTATATTTTACCTACGTGCAATAGCACGGAATCAGGAATGCAATTGATTCATTCGATTAGAACACGCGAATAGAGCACGCGAGTAGGGCACGCGAGTAGGGCACGCGATTAGGGCACACGCGATTAGGGAATGCAATATTGCTAAATTTCACTCTTAAAATAATTGAATATCATTACACTTGATTATAAAATAGACATTAATGTCATCTCATTGTTAAAATTATTCTCATTATATATAAATAATTTTATATATATATATAAAATTATTATATTAAATTTATAATTTATTTAAAATTTAAACCGATAAATATAACAGTTATAATAATTCGGATTAAAATTATATTAATCATCGTTTTCTTAAACATCGACAAATTTGTAGTTTGCTACTCGTTTGCTTGTATTTGTTTCAAGCTTTTTTCTAACGAATCGAACGAGCGAGAAATTTTTTTGCTGTGCCTCATTTCGAAATCTTTTAACCAACTCACATGTTTAAATATATCACAATAGGGTGGACGTTTTATATTGTTACGTTGGGCAAAATCGTGAGCAAGTGTTAATAATTGTTCCAAGGCACAAAGTTGGCAAGTACAAGATTGCGATGATTCACGTCTTATACAGTTTTTCAAATACTCCAAAAGTAATTCCTTTTGCAAGTATGTAAAACTATAAGCACCACTTATTTTTCTGTCATATTCGTAATTTTCTTGAGCTCGGACTTTCTATACATCCTCGTGAAGCCTACCTACACTAATTCCATAAATGTTGGAGACATTCTTAAATGTGGAATTTCCGTCAATAATTTCTTTTCTTGCTGCATCGAATTTTTGTTTTCTTTCATAGAACTCTTCTTTACGTTTCACAATATTAAATTTTCGATCTAAAATTTGATAATCGAGTCCATATTTTGTTGCTACGTTCCTTAAAGATAAATGTCCTTTTTCCTCAACTCCTTTGGCTGCTATCTGGAGCTTATTTCGTAATGCGAGGTGTTTCGCAATTGTTTTTCTGATTTCAATCGATTCCATAATTGCTATCAAAATAATCTGCGAAACAAAGCAAAAATAAATAAACGATTGCATGTTGCACTATTGTAAGCATAAGAATTGCAATATCACACGATTGTAAAATTATTTTCGCGATTTTCATTTTGCGATATTTCAATCTCTTGTGTACGACTATATTTACTTATAAAAACTCAATAATATATTTAAAATTTTCTCTTAAATAATAGATCAATTACACAGTATTACGCATTACTTAAATTCTCCAGTAAGAACTCTTTAGAAAATATTTAAAAAAAAAAAATTAAGACAAAAGTGTACTTACAAAATAAATCAGAAAGCAATTATTTCTAAATAAATTTTTCCTCGCGGAGAAATGGATGTAATGGATGTCTTATTCTGATCGTATACAAACGATGACTATCGCAATGTCAGATTTAGACCATATTTAATGTTTCCAATTTTGTATCTTAGGAAACTAAATAAAGTTTTAAAACTCGAAATAAATGTCACTAAGCGGTATCTACATATTTTTTCTTTATATTTTTAAAGAAATATATCTCTTATACGTTTATGTGGCGTTCAATTGGCACTCAGTGTCTATACAATAATGATGCGTCAATCTTTCAATCATGTATAACTATTAATTTAAAATTTGATTTTAAAAATAAAAAATTTTATTGTTGAAATGCACGCGTAAAATATATTGTTACATGTAATTCTATAAATATCTAATACACCAAGTTAGCTGATATTCGTGTCGACAATTTATATATAGTAACGTAAACGTTAAGTTTTGGAGCAGAAATCTTTCGACAAACGCATATACACAATTGTTTGCAAAATTTTATAAATATACTTTTATAAATATTCTGAGTGTGTGATGTAGTAGTATCAAAGCTTATAATTTTTAGATTTTGTGTATCAACTAATGTGTCCGTGGTGAATAGTTTTATTAATATATACAATAACATTATGTGGAACACAAAAACCACGCAATATTTTCGGGAAAATTCGTAAAATACTCCTAAGTAATTATCTTTAAACATTTATTTTTATTATGTCACTATATCATATTAGGAAAGTTTGTCAAGAAAGCTTAAGACATAAACACGACATGCAATATTCAACATTATCTTTAAAATGCGTGTACATAAAGATGAACATATATAAGTATTAATATAAACAGTTATCTTCTTTTATAAATACTAATCCCATTATATATCAAGTCACATGTTTTGATCCTACACATATCGACTTTACAATAATTATGACAAAAATTAAAATTCTCTAAATAGATACGTGTTATAAATATTCGGATACCAAAAACATTCAGTCATCTGCGATATTAATTCAATAAATGTAACTCAAAATTATCGTCAAGTTTTCTTAATAATATTCTTAAATTAATTACATAGTTACATGCAAATTTGAAATATATAGATTTAGATTCCTATAATGTTGCTTTTTATTTGAACAATTGCACGCATAATTAAAATTTGTCATTCCTTATATTATATAATTTTTGCAGCGCGTATTTTTCTTACAACTATGAAAAAAGAGGTATAAAAAGTGCAGGAAACTGTAGGCAATATTTAATAACATTAATAAATATATTTGACTTTTTCTATTTTAAATAAATCAGATCACGTCCATCAGAATTATAATGTCATCACTAGAAGAACAATTTAATGAAAATAATATGTTGCAATTTAATCATTTCATGAAACTTAATTAGCTAATTGAAAAATGAGCTTGTTCTCTCATATAATATATGTATGAAGAAAATCAATCGAAAGAAAGTGTATTTTTCAAGTATCTATTTTTCAGTTATCTATACATAACCATTGAAAGCTATTTAGAAGTCACCTTAAAAGTTTATTTATTGTTATCAAAAGTTTGATAGTTACATAATTAAACTAATAAAGTATATCTCGTTTTATAAAATTTATAAATATTGCTATTTAACTAAACTAAAATAGAGAATAATATATGCCGGAAAGTTATTTCTTTTGATTGATAGAATTGAAGAATAACTAACGTAATAATGGAATATTAAATATATATAGCTAATAGTAACTATAAAAATGTACTGTTTATTTAAATTAAAAGTTTTCGCCAACATCAACAATTCTTCTAAATTTTCGTGATACTACATAATAAATTTCCTATGTCTTTTAAAATAAAAATCCTTAAATTAGAATTCAAAATTATCGTAATTTTTTTTTAATTAAAAGATTTTAGAGTTTATCAAATAGATAATCTCAAATTTGCGTATTCAAGCACAATACATCGCATAATAATATATCTACCACCATCAATTCTATCCTCAATATGTTTTAATTTCGTTTATCTACATTAGGAAATTAATAATTTAAAGTTATATTACTTATATGCCGATCCGATAATTAATCTGTGTTAATAATAAAAATATAATAAAAGTTTTGATAAAATATGTTAACATTATAATGTGAAGAGCGTTTAACTATCTATAATGTCACATACATATATGTATAAATGATTATTATAAAATGTACAAATAAATATATATATATTTTATTCTAATTATTATTAGAAATTATTTAATAAATTAATCAATTCAATATTAATATTTTTATATCTTTACTATATCATTCGTCTATAACACATTTTATGTAATTTTTTCGACAGTTCGGTATGTAAGAAGATATAAATTCTAATGTAAATGTCTCATATAATATATTATTATGTTATTATTATTATTATTTTATAATAATAATATACATATATTTACTATATACTATATACTAATATTTACTATATACTATATTATTATTTAACTTTCATTATTATGTTATTATTAACACAATATATTCCACAATTAACCAGCCACATATAAGAACAATTTTAATAATACAAACATTAATCAATATTAGAATTAGAAATTGTTATTTAAAAGTACTTTCTAGCTTTGCGATGTATTGTGCCAGATCATTTAAAAAATATAATAACAACGACATTTTTAGTATCAATTTTTATCTGTAAATGAAATGGAAGAAATCTATTATTAAGTAATGTATAAATAATAACAATCGGTGACATCTTATAGATCTTAAAAATGTGTGTGTGTGTATATAAGACTGACTACAAAATTTATTATCTCATTTTACGTATATAATCTTACTATAGTTAACTTAGTCGGCTATTAATTTTACGGAATTAAATGTCTCGTTATAGTTGAAATTTCGACATATAAAATAATAAAAAATTAAAATGTCATTCATCTTAATAATTTAAAGAATATATTTTTTGAAAAAATAGCCGAAAGTTTTTGTAGTTCTAAGTAATCCTAAAACTTTTATCATGCTATATTCAATCATTATTTTGATTGTACAGACGTGAGAGTTTTACAATAATAATAAAGTAAGATTCTTTTAAAGTATTACTTTTTATTCCAAAATTTTTGAAATCATATATTTGAATTCCATACACAATTGACACACATGACACCTTTTGAAACTTTATAGGGATATTTAATCAGAGATACAAGTTTGAAACAGACCAATAATTAATTGCTGCAAAATCTTAGAACTACTTAGCAATTCGGAAACGTTTTCTTAAACATCGACAAAAGTTGTAATTTGCTACTCGTCTGCTTGTATTTGTTTCAAGCATTTTTCTAAAGAATCGAACGAGTTAGAAATTTCATCGCTGTGCCTCATTTCGAATTCTTCTAACCAGTCAACTGACGCAAGTTTAACTGCATTCCACAAAGATGGACATTTTATATTATTTTGTTGAGAAAATTCGTAAGCACGTGTTGATAGTTGTTCCAAAGCGCAAAGTTGGCATGAACAAAGATTTTGCAATGATTTACGTCTTCTTTTAGCCCAGTTTTTTAAATTTTGCAGAAGTAATTTCTCTTCCATGTATGTAAATCCAATGCCATTATAACCTATTTTTCTGTCATATTCGTAATTTTCTTGAGCTCGGGCTTTCTTTACATCCTCGTAAAGCCTACGTACTTTAATTCCATATCTTTTTGCGACGGCGTTATTTGTGGATTTCTCTTCAATCATTTCTTTTCTTGCTGCATCAAATTTTCGTTTTCTTTTATAGAACTCTTCTTTACGTTTCATAATATTTATTTTTCGATTTATAATTCCAAATTCGAGTCCATATTTTGTTGCTACGTCCATTACAGATAAACTTTCATTTTCTAAAACTTCTTTTGCTGCTATCTGGAGCTTATTACTTAATGCGAGGTGTTCCGCAATTATGTTTCTGATTTCAATCGATGCCATAATCGCTATTAAGATAATCTACGAAAGAAAGCAAAAACAGACAAATAATTGCACTATTGTCAACATAAAAGTTGTAATATCGCGCAATTGTAAAATTGTTTTCGCGATTTTCACCTTGCGATATTTCAATCTTTTGTGTTCAATCGATTGTATGTAATTAGAGAAACTCAATAATATATTGAAAATTATCGCTTAAATCATAGATAAATTACACTGTCTTTTTCATTATTTAAATGCACTAGTAAAGAATCTTTAAAAAATTAAAAATAGAAACTTAAGACGATAACGTACTTACAATGTAAATCAAAGAGCAAATATTTCTAAATAAATTATTTCTCACGGTGAAATGGATGTCTTACTCTGGTTGTATACAAACGATGACTAAAGCACAACATCAGATTTTGACTAAATTCATGATTCTCAGTAATAAGAAGGTAAATAAAGTTTTAAAACTCGAAGTAAATGTCGCTAAGCGACACATGAGTTTTCCCTATATTTTTATAGAAATGTATCCCCTCTTTCGCTTATTTGGTATTGAATCGGCTCAGTATCTACATAATAATAATGTGATAGTCCTTCGATCAATTGTAACTAACTCATTTAAAAATTGAATATAAATATTAAAAATTTTATTGTTGAAATGCACGCGTAAAATTGTTACATGTAATTCTTTAAATATATGATGTACCAAGTTAGCTGATCGTGTCAGTAATTTATATATTGTAACTTAACGTTAAGCTCTCGAGCACATATATATCGACAAACGCTTACATACAATTGTTATACATAATTTTGCATTCTTTTATAAATATTTTAATAGTATCAGATTCTAATTAAAGTTTTAATCAACAAATACTTTTTCTTACAAATACTAATCTCTTTATATATCATGTTACATGTCTCGATTCTATACATATCTATTTTACAGTAATTATGTCAAAAAAAATAGTTTTATAAATAGCTACGTGTTGTAAATAATCGCATTTCAAAAACATACAGAGTAAGTTGCGATATTAATTCAATAAATGTAAATAAAATATCGCCAAGTTTTCTCAATAATTTTTTTTAATTAATTACATAGTTACATGAAAATTTAAATTAATATTGATTTAAATTCTTATATTATACACAAATGAAAAATAAAATAAATTTACACAATTGCAACGAGTAGTTAAAATCTGTCGCTCTTGACATTACATAATTTTCGTCGTGTACTTTCCCACCCACTATAAAAAAAAGCTTTATATATGTAAAATGTAGGAAACTACAAAATATTATTAATATTAATAGATATGTGTGTGATTCGCTATTTAAGATAAATTACGTCCCTCATAAGTATAATATCATCACTAGAAGAACAATATAATGGCAACAATATGTTGCAATTTAATCAACTAATTACATGGAACTTAGCTTACTGAAACACGAGCTCGTTCTCTCATATAATCAATGTATCAATCGAAAGTAAGCACTTGTATTTTTTCAAGTATGTTTGAGTTATCTATAACATTGAAAGCTTTATAGAAGTCTCGTTAGAAGTTTATTTATTGTCGTCAAGAGTTTGATTGTTACATAATTAATCTAAATAAGTATATCTCATTATATATAATAAAAGAAACATTCTTACTTAACTGTGAACTAAAATAGAAAATAATATAATATAAATAATGGACATCAATTCATTCGATTCATGGAATTGAAGAATACCTAACGTAATAATGGCTTATTAAATAGCGTATAGTAATTATGAAAATGCATTACTGATTATTTAAAGTAAAAGATTTTGTAAAAATCAGAAAATTCTTTTAAAATACTTATCTCTATAAATTTACAAATTTGTTTATCATTGTAGATAGTCGAGAAAAATTTATATGCAATATTCAAATTTAAACATTACTTTTAAAACTCATTATATGTGTGTGGTGTCTCAAAACTTCCGTCACATTAGATAATATATTTTCTAGGTCTTTTAAAAATAAAAATTTTTATATCATAATGTCAAAGTTATAATAATTTTTAAAGAAGATTATTAGAAGATTATTACAATAATGTAGAGTTTATGAATTAGATTGCCTCAAGTTTGCGTATTTAAGCACAATACATCACATAGTAACAAAAATATCTCTCATTCTTTTTCTTCCATAGAAAAAACATCAATTCCATTCTAGATATGCTTTAATTTGTGTTTATCTACATTAGGAAACTAATAATTTAAAATTATTTTATTTATATTCAGATCCGATAATTAATTTGTGTTAATAATAAAAATATAATAAATGTCTTGATAAAATATGTTAACATTAGAACGCAAAGAGCGTCTAACTGTCAATAATCATATATATGTCATAAATGATTTTCATAAAATGTACAAATCAATATAAATATATTTTATTATTATTATTAGAAATTATTTAATATTATTATTTAATAAATTAATCAATTCAAAATAAATATTTTTATCTTTACCATATCATTCGTCTATGACACATTTTATATAATTTCTTCGACAATTCGGTATGTAAGGAGATATAAATTCTAATGTAAATGTTTCATATAATTATTATTATGTTATTATTATTATTATGTTATAATAATAATATACATGTATTTACTATATACTTTAATATTATTTCATTTTCATTATTATGTTATTATTATTAACACAATATACTCCACAATTCACCAGCCGCGTACAAGAACAAACAATTTAAATAATACAAACATTAGTCAATATTAGATATAGAAATTTTTATTTAAATGTACTTTCTAGCTGTGCGATGTAATGTGCCAGATCATTCAAAAAATATAATAACAACGACATTTTAGTATCAAAATTTTTATCTGTAAATAAAATTAACAAAATCTGTCATTAAGTAATGTATAAATAATATCAATCTGCAACATCTTATATAGCCTGGAAATGTGTGACTGTGTGTGAGTGTGAGTGTGTGTGTGTGTATGTGCGCGTGCGTGTGTATAGAAATCTATTTAAAAAATTTATTATCTTAATTTGTGTATAAATTGATGTAAATTTGTGTATAAAATCTATTATAAATAACTTAATCGGCGAATAATTTCACGAAATGAAATGCGTCGATATAAATCAAATTTCTATATACAGTAATAAAGAGCTAATAATTTATTATTCATATTAATAATTTAAAGCTGATATTATTTGGAAAATTAACTAGAGGTTGTAGTCGAAGTAGCCCTAAAACTTTTATCATGCTATTATTATTTCGATCTTAAACATGAGAATTTGCGATATTAATAAAGTAGGAATCTTTTGTAAATATATATATATATATATGTTATATATATATATATATATATATATAACATATATATATACATAAGAATATCTATACACACACATATATAATATACATATATGTAATTGATTAAGTATTACTTTCCATTCCAAAACTTTTGAAGCCGTACATTTAATTCCATACACAACTGACACACATGACACGTTTTGAAACTTTATATAGATATTTAAGCAAAGATACAAGTTTGAAACACACCAATAATTAATTGCTGCAAAATCTTAGAACTACTTAGCAATTCGGAAACGTCTTCTTAAACATCGTCAAAAGTTGTAATTTGCTACTCGTCTGCTTGTATTTGTTTCAAGCATTTTTCTAAAGAATTGAACGAATTAGAAATTTCATCGCTGTGCCTCATTTCGAAATTAGTGAACCAGTCAAATGACGCCTGTTTAAATGTATCCCAGTAGGGTAAACATTTTATATTATTTTGTTGAGAAAATTCGTAAGCAAGTGTTAATAGTTGTTCCAAGGCGCAAAGTTGGCAAGAACAACGACTTTGCAATAATTCATGTCTTGCCCAGTTTTTTAAAATCTTTAAAAGTGATTTCTCTTGCAAGTAAGTAAAAGTACTACCCCTTATTTTTCTGTCATATTCGTAATTTTCTTGAGCTCGGGCTTTCTTCACAACATCGTATAGCGTATATAAATTAATTCCATAATGTTTGGAGGCGGCGTTATATGTGGAATTTCCTTCAATAATTTTTTTTCTTGCAGCATCGAATTTTCGTTTTCTTTCATAGAACTCTTCTTTACGTTTCACAATATATATTTTTCGATCTAAAATTTGATAGTAAAGTTTATATTTTGTTGCTACGTCCCTTAAAAATAAACGTCCTATTTCCTCAACTTCTTTTGCTGCTGCCTGGAGCTTATTTCTTAATGCGAGGTGTTTCGCAATTTCTTTTCTGATTTCAATCGATTCCATTATTGCTATTAAGATAATCTGCGAAACAAAACAGAAATAGAAAAAAGATTGCATATTGCTTTATAAGCATAAAAGTTGCAATATCACACAATTGTAAAATTGTTTTCGTGATTTTCATCTTGCGATATTTCAATCTCTTGTGTACGACTGTATATACTTATAAAAACTCAATAATATATTTAAAATTTTCTAGTAAATAATAAATAAATTACACAGTATTTTGCATTATTTAAATGCTCCAGTAAAAACTCCTTAGAAAATAAAAACAAAAAATGAATTAAGACGAAAGTGTACTTACAAAGTAAATCAAAAAGCAATTATTTCTAAATAAATTTTTCCCCGCGGAGAAATGGATGTAATGGATGTCTTACTCTGATTGTATACAAACGATTACTGAAACGCAATGTCAGATTTTGATTATATTCAAGATTCCCAGTATTGTATCTTAGGAAAATAAATAAAGTTTTTAAACTGGAAGTAAATGTTATTAAGCGGTACCTACATATTATTTCTCTATATTTTTAAAGAAATATATCTTTTCTACGCTTATGTGGCGTTGAATCGGCACTCATTGGCAGTGTCTATACAATAATGATGCGTCAATCTTTCGATCATGTATATTTAGCGATAAATGTGCCTCTAAATGTGCGTTAGATGACACGATAAATGTGACGGTATTCTGAGCGCACATTTAGCGGCACATTTAGAGGCACATCGCCATTTTTAGTCTAAATGCGCAACTTTATAGTGAAAATCCTATTCTGAACCACATTTATAGCACATTTATGCCATTCTCGATAAATGTGCCAATAAATGTGCCCAAGGTCACATTTATACGTACATTTATACGTAATAGAGGCGCGCTCTATTCGATGCTTCACAAGTTCGATTAATTCTATCACTGTTATACAATTGATTTTATTAACAAAATTATTACAAATCAAGTTTCTGTAAATAATAGAAATTTTTTACATAACAATATTAACCCTCCGACTTAATACGTGGGTCGTTGGCGTCCGAGCCAAAATAACATTTACTTTTATCTGTCAAATCGGCAAACCTGCCTAACTCCCCTCACTAAAAAAAGTAGTATAAAAGTAGTATTTAATTAGCTGACTAAAAAAAGTAATATAAAAGTAGTATATAATTTTACCTTTACTTAATCTTTATTTAACTCTTATTTATGGACGATTTTCGCTACTAAAAAGTTGTCCATTTTGACCCAACTAAATAATTCAACTTTTTTGCAGCTATCGATTAGCACTATTTTTTTCTTGAGTCTCGAAGTGAAAAATTTTAAAAGGATTTTTTTTCTCCTCCATATATAAAAAAAGTTACATATTTTTAAAGAAACCCACACTTTTCCTTTGTTTGTATTCAGAATTAATTAAAAATAAAATAATCAATAAATAATTTTTATCAAAATGACTATGAAATTATTAACTACAATGTAGACAGATGTTTCATGAATTTTTTCAAATTTTTTTAAATACTTTAAGGTGGGGAAAATAGTGTTGGACGAAAAAGACTCACGTATTCACTAGAAAAGTGCCGAAAAAACGTATTCAGTCAGAGGGTTAATGATTTTTGGTCAATGAAATTTCCTCTAAAAGTATAGTAATGTATAAAGTGCAATAAAAGGGATTTTGTTTGACACTAGTTTTACTTCGAAGGATTAATTAGGTAACACGGTAGTCATAAATGTACCTCTAAGTTAAAGGCGCTATAAATGTGCGATAAGAATACGACTGACTTTAGTCATATTACTAGTACATTTATCTGCGCCTCTAAATGTGGCGCTAAAAGTGTGCCTCTAAATGTGAGCTGAGAATAAGGGCCTTCGATTCTGCGATATTTTTCTGTATATTATAAATAAATTTCAACTACTCTTATGTTAACATGTGCAGCATGATATTTTATAAAACAGAAACGAAATTATTAGTTAATTAACGCCTTTGCGATATAATCTCGCGATTAAATATATTGGATATTTGATATTTAGATATTTAACGAGTAATTATTGAGCAGTAGCAAAATTTGCATGCAATAGTTATGCATCGACAGAACGTATAATCGAGATTCTCACCTAAATTGTGTGAAGATTAAAGATAAGCGCGTAATTAAAATTGGTGTAATTAATATTTCTATAATTAATTAATGTCGTCACTTAGTATGTATATAAATTGTTTGTTATAGTATTACTATACGAAACACATTTCGGGAAAATGCAAATTATACAATTGCTTATAATTACATTATTTTTATAATGTCACGGTTACTTCCAAAAGTTATTTCTGAAATAATTGCATAAAAATGAATTATAAAAAATTCAAAGTAATATGACTAAAATACTCCTAAGTAATTATCTTTAAACATTTATTTTTATTATGTCACTATATCATATTAAGAAAGTTTGTCAAGAAAGCTTAAGACATAAACAAGACATGCAATATTCAACATTATATTTAAAATGCGTGTACATAAAAATGAACATATATAAGTATTAATATAAACAGTTATCTTCTCTTATAAATACTAATCCTGTTATATATCAAGTCACATGTTTCGATCCTACACATATCGACTTTACAATAATTATGTATATGACAAAAATTAAAATTCTGTAAATAGATACGTGTTATAAATATTCGGATATCAAAAACATTCAGTCATCTGCGATATTAATTAAATGAATGTAAATAAAAATTATTGTCAAGTTTTCTTAATAATATTTTTAAATTAACTACATAGTTACGTGCAAATTTGAAGTATATAGATTTGGATTCCTATAAATATAGTATAAAAGAAAGTAAAGTGTTGCTTTTTATTT
This sequence comes from Lasius platythorax, assembly GCA_963971435.1. NCBI lineage: Eukaryota > Metazoa > Arthropoda > Insecta > Hymenoptera > Formicidae > Lasius > Lasius platythorax. The sequence goes on along the minus strand of OZ020540.1, from coordinate 6,738,531 downwards.
GAACAATTGCAACGCATAAAATCTGTCATTCCTTATTTTATATAATCTTTACAGCGCATATTTTCCTTACAATATTGAAAATAAAAGTTATACGAAATGCAATAAACTGTAGACAATATTTAATAACATAAATAAATATATTTGTTTCTTCCTATTTTAGATAAATCAGATCACATCCATCAGAATTATAATGTCATCACTAGAAGAATAATTTAATGGAAATAATATGTTACAATTTAATCATTTCATGGAACTTAATTAGCTTATTGAAAAACGAGTTTGTTCTCTTATATAATATATGTATGAAAAAAATCAATAGAGAGAAAGCACGTGTATTTTTCTAGTATGTTCAGTTATCTATGCAAAACCATTGAAAGCTTTAAAGTCACCTCAAAAGTTTATTTATTTTAATCAAGAGTTTGATTGTTACATAATTAAACTAATTAAGTATATCTCATTTTATAAAATTTAAGAAACATTTTTATTTAACTGAACTGTGAAATAGAAAATAATATATACCGGAAAGTTATTTCTTTCGATTGATATAATGAAGAATAACTAACATAATAATGAAATATTAAATAGTTTAGAGTAACTATAAAATGTACTGTTTATTTGAAGTAAAAGTTTTCGCCAACATCAAAAATTCTTCTAAATTTTTGTGATATTACATAATAAATTTCCTATGTCTTTTAAAATAAAAATCCTTAAATTAAAATGTCAAAGTTATCTTAATTTTTTAATTAAAATAATTTATTTATCAAATAGATAATTTCAAGTTTGCGTATTCAAGCTCAATACATCGCATAATAATATATTTACCAATATCAATTCCATCCTCGATACGCTTTAATTTCGTGTTTATCTACATTAGGAAATTAATAATTTAAACTTATATTACTTATATGCAGATCCGATAATTACACTGTGTTAATAATAAAAATATAATGAAAGTTTTGATAAAATATGTTAACATTAGAATGCGTAGAGTGTCTAACTGTCAATAATGTTACATATATATCATAAATAATTCTTATAAAATGTACAAATAAATATAAATATATTTTATTATAATTATTATTATAAATTATTTAATAAATTAATCAATTCAATATTAATATTTTTATATCTTTACTATATCATTCGTCTATAACACATTTTATGTAATTTTTTCCACAGTTCGGTATGTAAGAAGATATAAATTCTAATGTAAATGTCTCATATAATATATTATTATGTTATTATTATTATGTTATAATAATATACATATATTTACTATATACTATATTATTATTTAATTTTCATTATTATATTATTATTAACACAATATATTTCACAATTAACCAGCCACGTATAGAGAACAATTTTAATAATACAAACATTAATCAATATTAGAATTAGAAATTGTTATTTAAAGGTACTTTCTAGCTGTGCGACGTATTGTGTCAGATTACTCAAAGAATATAATAACAATGACATTTATTAGTATCAGAATTTTTATCCGAAAATGAAATGGAGGAAATCTATCATTAAGTAATGTATAAATAATAACAATCGGTGATATCTTATAGATCTTAAGTGTGTGCGTGCGTGTGTGTGTGTGTGTGTGTGTGTGTGTGTGTGTGTGTGTGTGTGTGTGTGTGTGTGTGTGTGTGTGTGTGTGTGTGTTTGTGTAGAAGGCTCTCTACAAAATTTATTATCTCATTTTACGTATATAAAGCTTACTATAGTTAACTTAATCGGCAATTAATTTTACGGAATTAAATATCTCGTTATAATTAAAATTTCTACATATAAAATAGTAAAAAATTAAAATATCATTCATCTTAATAATTTAAAGAAGATATTATTTGAAAAATAAGTCAAAAGTTTTTGTAGTTCTAAGTAATCCTAAAACTTTTATCATGCTATATTCGATCGTTATTTTGATCGTACAGAGATGAGAATTTTACAATAATAATAAAGTAAGATTTTTTTAAAGTATTACTTTCCATTCCAAAATTTTTGAAACCATACATTTGAATTCCATACACAACTGACACACATGAAACCTTTTGTAACTTTATATGGATATTTAATCAGAAATATAAGTTTGAAACAGATCAATAATTAATTTCTGCAAAATCTTAGAATTAGCAATTCGGAAACGTCTTCTTAAACATCGACAAAACTTTGCTGTAGTTTGCTACTCGTCTGCTGGTATTTGTTTCAAGCATTTTTCTAAAGAATCAAACGAGAGAGAAATTTCATCACTGTGCCTCATTTCGAAATCTAACAACCAGTCAATTGTCGCCAGTTTAAAATCATTCCACAAGGGTGGACATTTTATTTTATTTTGTTGAGAAAATTTGTAAGCAAGTGTTAATAGTCGTTTCAAAGCGCAAAGTTGGCAAGAACAACGATTTTGCAATGATTCACGTCTTTTTTCAGCCCAGTTCTTTAAATTCTTCAGAAGTAATTTCTCTTGCAAGTATGTAAAACCATAAGCACCACTTATTTTTCTGTCATATTCGTAATTTTTTTGAGCTCGGGCTTTCTTCACTTCATCGTTTAGTGAGCATGAAGCAATTCCATATTTTTTCATGACGGTCCTAAATGTGGAATTTCCTTCCATAATTTCTTTTGTTGCTGCCTCGAAATTCCGTTTTTTTTTATAGAACTCTTCTTTACGCTTCACAATATCTATTTTTCGATCTAAAATTTGATAGTCGAGTCCATATTTTGTTGCTATGTCGCTTATAGATAAACGTCCTTTTTCCTCAACTTCTTTTGCTGCTATCTGGAGCTTATTTTTTAATGCGAGGTGTTTCGCAATTTCTCTTCTGATTTTAATCGATGCCATTATTGCTATTAGGATAATCTGCGAAACAAAGCAAAAATAGAGAAACGATTGCATGTTGCACTATTATAAGCATAAAAGTTGCAATATCACTTGATTGTAAAATTGTTTTCTCGATTTTCATCTTGCGATATTTCAATCTCTTGTGTATGGCTGACTATATGTACTTATAAAAACTCAATAATATATTTAAAATTTTCTCGTAAATAATGGATAAATTACACAGTATTTTGCATTATTTAAATGCTCCAGTAAAAACTCCTTAAAAAATAAAAATGAAAAAAGAATTAAGACGAAAGTGTACTTACAAAATATATCAGAAAGCAATTATTTCTAAATAAATTTTTCCTCGCGGAGAAATGGATGTAATGAACGTCTTACTTTGGTTGTATACAAACCATGACTGAAGCACAATGTCAGATTTTGACTATATTCAAGGTTCCCTGTTTTGTATCTTAGGAAAGTAAATAAAGTTTTAAAACTCGAAGTAAATGTCACTAAGCAGTACCTATATATTTTTTCTCTATATATTTTTAAAGAAATATATATCTTCTACGCTTATGTGGCGTTGAATCGGCACTCATTGTCAGTGTCTATGTACAATAATGATGCGTCAATCTTTCGATCATGTATAACTAATTTAAAATTTGATTTTAAAGATAAAAATTTTTATTGATAACGTAAAATATATTGTTACATGTAATTCTATAAATATCTAATACACCACGTTAGTTGATATTCGTGTCAACAATTTATGTATAATAACGTAAACGTTAAGTTTTGAAGCACATATATTTCGACAAACGCATATATACACACAATTGTTTGCATAATTTTTTAAATATACTTTTATAACTCCAAATAAAGACATTCATACAACTCGACCAATACCAGCAAATAAATTAAAACGGGCGAGGTTGGAAGAATATTTTTAGGGAGACGTATCTCTTGGTTTGAGATTACAAGATTCCCTTGATCATCCTCCAACCATCCCGTGAAAAATAGGCGAGAAAAATATAGGTCCGAAAAGTCGCTGAAGCAGGAATCGAACCTGCGTCTTTCGCTTGCCGGGCGACTGCTTTAAAAATCTAAGCTATTCAGACCCTTTCGATCCTATATTTTTCTCTTGCCTTTTTAATAGATGTTAGTAAACAATAATTTGAGAACATTTTACCGGCTCTCAACGGTGAAAGATGTAAATTCTAATATTGTGTGTTAGCTCCATAATTAGGTCCAGGAGCGAATTAAATAATTAATAATTTTTAATTTATTTGCTGGTATTGGTCGAGTTGTATGAATGTCTTTATTTGAATTTATTGACTAGCGATAAAAATTATTAACTTTTATAACTGTTCTGATAGTAGTGTGTGATGTAGTCGTCAAAGCCTATAATTTTTAGATATGTATATCAACTAATGTGTCCGTGTTGAATAGTTTTATTAATATACGCAAAAGCATCATTCGAAGCAAAACCACGCAAAATTTTCGGGAAAAGTCGTAAAATACTCCCTAGTAATTATCTTTAAACATTTATTTATATTTTATTACTATATTATATCAAGAAAGTTTGTGAAAGTAGTTTAAGGCGTAGACACGACGTTCAATTTTCAAAATCACTTTAAAAATGCGTTACATGAAGATGAACATTTGTATATAAGTAGTAATAATGTATATAGTTACTTTTTCTTATAATATATAATATAATATAATGTTATATATAATATAACATATAATATATTATTATGTTATTCTCTTATTATTATATTATTGTTACTAACACAATATTTTTCACGATTCATTAGTCGCGTATAAGAACAAACAATTTTAATAACAATGTAAAAATCAATCAATATGGAAAATAGAATTTGTTATTTAAAGTTTTTTGCCATGCGATATAATGTGCCAGATTTAAAAAGTACAATAGCAATAACATTTTAATATTATAATTTTTATCTCTAAATGAAATGGAAGAAATCTGTCATTAAATAATGTATAAATAATGACAATCAGCGACATCTTATAGGTCTTAAAAATGTGTGTATGTACATATATATAGATAGCTCTTTATAAAAAGAATAGGTATTATTTGAAAAATTAACCGGAGGTTATTGTCAAAGTAGTCCAAAAACACTTATCATGCTATAATCGATCGTACAGACATGAAAATTTTACAATAATTGTAAAGTAGGAATCCTTTATAAACAGATATACAGGGTGTCTATAAAGTCTGTCTCTACTCCCTATATTTCGGAAACGGCTCAAAATTATGAAAAACTGCGAAATACGTGTTCGATCATTTCGAGGGGTTCCTCTTTTAAGAGGAATGGAGATTGTCCCCCCCAAGGGGGTGCCACAGGGGGACCCCAACTAAAAAATTTCAAATGGATCCCCACATATTGTAGTATACTATTTAAAAGAATCCATCTTCGGTTAGTTCGGTCGGATTATTTGAATATCGCGGATGTCTCTCTTTCTCACGAAATGCTTATTCTTTCTCTCTCTTTCTACATATTTCTTTTTCTCGCAATCTTAACTTATGTATATGTGGAAGAAGAAGAATTATAGCATCTTCTTGCAGTTGCCCTTGACAGTAATCGTCACGAATCGAACGCTTCGAATGTCCTCCCCACTAATGAATCAAATGAATCCTATAAATATTCTTGATCGTCTGTAGAAGAAGTTATATCTCGGGATACGCTCCCGAATGAGGCATATATTCACATTTTAAAGTGTCCGTTAATTTCGATTTTTTTCTTCGGTAATTGTCGCGACAATAAAATCATGGTAAGTAGCAATGCATCACGAATCGTGGACTTAAAGTGACATGAGAGAAATAGACACGGATAATCGCGAGGATGAACTTGAAAGAATTGCGAGTCTTTTTACTGTCGAAGAAAGTGCTTAAAAAGTGAAATAAGTAATCTTGTAAAAAATCACCTACTCGAGAATCGAGGACGAGAGATGAAATTTGTACAAACTTACTTCAGCGTTCGTTGATGTTCCTTTTATGTCGATGTGTTAAGATTCTTAGAAATATTTATGTTATTGTGCGAAACATAACCGCTGCAATTGGCAAAAATGAAAAACACTAAAAAAAAGTGATGACATAGGTATTTGGAAAAGTAATAAGAATCATCGACAATTGTGTGAAAAAGGAGAATGTCTATCATAAATATATTATACAAGTTTGAAAAAAAAAATTATATGTAAAATGATGATAAAGTAATATTCTTGATTTTTATTTGGCAAAAATTTTATTTGACACGATTTTCTTTTATGATTAGATTGTTTTTAGATTTTTTATATTAATTGAATTATAAATTAAGATTTTTCTCTTAAGGTAAAATAAGGTTTCACATTGCTTCTTAAAATTTAATTTAAAATTTTATTTTAAAAATATCCTATTAATTTTTAATAGTAAACTTTTTTAATCTTATAATAAAACGAAAAAAGGCTCTGATATATAAATATAAATAATCTTTATAAAAAAAAAAATCCTAAAAGTTTTATAAATACTGCCGCTTTTATTATTACGTATATTTTTTATCGGACATTTAAAAATTTTAAAATCAGAATTTTGTTGTGTCGTGATAACGCATAAAATTGGCGATAAAAGTATCGAGCGTACGGATGCAACGGTGCATTAGCGATTTATTTCGTATACATTCTAGCAACAAATACAAGTGCTCGATTGTTCTTGAGCCATTGATTTTCGATTTTCGAGACTTTTGCGAGTATTGCATCGGCGTATAAACATTTCTTTTGCAAAAAGAATTTTTGGCATTATAAACTGTTTACCTGCGTGCAAACAGTTTTCTCGCAGCAATTGATAGATAGAAAGACAGCTTTTGTAACTTTTGCAACAGTTGTAAATGTTAAGGATTACCATAGTTCCTTAACTTGAAATCCTTCTTGTCAACATATTTCAACACATTTTTTTCGAAATTATCTCCTTATAGTAAAAAAAGCTTACTTACTACAGAATAGGTATATTTAGCTAATCAAATCGTTCTCATGTATGAGTGGAAAAGGAATGCAAGCAGAAACTGAGAATTACGAATTTGAAACAAATATGTCAAAGTTAAACTATTTAAAGATTTTTCTCTGCTAAATAAATTACAAATTTTTCTGTAATTATGGAAATGTAATCATTGATTAAAAGAGAAGTTATTTATCACGCTATTTATCCGTTACCGAACCCGCATTTCTTTAACGCTCGCGAGAATCTCGTATGCACCAACCGGCGATTCGGACGCAATATCGACATTTCTTTATTTTAATCGCGCGCGTCATTCTTGAGTTTCACGAACCAAATCTTTGGGTCACTTTGTTAGCGGCGCACCGAGATCAGGCAAGAACATGCACGGGATAATGCATATTCTCTCAATCGTTAAATGCATAACTTGCGAAAACCTTGCGTGGAAAGCTTCACTTTTTACAAAAAATATTAGGATTGATACTTTTTGTTCACGCCACACACAATAGCTATACAAATATATATATTATCAATTTCTCATTTCTTAAATATAATTAAGAGTGAAAACATCTATTGCTTCTTCAAAATATTAAATAATTTTTAAGATATTAATATATTTAAAAATATATACTAAAAACATAAATGATTAAATTACAATTATGAAAATGATTCTTGTTCTCTTTCATGTAAAATAAAAATTATTTTTAATCTTTTTAAGAATATTAGAATGAGACGTCAACTCTTATTCATTTTCAGTAGAGACATCTAAATGTTATAATAAGATTTACAATTAATACTTATTTTGCATATAAAACCAGTATCTTTTATTATTATATCAATATAATATTATTTTTTTATTATGCTAGCAATATATTTATCATAACATTACTGATATTATGTGATAATATAATCGATAATCTTATGTAATTGTTGAGGGAGTCAATATAAATTCATTTAAATTGTGTACCCGTAAACAAATTGGCGATTTACAATTACATGAATTAATTAAATTCTTAGAATCTGACCATGACAATTTTAAAATTAATTATTCTGATGCTCAGCCAAATTTACAGTTTTATTATACCGTTAAATTGTATCTCTCTAGATAGCGTTTTAACATAGAAATGCCAACATTATAATTTACCAAATATGGACGAGAGAACTTTCGATGTCACTGGGACATTTCTCGTTTCAATGATAAAAATAAACGCGATTATATAATAGTTCGCCGAATAAACTCGCCTAAAATGAATGCGCATATTCATTCAAACACGATTTTGCAAGTGTTCTTGATAATTCTCCAGTGTATCAATGCAAAAGGAAGCTTCGAGAGTTTACGGTTGTCAAAAGAAATTAGTTAATAAAACTCGCGGTATTATTATTAAGCGGGAGTAATGAAAATAATCTGTACAATTAATTGTTAATAGACCTTCTACGAAATTGCTAAGGCCTTAAAAGAATTCACATGTTTATTGAACCGAGCAGATGTTAACAATTCCTAAAAATTTTTAATATTCAAGGACTGACTTTTTTATTTGCTTTACGATATAAAAATGCTGCATCTTTCTCTCTCCCTCTCTCCCTCTCTCTCTCTCTCTCTCTCTCTCTCTCTCTCTCTCTCTCTCTCTCTCTCTCTCTCTCTCTCTCTCTCTTTTGCATTTTAAAAAATTTTTAATGTTTAAGAAATATCGCGTCCATTAAGAAAAAAGAAATGCTCCCCAAGATTGTGAAATTTTATCGATTGTAATCCCATTTGTTTCATTGTGATTCTTTTAGCGCTAACTTTTTAAACACAAAATTCTTTTATTGCTAATAAAATACGCGTTCAAATAAAAGGACTATGGATATTGTGCAATTATTTGGCAGGAAGACGGTCGGAAAAGCCAGGCAAAGGTCATTAGTGACTGTTCGCAGGCAATCATGCAGACGTGCACACTACTAGCGAGCAATTTTCAATTTCTCGTTTTCTGCTACTGTTGGTTGTCTTCACTTAACTTAATGTTCAGTTTAATGCCTTTAACTGTATATCTATATAATTCCATTCACCAGAAAGTGATACCAGTATCTTGCAGAGCACGTACACCTTGTGTTCTTTGAAATACTTTATTGATATTTTTCTTATAATAAAATAAAATTTAAAAAGCCCTTACAAATGTAATGCAATATCGAAAATACAATTCAGATGATATAATTTTTAACTATATTTTGATTTATTGTTAATTAAAGAAGATATCTAAACTCACTATCAAAATTCGCGTGATAGATATAGTATTCTTAATTAAAATACAATCTGTACGCGACCCTTTCTCTTACGAAAGAAATGCAAAGTAGTGTTGCGCGATATAGAAAGCGATACAAGAGATCTCAGAACCCATCAATAAAAAGTGCAATTCGATTGCTATCTATCATTATCAAAACGCTCGTTTGCCGACAGGAATCAAATACAAGATTGAGATTCTCACGGTGCGACTCACATATGACTTACACTCGCATGTATCGATATAACACTGACATAAAGTGCTGGTCATTTACATTTGTCGAGCATCATCTCCCGCATTTGTGTCGATCAATCGATTCGCATCAGCCAGCTAACCACCCAACGATGCCGCCAGTCGTGGTATTTCGATTTTATGCATGAGCGTACCGCTGCGGGGCCAAATTGATAAGGAAATTTCAAGACGAGTCTCCCGTTCTTTCCCGTAATAATGATAAATACCCGACTGTCCTTTTTCTTCTCCCACCTGCACCCGAGTTTTTCTCCCCGTGACGGAACAGGACCGATCTTGCCGAGGTCGACCGCATCGGCTCTCGTTTGCATAATACAATTATAACGTGGCGGGGACATGAACTTCTACCTTTCGGCAACGGTATTCGTCGCGATGGATTTTTTTTAATTATACACGACACTCTACATCCTATTTTATATCCTAGTTCATAAAAACTCGCCACCGTGTCCTTTCTTACTGTCATTCAGATCATTAATTAAGAGAATATTTCGAACAACTTGATATACCTATAGGAGTAGCACCAGCGTTGCTTCAGTATGAGAGAATAATCAATAAATTCACAGGTATGCTTGAAAAATAACAATACTTATTTTTAAATAATGCAGATTTTATCATATCGATATGATATTTCAAGCTCGCATTTAATTTCGATTGAATTTTAATTTAAACTTTTATATGGAGATTGCGGTTTCTTATGTATTATAGCTCTTTACTTAAATCTTTTATATCTCATATCAAACTCGGAATTTTTACTGCAATGCTATCGAAGTATGCAGCAATAATAATTGCTTATATACTGCCTAATACGAAGGAGAAAGTGATACTTTTTATGACATGTATGCGGCGAACGAATATGTCACTACAGGTTCTTACTATGTAATACGCGATCAGCTGAACGTATCGTGAAATGTCGTGGGGTAGAAAAGCAAAGAATTAAGTTTTCCGCTCACATGTACCACTCGGCTGGGAAAGAACCTTTGTCATGTTAAACAGCGAAAACGCCATGGCCGAGACTTTTGTCGGCCGTTGACAATTGCTCTTTAGTCTTTCTCATGACAATAGCATTATTCTTCGACGATAGAGACGTGACACCGTAGATAGAAAGTATTACCAGTCACAGACAAAAAAGGCGCCAGCGATTTTCACTATAGAAATTCTATTTTTTTTTTTTTTTAAGATGACTGTATCGTAATGCATAATAACGCATTGGTAACGGTTGGTCCAAGATATTATCTTATTCGTTGCTGCATTATAATTGGATGATAAGAACTTGAAATTAAAAATGCGAGAACTCTAAAAACTGCTATTACTGTTAATAGATTATGATGTGTGTTGATAATTAAAAAGTAAGTACCGCAGTTTGATGAAATAGATAAAATTCTTTGCAAGTTTGTGGAGCTAAATTAAATGTAAACCATATTTAATACAGACCTCACCATTTTTCTAAATTCAAAAAGTATAATAATTTTAAGAAGTATAGTAATTTACATATATTCTTTAAACTACACATATATTTTATAATATTACATAAAGTTCGTTTTTTACTTTAAAGAATTTTTTACTCCGCTATAACATATTATTTCGTAAAGTGACTTTTGCTCTCGGAATATGACATAATCGATAGATATTACGCTCAATCAACCAAAGCATTTATCATTGTTGGCCGAGATAATTGGAAAGTGCAAAGATCTTAGCCGCATACTTTATTAGTAAACGAAGATGTAATCTGTGGTGATGCTCTCGCGCGTGCACGCGTTATGTAAGAAACTATATTTACACCTTATACGGTTGATCCGGTCGCACGCTTACTCATTAAAATTCGCCCGCGCCCCACGCCAATTAAGACTGTTTCGCTAAGAACGTCCGCCGCGTTAAGCCGAATCAGACAAATTGCTTTCTCCATGCTCGACGTTCACGAATACGGCGTGGTTCGGACGCGTGTGATGTGAGTGTCGCGAATTATGGCATCTGCTTTTTTTCTATCAAGGATGCCTGCCAAAATATAAAATATGATAAAAATATTACGTAACAATAAAGAAATTTTTGTTTAAAGTGAAAGAACAAAGTAAAATTTAAATCACATTTATATGTATATTTAACTTAGATTTTTTGCCTGATTTCTTTAAGATATTGTAACAATATATTATGAGAAATAATTTATTAGTTTTCTCAAAATATTTTATTATGCAATATACATATGCACATTTGTTACGTTATTTACTTTCATAATTAATGTCATGATAAATGAACATTAACAATACAGCTTCGTAAACCGTCTGCTATAAAATGGCCATGTAATCACGAGATGGTCGTTAATTTTGTTTAATCCTTCTTAACAATGAATTTTTTACCATTAATATTCAATCAATGAGTAACGTGGTTATTAATAAGAAATACTAATTCGATAATCCGCTGTTACAAAACCGTAACAAACATGTAACGTAATCGGCTAGATGTTAAAGCTACTAAGACTTTTTATTGCCGTACATTTTTCGTGTGTGAATATTATTCGTCATATTAAATCTCGATAATGTTGTTTCTTTTTAGCCATTTACAACTTTTTCTGATCCTTGACATTTATTTTTAATAGGAAAGATTATATGCAATTTGAATAAATCCGACACACGTATTCTTAAGAATTAGATTATTATCCAAGGATCAAGAATAGACTCCACTTGTCCCTGAAAATTATAAATGCAATTAACTTACATTCCTCGACAAGATTTCACAATGCATTGTAAAAATTTTATAAGTTTTACATCATGTTTAAGTTTTGTAGAAAAATTAATTTATATTTTAATTTATATATTAATTATTTTATATTATAATTTATATTTTATATAATTTATAGTATAATTTATACTATTTAATAAGTCTTTATTTAACAAAATATTTTTTTACGTACTTTATGTAGTACTGTATTAATTGATATTTTAATATAAACTCTAAAATTATATAGAAAGTTTCAAGTTATATCTTGACATTTTCAATTATAATAATAAAATTTGCTTTCACTAAAACGGCGTTTGCAATATTTTCCAGGAAGGCTCTTTGTTTATACGTACGTGCAATTTTCTCGAGAAGATCTGTACAAAGAAATTTTACACCTTTCGGCGATTACCTCGCGATTTGATCGAAACTTTATTGGCTCTCTTCCGCGTGTCCGTTAGCGACAATCGTGTGATTAGAAATTTCCACGCTCGATTACGTTACGCAAGAAGCATTTTGCACCTTGCACGATCCATCCGTTGATCCAATGAGAAAAAGGTCATCGAAATCCATTAAGCTTATCGACCATCATATTTCGCGGCCTCTCGCCTTCTCCAAATATAAATGAAGTGTCTAAGGATACTTCGTGAGAATGATTGATTGTTTATTTAATTTGCATGAATCTTTAGTGTCTTCGCGCAATACTGAGCAAACAGGATGTGCACTGCACACACTATCAGGTGTTTACAGTTATTGCTCTGATAATTACCCTACTTATTAGTGCATCGAAATAATCATTCGCGATAAACTAACATGCTTGATACTCGTATAACAAGGTTTCGAAATTAACTTTTTTACATTCTACTGCGTTGCATTTTAAATTTAAATGATCCTTCAACAAGTATCTCTCTTTAGAAAGAGCAATTTTCTCTTTCTTTGAATCTTTTGAGCATTCTACAGTTGCAAGAATATAATGATTACTTATGTGTTGTCACCGGTAAATGATTTGCAAATAAATCCCGTCATAATTTCCGTCAAAGGCAACTTCTGGCATCCTACAAGGAAGGATTATGCTGTACAAATCATTGTGCCATTTTACTCATGAAATAGTGTGTTGTTTCTCAGTTGCAAAACGCCTTGCAAGAAAGTTGTTCATATGAATCCCTTTACATTTACATAACTACAATCTGCATAATCTTTTTAAAGATGTGAATAAACTTACGTTGACGTTAATAAATAATTATCATTATTATGTTCAACTATTTTGAAGCAAGTAATCAATCGCGAATTTACTAGAAACAAATATAAATTTTTATTAGTCTATTTACTTATTAATCTAAAGCATAATATCGTTATAATAAATGACATTATTTGCACATTATTGAACATTAATTATTAACGAAAAATGATACTTTTTATTCCACGCGAATCTTTCATGATCATCGCCGAATAGTACACGATATATGTATATATGTATATAAATTGTATAGATAGTATATTGTATAGATTGTATATCTCGCGGCCGAGATGCGTTATGTAAGACTATCGTAGGTGAGGCATGAGATTATCCCACGTAGATGATCTTTAATGTAATACTATTGTACGCGAATGGCTCAACTGATTATTACGAAAAAGAGAAAAAAAAGATTTTATTATTTTAATCGATGATATCGGCACGTCTTTTCTTGGAATAATAATTATCCCGAAAATTTCAATGCAAAAAATATTTTTAATAATATCTACCATTATAATATTGAACACTGATTAAACATAATGCTTATAAAAGATCTAATAAAAGAAGAAAAACGAAAAAAGAAGGACAGAATATTTAATATCTTAATATTACTTGGAATATAATTGCTGGATTATAATGAAAGTTATGTTACTGTGGGAACAGCTTTGGGTGGCTCTTCTCGTGTCCGTGCTCTCCACGGGTCATGCAGATACAAAACGTGTGAAAGAGAATAATCAGAATAAATACCGGGCTAATACATACCTGCCACCATATACGTAAGTGCGATCGAGCATTTTAAAACTTGAATACTTTTATAATGCTATTAGTATGATTTTATTTATCCAAAACATTTTGAGCCCCACCTAATCGAATTGTGTTTAGATCACCCTATGTACCACCACCACCACCACCCGCACCTACAACTAGACCACCCTATGTACCACCAGCTCCAACTGTAACTAGACCAACCTATACACGACCACCACCACCCTATGTGCCACCTTTAATACCACTAAAACCACATATTAGAAAACGCCGCAATGCACTGTAGCCAAGTGAAAATGAAGCAACACATATACCGCCAGATGGATATATTTTCAAAATTCCAAATGTTACAATATCAACATCTACCACCAGTACTACACCATCGACTACAACCACTTCTACGTTCAAGCCAACGACTCTGCCTCCGCATGAACGAACGTATCTTCCATCACCGCAGCCGACAATCATTCCGGTGACAATCACGCCGCCACCGTATCCTTCAGTCAATTACGAAACTACACTCAGAACACCACCCCCAAAAACACCTAATGAAACGATTGCTCCACCGCCGACTCTGCCGCCACCCACGCCGCCCAGACCTTTCCGTTACGAATACCTAGGACAGATATACAACAAAAAAACCGAACGGATATACTTATATAACTCCGGATATTAGAAAATCAACTACGACGTCAACAAGAAAGCCAGGCCCAAAAGACCAGCCTTTGAAACTCGCAAACGATGAGAACTGGTAACGCGAGTGATTTGACGCAATCAGTGAAAAATGGGTGAATCTTAAATGTTAATAATATTAATATTAATAACAAGAATATTATTTGATGATAGCGCTCCAAGCATCCAAAGAAAAATTTTTTCTTTTAATACAATTAACACAAATAAAAATACTATTTGCATGCACACCTTCCTGTCTTAACATAAAATGTATCTTTCGACAGTGATATGGACAACAAAAATAAAAGTATATTTAAGCTTTAATATATAAAAATAGTATATAAATCGAAAGAATTCTCTCAAATCAAGAAAAAAATAATTAAAAAATAATAAATAGATAATAAGTAGATATACATTTCTAATGTATTATAATTTCTAAACGCAATTTTTCAATAATAAGTTGAGTATATTTAAAATCCAATAACAATGAAATGATTTTATATGCATTTCAAATGAATTCAAAAACACGCTAGGCAGAGAATCGCGATGATAGCATTGCAGTATGTATATCCTGCAATATGCAACGCAGTTAATACGTTAGGTATCGAAGCGCCGAATAGTATAACATTTCGATAAAATTACGAAAATAAACTAAGTTACTTCATAATACTAATTATTTTATAACTAAAACAGCGATTATAATAACGCCATTAATGTTTATTTTAGGATGCAAATTTTAGTTCCTTTTGTCAATAGCAAACATTAATTATTTGACATCATAATTGTTATATAATTAAGATGTTCTACATAATACAAAGGACACATAATAATTGGAACTAAAAAATAAAATTTCAAAAATATTTTAAATAGAGATAACAAATAAAGATTTGACGTTATCTTGTTGAAAAATTTAATGAATTAATCATGTATCTATAAATAGTTAAAGGCCTCATATTTTTTCGTCGCGCTAAAAAAAATGCATTGATGACGAACTGGCTGTGTCTCCTTTGGAATTTCCGAATTTCGATGACTTCAGGAATGTGGAAGGTAATATTAAAACAATTTAAATGCAAATGTGTGCGTGTATGGACATGATAATTCTTAAATGCATATACATTATTATCGGTACATCTTAATTACAAAGTTTTAACTTTCTTATCCTTTTTAAAATAATTTTATTTTTATAGTAGAAAACTTTATTTATTTAAAGATTGTATATATACATACAGGGTGTCTATAAAGTCAGTCCCTACCCCCTATACTTCCAAAACGGCTCAAAATTATAAAAAACCGCGAAATACGTGTACGATCATTTCGAGGGGTTACTCTTTTAAGAGGGTTGGGGAGGTTGTCCTCCCAAGAGGATGCCGCAGGAGGACCCCAACTCAAAAATTTTAAATGGAATTCCCCATATTGTAGTATATCGATTGAAAGAGCATAAAAAAAGAAAATTTTTGGCGCAAACCGGAGGATGATACGTTGATCCGTTCGGGAGTAATTTAGAGTCAAAGTACAAAAAGGGCCAATTTTTAAAAAATCGTTATTCTCGTTTGGAAAGTCCTAAAGAAACGTTCGAGGTGTGAAAATGTTCGTTTTTTTATATCCTTTCTATAAAAAAATCAGATTTGACTTTGGGATTTTTTTAAAGTCGAAAAAGAGGCCCAAAAGACTGTTAAATTCAAGCCTTGAAAGTGAACGAACTCAACGAGCAGGTAATGCAAAAACTACAAAATGAAAGACAAATTGTCAACTCCATTAGTCTAGTACTGATCTGGTACTGGTTGATCTCACTCTGAGTACTCTGACCACTAGATCTAGATTTTTATATATAATACAATAGTTTTATTAACGTACGCAAAAACATTATTAGGAGTATCTAAACGACGCAAAGTTTTCGAGAAATGTCGTAAAATACTTTCCTAAGTTATTATCCTAAAATATTGATTTTTATTTTATCATTATATCATGGTAAGAAAGTTTGTCCAAAAAGCTTAAGACGTAGACACGATATGCAATATTCAAAATTATATTTAAAATGCGTGTACATACATAAAGATGAACATATATAAATATTAATATAAACAGTTACCTTCTCTTATAAGTACTAATCCCATTATATATCAAGTCACATGTTTCGATTCTACACATATCGATTTACAATAATTATGTATATGACAAAAGTTAAAATTCTGTAAATAGATACGTGTTATAAATATTCGGATATCAAAAACATTCAGTCATCTGCGATATTAATTCAATGAATGTAAATAAAAATTATCGTCAAGTTTTCTTAATAATATTCTTAAATTAACCACATACAGTTACACGCAAATTTGAAGTATAGAGATTTAGATTCCTATAAATATAGTACAAAAAAAAGTAAAGTGTTGCTTTTTATTTGAACAGTTGCAACGCATAATTAAAATCTGTTATTCCTTATATTATATAATCTTTACAGCGCATATTTTCCTTACAATATTGAAAAAAAAGTTATATGAAATGCAGTAAACTGTAGACAATATTTAATAACATTAATAAATATATTTGATTCTTCCTATTTTAGATAAATCAGATCACATCCATCAGAATTATAATGTCATCACTAGAAGAACAATTTGATGGAAATAATATGTTGCAATTTAATCATTTCATGGAAGTTAATTAGCTTATTAAAAAACGAGTTTGTTCTCTTATATATAATCTATGTGTGAAAAAAATCAATCGAGAGAAAGCACGTGTATTTTTCAAGTATGTTTCAGTTATCTATGCAAAAGCATTGAAAGCTTTGTAGAAATCATTTTAAAAGTTTATTTATTTTTATCAAGAGTTTGATTATTACAAACATACTTAAATTAATTTAGTATATCTCATTTTATAAAATTTAAGAAACATTCTTATTTAACTGAACTGAAATAGAAAATAATATATAGCGGAAAGTTATTTCTTTCGATTGATAGAATTAAAGAATAACTAACGTAATAATGGAATATTAAATATATATAGCTTATAGTAACTATAAAAATGTACTGTTTATTTAAAGTAAAAGTTTTCGCCAACATCAAAAATTCTTCTAAATTTTCGTGATACGACATAATAAATTTTCTATGTCATTTAAAATAAAAATCCTTAAATTAAAATGTCAACGTTATGGTAATTTTTTAGTTAAAAGAATTTAGAGTTTATCAATTAGATAACTCAAGTTTGCGTATTCAAGCATAATACATTGCATAATAATATATTTATCAACATCAATTCCATTCTCGATATGCTTTCATTTCGTGTGTATCTACATTACAATTCGATCGTTATTTTGATGGTATAGACATGAGAATTTAACAATATTAATAAAGTAAAAATTTTTTAAAGTATTACTTTTCAGTCTCCAAAAAATTAATAATTTAAAATCATTTTACTTATATGCAGATCCGATAATTAATCTGTGTTAATAATAAAAATATAATGAAGGTCTTGATAATATATGTTAACATTAGACTGCGAAGAGCGTCTAACTGTCAATAATATCTCATATAATATATTATTATGTTATTATTATTATTATATAATTATTATATAATAATAATAATAATATACATATATTTACTATATACTATATTATTATTTCATTTTCATCATTATGTTATCATTATTAACACAATATATTCTACAATTCACCAGCCGCGTATAAGAGCAAACAATTTTAATAATACAAACATTAATCAATATTAGAAATAAAAATTGTTATTTAAAAGTACTCTTTCTAGCTGTAAAATGTAATATGCCAGATTAATTAAAAAATATAATAACAACGACACTTTAGTATCAGAATTTTTATCTGTAAATAAAATGGAAGAAATCTATCATTAAATAATGTATAAATAATAACAATCGGCGACATCTTATAGATCTTAAAAATGTGTGTGTGTGTGTGTGTGTGTGTGTGTGTGTGTGTGTGTGTGTGTGTGTGTGTGTGTGTGTGTGTTTATCTCATTTTACGTATATAAAACTTACTATAATTAACTTAATCGGCTATTAATTTTACGGAATTAAATGTCTTGTTATAATTGAAATTTCTACTTATAAAATAATAAAAAATTAAAATGTCATTCATCTTAATAATTTAAAGAAGGTATTATTTGAAAAATTCGCCAAAAGTTTTGTAGTTCCAAGTAATCCTAAAACTTTTATCATGCTAAATTCGATCGTTATTTTGATGGTATAGACATGAGAATTTTACAATATTAATAAAGTAAAAATCTTTTAAAGTATTACTCTTTAGTCTCCAAAAAATTTTTGAAACCATACATTTGAATTCCATACACAACTGACACACATGACATCTTATGAAACTTTATATATATATTCAGAGATACAAGTTTGAAAGAGACCAATAATTAATTGCTGCAAAATCTTAAAACTACTTAGTAATTCGGAAACGTTTTCTTAAACATCGACAAAGGTTGTAATTTGCTACTCGTCTGCTTGTATTTGTTTCAAGCATTTTTCTATAGAATCGAACGAATTAGAAATTTCATCGCTGTGCCTTATTTCGAAATCTATCAACCAGTCAATTGTCGCCAGTTTATATACATTCCACATGGATGGACATTTTATATTATTTTGTTTAGAAAATTCGTAACCAAATGTTGATAGTTGTTCCAAAGCGCAAAGTTGGCATGTACAAAGATTTTGCAATGATTCATGTCTTGCCCAGTTTTTTAAAATCTTTAAAAGTGATTTCTCTTGCAAGTAAGTAAAAGTACTACCCCTTATTTTTCTGTCATATTCGTAATTTTCTTGAGCTCGGGCTTTCTTCACAACATCGTATAGCGTATATAAATTAATTCCATAATGTTTGGAGGCGGCGTTATATGTGGAATTTCCTTCAATAATTTCTTTTCTTGCAGCATCGAATTTTCGTTTTCTTTCATAGAACTCTTCTTTACGTTTCACAATATATATTTTTCGATCTAAAATTTGATAATAAAGTTTATATTTTGTTGCTACGTCCATCATAGATAAAGGTCCTTTTTCCTTAACTTCTTTTACTGCTACCTGGAGCTTATTTCTTAATGCGAGGTGTTTCGCAACTTCTCTTCTGATTACAATCGATTCCATTATTGGTATTAGGATAATCTGCGAAACAAAGCAAAAATAGAGAAACGATTGCATGTTGCACTATAAGCATAAAAGTTGTAATATCACACAATTGTAAAATTGTTTTTGTGATTTTCATTTCGCGATATTTCAATCTCTTGTGTACGACTATATGTACTTATAAAAACTCAATAACATATTTAAAATTTTCTCGTAAATAATAGATAAATTACACAGTATTTTGCATTATTTAAATGCTCCAGTAAGAACTCCTTAGAAAATAAAAATGAAAAAAGAATTAAGACAAAAGTGTACTTACAAAATAAATCAGAAAGCAATTATTTCTAAATAAATTTTTCCTCGTGGAGAAATGGATGTAATGGATGTCTTACTCTGATTGTATACAAACGATTACTGAAACGCAATGTCAGATTTTGATTATATTCAAGATTTCCAGTATTGTATCTTAGGAAAGTAAATAAAGTTTTTAAACTCGAAGTAAATGTCATTAAGCGGTACCTACATATATTTTTTCTCTATATTTTTAGAGAAATATATCTCTTCTACGCTTATGTGGCGTTGAATCGGCACTCATTGTCAGTGTCTATACAATAATGATGCGCCAATCTTTCAATCATGCATAACTAATTTAAAATTTGATTTGAAAAATAAAAGATTTTATTGTTGAAATGCACGCGTAAAATATATTGTTACATGTAATTCTATAAATATATAATACACCAAGTTAGCTGATATTCGTGTCGACAATTTATGTATAATAATGTAAACGTTAAGTTTTGAAGCACATATATTTCGACAAACGCATATATACAATTGTTTGCATAATTTTATAAATATACTTTTATAAATGTTCTGATAGTAGTGTGTGATGTAGTAATATCAAAGTCTCTAATTTTTAGATTTTGTATATCAACTAATGTGTCCGTGATGAATAGTTCTATTAATATACGCAAAACCATCATTCGAAGCATCAAAAACCACGCAAAATTTTCGGGATAAGTCGTAAAATACTCCTAGGTAATTATCTTTAAACATTTATTTTTATTTTATTACTATATTATATCAAGAAAGTTTGTGAAAAAAGTTTAAGGCGTAGACACGACGTTTAATTTTCAAAATTATATTAAAAATGCGTTACATGAAGATGAACATATATAAGTAGTAATGTATACAGTTACCTTTTCTTATAAATATTAATCCCATTATATATTATGTTACATGTCTCGATTCTATACATATCGATTTTACAGTAATTATGTATATAATAAAAGTAAATATTCCTTAATTACGTACATGCAATAAATATTCGGATTACAGAAATATTCCGTCAGTTGCGATATTATTTCAATAAATGTAATGTAACGCAACAAAGATATACATCTTTAAATATTTAAACATACTAATGCGTGAGCTTCTACACTTGCTTCTAATGACATTGAAAACCGTTATGGCTATAATTTTACAATATTGCAAAGAATTCACGTATTCAAACTTAACAAATATCGTGATTAGACCATATCATTTACATTATATATTAAATTATAAATAATCTATTAACTTATACCATTTAAATATCGCCAAGTTTCTTTTAATAGTTTTTTTAACTCTTCTGTCAATGACTGGATACCCGAGTATTTACAGCATTTTAATATGTTAAAAATGTGTTGGATCTTTTCTCCACCCGAAACACAAAGGGCCTTTGTATTCGGAGACCTCCTAAATTATAACAGGAAAGTATGTTTGATGTCCAGCAGCTGTTATAGAGAAATTGTCGCGGTGCAATGTGTCGAAAAGACTCAACTAGTACTCGGGAATCCATACATTGATGGAAGGATGAAAATTATGCATTGAGAGAAGGATTAAATTAATTAGATAGTTACATGCAAATTTGAAGAATAGAGATTTACATTCTTATACAGTATAAATGAAAAAGTAAAATGATGGCTTATATTTGAACATTTGCAACGCCTAGTGAAAATCTGTCATTTTTTATATTATATAATTTTTACAGCGCATACTTTTCTTACAACCATGAAAAAAAGATTTTTTATAAAGTGCAGAAAACAATAAACAATATCAATCGAAAAAAGCACGTGTATTTTTCAAGTATGTTTCAGTTATCGATGCATAATCATTGAAAGCTTTATAGAAGTTATTAAAAGTTTATTGTTGTCAAGAGTTATTGATTGTTACATAATTAAAATAATTAAATATTATCTGTTAAGCTAATTATGTATTATATATTTCATTTTATAAAATTTAAGAAACATTCCTTTTTAACTAAACTGGAATAAAAAATAGTAAAATATATATACGATATATAATATAGATACGATTATTTTTTTCGATTGACGGAATTGAAGAATATCTAACATAATGTGTGTGATTGTTTATTAAATAGCGTAAGTATAAAAACTGCATCACTAATTATTTAAAGTCTTTGCTAAAGTCAAAAATTCTTCTAAAATAATTATCTCTATAAATTTACATATTTATTTTATAGATAGTAGATAGTCAATAAAAATTTATATGTAATATTCAATTTTTACAATTACTTTTAGAACTCATTATATGTGTGTGATGTCTCAACCTTCAAACTTCCGCGACAATGGGTAATATATTTTCTAGGTCTTTTAAAAATAAAAATCCTTATATTAAAATGTCAAAGTTACAGTAATTTCTAAAGAAGATTATTAGAATAATGTAGAATTTATCAATTAGATTATTTTAAGTTTGTGTATTCAAGCACAATGCATCGTATAGTAGCGAAAATATCTTCCAATATCAATTCCATTCTTCCAATTTTATGCTTCAATTTTGTGTTTATCTACATTAACAAATTAATTCTAAAAGTTATTTTACTTATATGTAGATCCGATAATTAATCTGTGTTAACAATAAAAATATAATATAGTTTTATTAGAAGAAATTAACATTAGAACGCGATGAGCATCTAACTATTAGAAATATCATATATGTATATGTCACAAATGACGCCTTATATATAAAAATGTACAAATCATAATCAATTATTATATTTAAATATATATTATTATTATAATTTAATATAATAATATATATATATATATTATTATTATAATTTAATATAATTATATAATAACTTAATTAATTCAATGTAAATATTTTTATATTTTTACCATATCCTTCATCTATAACTCATTTTATATAATTATTTTAACAGTTCGATGTGTAACGCATTATAAATTCTAATGTAATGATCTCATACTATTATGTTAATATTATTATTATTATGTTATAATAATAAAAGTAATAATATTAATAATAATACAATATATTATAATATATAGTATTATAATATATAATATATTAATATGTTATTTTCATTATTATGTTGTTATTAGTTAACACAATATTCTCCACGATTCATTAGCCGCGTATAAGAACTAACAATTTTAATAGTACAAACATTAATCCATATTAGAAATAGAAATTGTTATTTAAAAGTACTTTCTTGCTATGCGATATAATGTGCCAAGGCACTCCAAATGTATGATGGCAACGACATTTTAGTATCAGAATTTTTATCTGTAAATGAAATGGAAGAAATCTATTATTAAATAATGTATAAATAATAACAATCGGCGACATCTTATAGATCTTAAAAATGTGTGTTTGTGTGTATAGAAGACTGACTACAAAATTTATTATCTCATTTTACGTATATAAAACTTACTATAGTTAACTTAATCGGCAATTAATTTTACGGAATTAAATGTCTCGTTATAATTCAAATTTCTACATATAAAATAATAAAAAATTAAAATGTTATTCATCTTAATAATTTAGAGAAGGAATTATTTGAAAAATTAGCCAAAAGTTTTTGTAGTCCTAAGTATTCTAAAACTTTTATCATGCTATATTCGAACGTTATTTTGATCGTACAGACATTAGAATTGTACAATATTAATAAAGAAAGAATCTTTTAAAAACATACATATATATGTAATTGTAATAAATATATACATTGTATATATATAAATATATATATGTAATTGATTAAATATTACTTTCCATCCCAAAATTTATGAAACCATACATTTGAATTCCATACACAACCGACACACATGATAACTTTTAATCAAAGATACAAGTTTGAAACAGATCAATAATTAATTTCTGCAAAATCTTAGAATTACTTAGCAATTCGGAAACGTCTTCTTAAACATCGACAAAAGTTTTCTGTAGTTTGCTACTCGTCTGCTTGTATTTGTTTCAAGCATTTTTCTAAAGAATCAAACGAGCGAGAAATTTCATCGCTGTGCCTCATTTCGAAATCTTCCAACCAGTTAATTGACGCCTGTTTAAACGTATTCCAAGAGGATGAACATTTTATATTATTTTGTTGAGCAAACTCGTAAGCAAGTGTTAATAATTGTTCCAAGGCGCAAAGTTGGCAAGTACAAGATTGCGATGATTCACGTCTTTTCCAGTTTTTCAAATGCTCCAAAAGTAATTCCTCTTGCAAATATGTAAACTCTTTACAAAGAGTTTTTATTTTTTTGTCATATTCGTAATCTTCTTGAGCACAGGCTTTCCTCAATTGATAGTATAGTGTAGGTACAGGAAATCCATATTTGATTGCAGCGGTGTGACATGTGAACTTTCCTTCAAAAACTTTTTTTGTTGCTGCATCGAATCTTGGTTTCTCATTATAAAATTTTTTTTTTCGTCTTATAATATCTATTTTTCGATATAAAATTTTGTATTCGAGTCCATATTTTTCTGCTACGTATTCTTCAGGTAAATCTCTTTCCTCAACTTCTTTTCTTGCTATCTCGAGCTTGTCACTTAATGCGAGGTGTCTCGCAATTAATGTTCTCGTATTCATTTCCACAACCACTATTAAGATAACCTACGAAGAAAAGTAAAAAACAGATAAATGAATGCATATTGCACTATTGTGAACATAAAAGTTGCAACATCGCAAGATTGTAAAATCGTTTTAACGATTTTCATCTTGCGGTGTTTCAATCTCTCGTGTACGATTGTATGTACTTATAAAAACACAATAATATATATATCCCTTAAAATTTTTCGTATAAATAATAGATAAATTTTACAGTACTTTACATTATTTGAGTGCTCTAGTAAAAACTTTTCAATAAATTTGAAAAAGAACAATTAGAAAGATAGTATACTTACAAAATAAATCAAAAACCGAATATTTCTAAATAAATTTTGCTTCACAGCGGAATGTAGTAAGTATCTTAATCTGGTTGTATACAAACGACGACTGAAATACAATGTCAGATATCAACTAATTTTCAGTACTGTTTTAAAAATAAATAAAGTATTAAAACTCGATAAATAAATGTCGCTAAGCGGCACATATTGTTTTTCTACGTTTTTAAAGAAATGTATCCTCTCTTTCGCTTATTTGCCATTGAATAGGCTCTCAGTATCTATACAATAATAATGCTATCTTTTGATCATATGTAACTAATTCATTTAAAATTTTATTTTAAAGATAAAACAATTTTATTATTGAAATACACGCGCAGAAATTGTTACACATTATTCTATAAATATCTAATACACCTATGTAGTTAGCTGATATTCATATTTTGGTTCTCGGCTGATAACTATATGCAATAAATAGTATCATAGTTAATATAGAAAAATGAATGTATGTAAATCGATAATATATGTTTCGAAATATAAATCGATTATTCGATTCTTCGATTATTCGAAAAATAATTTGAAATTTTTGAGAGAAGTTATAAAATTCCTTATAGGCACTTATCTTCAATTAGTTTCTGGAATATTTGTTTATCATTACGTTACGTATATTGTTAAAAAATACATAAAAATATCTATTTATTTTGTTAAAAAACAAAGATATCTAGAATTTCAAAATCCACATATTAAAGACTAAAGAATGTATATTTTGTTAGGGATGAGTATTTCTTTTTACAACTATCACTAGATTATTAAACGCTGCACGAGCGTTATTTATTTTCTCTACACCGAAGAAGCCGTATAGAAGGTCGCGTTCGTAGGAGTAGGAAGACTGCGACTGAGTGTGTGTGTGCACACCACTTTATGCGGCCTTGCACGTGACGTCACAAGGCCGGACAAGGCGATCGTCGGTCACGAGACCGCACGTCACAGTCTGCTACCATTCACGTGTTCTATCGCGTACTCACCGTAATCTCTCCTCCAAAATTCTCTCTACCGACTGTTGATTCGTCTTTCTCATCGCGGATTCTCTTTCCGAAAATCGTATGCATTTTACGTACATATTATCGCCGCTTTTTTTCCTTATGTCCTTCTTTTTTCCTCTTTTTACTTTTTTCCGTGTATGAATTTTAAGACTGCATTTTCCAATTGTCCTTTTTGACTTCTGACATCAAGATTGCGCCATGATAATGTGTCGATATCTTAGATACTCGATCGAGTTTTTCGTCTTCCAGCACAAATATGCATATAATAGGGTTTAAAATATCTACCAGAAAAACGAATAATTTATATATCTTGTTAACACGACGTATAGAAAGCCCATATGTTCTTGTTACGTTCGCATGTAAATTTTGATTAGCGCTGACAATCTTACGATTCATTGGTTGATAATGTATGTGCATATTTTTTATATTCATATTCTTATAGACATTTCTCTATTTCTATCCTTTTTATTTTATATACATTATTTAAATTTTACTAATTACACGTACGTCATTTATATTTCCTTCTTTATGTTGTATATATTGAATTATTTAATGAATTAAAATTTTTAAGAAAGGTGTCCTTGCAAAATAGGTCAAAATATAACTACATGTCGATACTTATAAGTTATAAGAATATTATTATTTAATTAACAGAATTACATGTAGTTAAAACGATTATTCAAAATAAGTACATTTGTTTCATATCTTAAACATAAATTATATATAGAATATATGTATATCTAAAATGAATAAAATCTCATAGAACTCACATTATTAATTCTCTCAACATTCGAACTATTAAAACACGTAATTTCTGCAATAACAGCCTTTTAATACATTAATGCAAACTAGAGAAGAGCGATTTTCTCCGCTCTTTTGAAAAAGCAATGATTAAAATTAAAAGTTTTAAATTTAAAAAAATTTTATTGTTGAAATGCACGCGTAAAATTTTTACACGTAATTCTAGAAATATCTAATACACCAAATTAGCTGATATTCATAATTTGGTTGTTGGGTAAGAGAACTATGCATAGAGTACTATATCTCATAGTTACCATAGAAAAATATATATATAAATCAATTATTCGATTATTCAAAATAATTAGAAATTTATGAGAGAAGTCACAAAATTTTTTGTAGACAAATATCTTCAATTAATTTCTGGAATATTTGTTTATTATTTCATTATACAGTATGTTAAAAACATTAAGATTAAATGATATTATAATATTATACATATAATTCAATCTAATAAATAAATGATTTTACAATAATTGTATCGATGAAATGGAAATTCCGTGCAAATGTATGTATGCGTTTCTCTGTCATTCTAGAAACATAGTACATAGACGACTTTTGGATACATATTAAACTGAGAATAACATATTAAAATGAGAATTTATGTTACTTTCTCTTGACGTTAAAAATATGTAGCAATCGATATCGTATTGTATACAATTCACGTAATCAAATGTTACAAAAATTGCAGTTGAAAAAATGTAATTCCAAAATTTTCACATATAATACAAAAGTTCTATTAACGTACGCAAAAAACATCATTCGGAGCATCTAAACGACGCAAAGTTATCGAAGAAAGTCGTAAAATACTTTCCTAAGTTATTATCTTTAAACATTGATTTTTATTTTATTATTATATCATGTTAAGAAAGTTTGTCAAGAAAGCTTAAGACGTAGACACGACATGCAATATTCAAAATTATATTTAAAATGCGTGTACATAAAGATAAACATATACATATAAGTATTAATATAAACAGTTACCTTCTTTTATAAATAATCCCATTATCTAATCCCATTATATATCAAGTCACATGTTTCGATCCTACACATATCGACTTTACAATAATTATGTATATGACAAAAGTTGAAATTCTGTAAATAGATACGTGTTATAAATATTAGGATACCAAAAACATTCAGTCATTTGTGATATTAATTCAATGAATGTAAATAAAAATTATCGTCAAGTTTTCTTAATAATATTCTTAAATTAACTACATAGTTACACGCAAATTTGAAGTATAGAGATTTAGATTCCTATAAATATAGTACAAAAGAAAAAGTAAAGTGTTGCTTTTTATTTGAACAATTGCAACGCATAATTAAAATCTGTCATTCCTTATATTATACAATAATTCTTACAGCGCATATTTTCCATACAATATTGAAAAAAAGAGTTATATGAAATGCAGGAAACTGTAGACAATATTTAATAACATTAATAAATATATTTGATTCTTTCTATTTTAGATAAATCAGATCACATGCATCAGAATTATGTCATCACTAGAAGAACAATTTAATGGAAATAATATGTTGCAATTTAATCATTTCATGGAACTTAATTAGCTATTTGAAAAATGAGCTTGTTCTCTCATATAATCTATGTATGAAGAAAATCAATCGAAAGAAAGCACATGTATTTATCCTATGTTTCAGTTATCTATGCATAACCATTGAAAGCGTTGTAGAAGTTGTCACCTTAAAAGTTTATTTATTGTTATCAAGAGTTTGATAGTTACATAATTAAACTAATTAAGTATATCTTATTTTATTAAATTTAAGAAACATTCTTATTTAACTGAACTGTGAAATAGAAAATAATATATACCGGAAAGTTATTTCTTTCGATTGATAGAATTGAAGAATAACTAACGTAATAATAAAATATTAAAATACATTGAGTTTGAACCGAAATTTACCTTTTTCGGAGCTTGCATGCAACACAGAGACGATGCGACTGATTATCAAGGAAATTTGATTTTTTTATTTTATCTTGATGCCACTCGTATGAGAACGTTAAATAAATAAAATATTGAAAAAACTAAAAACTTTTGCATTTTATCTAAATTAAAAGACTATAACAAATTAGAATAGTTTATAATGTTTTATAACTATTAAAATTTGTAATCGATAAGTTAACAACGCAAATTCAAGCAATAAAAGTAATAAAACAAAAAAATTGACAAATTACAAAAAGAATTCTATCTTTATGTGTGTGTCAATCGATTATCTATGAGCGAAATTTCAAATGTTATTATGTAAGATGACCGGCCTCCAAGTTTAGGTAAAAAGAACAAAAACTGTAAGCACGATACTTTACGAAAATTGCAAAATGTAAGTTTCAGTTAAAACTCAATGTATTTTAAATGGTAATTTTCAAAGTCGATGCGAAAACCCTTAGACTCATCATATTGTGTTTTACTTAGGACCAAAATTTTTCTTTTTTTAGCGACTAAGAAGTTAGAGGAGGTCCCATACGAATTTTAAAAATTGCCAAATTAACAAACACTCTAATATATATATATACATACAAATATGAATTGATTAAGTATTACTTTCCATTCCAAAATTTAAAAAAAAAACCATACATTTGAATTTCATACACAATTGACACACATTATACCTTTTGAAACTTTATATGGATATTTAATCAGAGATATAAGTTTGAAACAGATCAATAATTAATTGTTGCAAAATCTTGGAACTACATAGCAATTCGGAAATGTCTTCTTAAATATCGACAAAAGTTGTAGTTTGCTACTCGTTTGCTTGTATCTGTTTTAAGCATTTTTCTAAAGAATCAAACGAGCGAGAAATTTCATCGCTGTGCCTTATTTCAAAATCTTTTAACCATCTCACAAGTATATAACAGTAGAAACGTTCTATATATATATTGTTACGTTGGGCAAACTCGTAAGCAAGTGTTAATAATTGTTCCAAGAAGCAAAGTTGGCAAGTACAAGATTGCGATGATTCACGTCTTTTCCAGTTTTTCGAATACTCCAAAAGTAATTCCTCTTGCAAGTATGTAAACCCAATACCATTATGACATATTATTCTGTCATATTCGTAATTTTCTTGAGCACGGCCTTTCTTTACTTCACTGCATATCGTCTTTGAAGATATTCCATAATTGTTTGAAACGGCTCTATATGTGGACCTTCCTTCAATAATTTGTTTTCTTGCTGTATCTAATTTTCGTTTATAATTATAGAACTCTCTTTTACGTCTTAAAATATCTATTTTTTTATATAAAATTTGGCTTTCAAGTCCATATTTTTCTACTACGTAGTCTACAGGTAAATCTTTTTCCACAACTTCTTTTCTTGCTCTCTCGAGCTTGTCACTTAATGCGAGGTGTTTCGCAATTTCTTTTCTGATTTCAATCGATTCCATAATTGCTTTTAGGATAATCTACGAAAGAAAGTAAAAACAGAGAAATGATTGCATGTTGCACTATTGTGAACGTAAAAGTTGCAATGTCGATTGTAAAATTATTCTCGCGATTTTCATTTTGCGATGTTTCAATCTCTCGTGTACGATTGTATGTACTTATAAAAACTTAATGACATATTTAAATTTTTCTTGTAATAATAGATAAATTTTACAGTATTTTACATTGATTAAGTGTTCTAGCGAAAACTCTTTAAAAAATTAGAAGAAAGAACAATTAGGACGAGAGTATACTTACAAAATAAATCAAAAAGCGAATATCTTTCTAAATAAATTTTATCTCACGGCGAAATGGATGTAATGGATATTTTAATCTAGTTGTATACAAACGGCGACTGAAGCACAATGTCAGATATTGACTAAAGGTTTCCACTATTGTTTTAGGAAGGTAAATAAAGTTTTAAAACTTGATGTAAATATTATTTCGCTATATTTTTAAAGAAATGTATCCCTTCTCTGGCTTATGTGGCATTCAATCGGTCCTCAGTATCTATATAACAAAAGATGCGACAATCTTTCGATTATGTGTCACTATTCATTTATTTAAAATTTGATTTTAAAAATGAGAAAATCATTTTTGTTATGCACGTGTAAAATCGTTACATGTAATTCTATAAATATTTAATACACCAAGTTAGCCGAGATTCATATTTTAATTGTTGATTGAGACCTATGCAATAAATAGTATCATAGTTACTATAGAAAAATATATATAAGTCGATTATTTGATTATTCAAAATAACTAGAAATTTTTGTGAGAAGTCATAAAATTTCTTGTTGGCACTTATCTCCAATTTTCTGGAATATTTATTTATCATATCGTTACATAATTTTTTTAAAAACACATAAAGATATCTAAATTATTTTCGGATTATTTTCAAAATCCACGTATGAAAGACCAAAGAATGTATATTTTGTTAGAGATAATTGTCTCTATTTAAAACTAATTACTAGAACATTATAAAGCGCTACACGAGCGCTACTTATTTTCTCTACACGGAGGAAGCCATATATGAAAGATATCTTTATCTAATAATCTTTATTTAGTGCCAAGTATTGCATTTTAAAGACTCCAAAAGCCATTGTTCTTCCTGAAATGTGAAGCAAAATCTTGTTTTTTACATTCCTGTCAAATTGATATTTTTGTCCAAAACGTTTCCAAACAGCTAATTCTCTTTGAAAAACACAACAAATGTCATAGGAAATTCTATAGTTATATGCAATTTCCCATAAAGTTTTCTATCCATGTCTATAATCATATATTGCTGTCTCATATTTTAATTTTTCTTCAAGATATATATTGTAAATTTTTGCAAATTCTTCTCTTAATCTTAATAACTTGTTAAACATAATGTCATTTGCGAATCTTACTATATTCTCTAAAAATAAATTTTTATTGAAATTTCAGTTTTTGCTGCCTCGAAGTTTTCTCTTATTTCGAAATGTTGTTCAATTATTCTTCTAAATGCAGCAGCCATTAACATAATCTACAAAAGAAAGCTAATACAGAAATAAAAGCATGTTGCAAAATTATTATGGATAAACAAATTGCAATATGTCAAAACGAAGATTATAGAATTGTAATTTTTGCCTCGTGTTGTTCAAATCTCTTGCCTATCAGAATATAGAAACTCAAAAGTACATGACTTTTATAGAAATAACGTATAAGATCCAAAGCACAAAAATTTCAAAATGTCTTTAAATATTTTTAAAATATAACTCTTTAAAAGATTAAAAACAACATAGATCAGCACAATATAATACTTACAGAATAAATCAAACAGCAAATATGCTTAGACAAATTTCTTTTACAATTAAGATACTGTCCTTGTACTTCATCTAATTCTATAAAAACAACGACTGAAGCAGTTATGATAGAAAAATAAAACATTAATTCAAAGTTCCTTGTATGATATGCCAAACAATACATGTATCCCTTTTGGGCATCAAAAGATGTATTTGATTCTTCATCTTTTCTAGCATTCTTGAATTCGCGTCGGCAATTTATATTTAATAACGTAACATTAACATTTCGAGTACACATATGTATATCGACAAACGCTGATATACTATAGTTATACAAAATTTTATACATATTTTTTTCCAAATATTCTGATAGTAGTGTGATGTAGTAGTACCAAAGTCTGAAATATTTAGATTTCGTTGCAATTAAATTAACTAATCATTTCATGAAACATAGTTAGTTTACTGAAAATCGAGCTCGTTCTCTCGTGTAATCAGTGTATTATTGGAAAGAAAACACGTGTATTTTTCAAGTGTCAGTTATCTATGCATAACATTGAAAGCTTTATAGAAGACATGTTAAAAGTTTATTTATTGTGGTCAAGAGTTTGATTGTTACATATATAAACTAAATAAGTATATATAATTTTGTAAAATTAAGAAAACATTCTTTCTTAATTGTGAACTAAAATAGGAAATAATATAATACATATATATACTGGACAGTTATTCTTAAATTCCGTCAATTCTTTCGATTGACGGAATTTAAGATTAACTAACGTAATAATGGCTTATTAAACCGCTTAGAGTAATTATAAAAATGCACCACTGATTATTTAAAGTAGGTGTTTGTCAAAATTAGAAAATTCTTCTAAAATACTTATTTCTATGAATTTACATATTTATTTTATAACTGTAGATAGTCGAGAAAAATGTATCTATATTTAATAATCATTTTTTTACATTATTTTAAAAACTTAATATATGTCTATGACGTCTCAAAACTTCCACTAGATAATACATTTTCTAGGTCTTTTAAATATAAAAATTCTAATATTAAAATGTTAAAGTTACAGTAAATTTTAAAGAAGATTATTTAATACAGATTTTATCATTTAGATTATCTCATGTTTGCGTATCCCTACACAATACATCGCATAGCAAAAATATCTTCTAACATTAAAAAAACATTCTACACTATCGATTATCTTTAATTTTGTATTTATCTACATTAACAAATTAATGAAAATTATTCTACTTATAAGCAGATCCGATAATTAATCAGTGTTAATAATAAAAATATAATAAAAGTCTTATTAAAAGAAATTAACATTAAAACTCGATAAGCATCTAACTGTTAAAAAAATCGCATATATTTCACAAATGACGTTTCTTATCAAAATGTACGAATCAATAGCAATATATGTTGTTATTATTACTATTAAAAATTATTTCATATAACTATTTAATAACTTAATTAGTTCAATATAAATATTTTTACATTTTTATCATATCCTTCGTCTATGACGTACAATTTAAATAATTATATTCATGTGTTATGCGTTATAAATTCAAATATATCTCATATAATATATATCTTATATTTATAATATATTATTATGTTATAATAATAATAATGTATTATTGTATATAATATATATAATATAAAATATATTAATATGTAATTTTTTTTATTATGTTATTATTAGTAACACAATATTCACCAGGATTCGTTAGTCGCGTATAAGAACAAATAATTTTAATAACAATGTACAAAAATTAATCAATATGTAAAATATAAATTGTTATCTAAAAGTACATTTTTGCAATGCGATATAAAGTGCAATAGCATTCAAAAAGTATAATGGCAACGACATTTTAATATCAGAATTTTTAGCTGCAAATAAAATGGAAGAAATCTGTCATTAAGTAATGTATAAATAATAACAATCAGCGACCACTTATAGATCCTAAAAATATGTGTGTGTATGTATAGAAAGCTCTTTATCAAATTTATTACCTCATATTACGTATATAAAACTTATAATTAATTAAATCGGCGATTAATTTTACGAAATTAAATGTATCGTTATAATTCAAATTTCTACATATAAAATAATAAAAAATTAAGAATTTAATCATCTTAATAATTTAGAACTAACATTATTTGAAAAGTTAACCGGAGGTTATTGTCAGAGTTCTAAAACTTACTATAATCGATCGTTACTTCGTACAGACATGAAAATTTTACAATATTTATAAAGTAAAAATCGTTTATAAACAAATAGTATATTATTGATTAAGCATTACTTTCCACTCCAAAATTATAATCCATTTAATATCATAGACTTAAATTCTAAACACAATGACTGTTATCTTCTCAGACTTTTTATATGGATATTGAATAAAAAATACTAGATAGAAACAGATCAATATTTGTTTGCTGCAAAATCTTAAAAATATCTAGCAATTTGGAATTCTACTTTTAAACATCAAAAGTTATAGTTCGCTACTCATCTGCATATGTTTGTCTCAACCAATAATTTGTTTCAAAACATTCAAAAAAGAGTAGAACGAGTTAGTAATTTCATCGGTGTGCCTCATTTCGAAATCCATCAACCAGCCAATTGAAACCTGTCTAGATGTATCCCATAAGGTACATCCTATATTATTTTGTTGGGCAAACTCATAAGCAAGTGTTAATAGCTTTTCTAAGGCGCAAAATGTGCAAGAACAACGACCTCGCGATGATTCACTTCTTGCCCAGTCTTTTAAATTCTTTAAAAGTGACTCCTCTTGCAAGTATGTAAAAAGAGAACCTTTACACATTTTTTTGTCATATTCGTAATATTCTTGAGCACGGGCGTTCATCATTTCATTGTGTAACGTACGTCTATGCAATCCATAATATTTTGAGGCGGCGTTATTTGTGGACTTTTTTTCCATAATTTCTTTTATTGCTGCATCTAATCTTCGTTTTTTATCGTAGAACTCTTCCTTACATTTCATAATATATATTTTTCGATATAAAAGAGGATATTCGAGTCCATATTTTGTTGCTACGTTTTTTGTTATAGATAAATCTCCATATTCTAAAACTTCTTTTGCTGCTATATGGAGCTCATTACTTAATTTGAGGTGTTCCGCAATTTTTAATTTTATTTCAATCGATACCATGATTGCTATTAAGATAATCTACGAAAGAAAGCAAAAACAAGGAAAAGATTGCATGTTGCACTATTGTGAACATAAAAGTTGCAATATTGCACGTATAAAAAATCGTTTTCGTGATTTTCATCTTGCAATATTTCAGTTTTTGTTGTAAATTATAGATAAGTTACAATATGTTTTGCAATATTTAAATGCTCTAGTATAGAATCTTTAAGTAATTAGAAAATTAATTTAGAAGAATAATGTACTTACAAAGTAAATCAAAAAGCAAATATTTCTAAATAAATTTCTTCTGTCCGCGAAACGGATATAATGGATATCTTATTCTGATCGTATACAAACGATGACTAGCACGATGTCAAATTTTGCCTATATTCAAGGTTCTCAGTGTTGTATCTTAGCAAAGTAAATAGAGTTTTATAACTCGATGTAAATGTCGCTAAGCGGTACATATTTTTTCTCTATATTTTTGAAAATGTGTAATCTCTCTTCTGCTAATGTGGCATTGAATCGGCACTCGGTATATATATACAATAATGTTGCGTCAATAATTTGATCATGTATAATTCATTTAAAATTTGTTTTAAAAATAAAAAATTTTAATTGTTCAAATGCACGCGCAGAAATTGTTACATATAATACTATAAATATCTAATACACCAAGTTAACTGATATTCATATTTTGGATGTCGGGAGAGAACTATGCAATAAATATTGTAGTATCGTAGATGGAATAGATATATAAATGTATATAAATTAATTATTCGATTATTCAAAATAATTAGAAATTTTTGAGAGAAATCAGAAATTTTGTCGCAGGCACTTATCTTCAATTAATTTCTGGAATATTTGTTTATCATTTCGATATATAAATAACATAAGGATATCTATAATTACGGATTATTTTCAAAATCCACATAATTTTAAGAAAATTTAAAGAATGTATAAAATATATTTTTTAGAGATAATAGGGTCGTTACACGAGCTCTATTTATTATACATATATTGTCTGCACCGAGAAGGGCGTATGGTGGATCGCGTTCGTTGAAGTAAGAAGCCTGTGGTTGCGTACCACCCTATGCGTTTCTGCACGTGACGTCACAAGGCCGGACAAGGCGATCGTCGGTCACGCGACCACGAGTCACAGGCTGCTACCGCTCACATGTATAATCGCGTATTCATCCTCCTCTACGTATAATCTCAACACCAACATTTTCCTTTCTGACTAATTATTAGTTATTTCTTCTTTCTCATCACAGCTTCTCTGTTCGAACATCGTATGCATTTTCCGTACATATTATCACCGCTTTTTGCACGATTAAACGACTGCGATCTGAATACATGTGATTTCTTTTTTTTTCCGATGTACGAATTATAAGACTGCTTTTTCTGATTGTCTTTTTTGACTTCTGACATCAAGATTGCTCGATGATAATGTTTTCATATCTTAGATACTGGATCGAGTTCCTGGTTGTATAAATTGAATTATTTATAATGAATCAAAATTTTGAGAAAGGTATGTCTCTGCAAAATGGGTATCAAAGTATAACTATATGTAAATACATAAAAGCATATTAGCTAAATTTCTATATTAGCGTCATCATCTTTGATTTGACTCGAAATTTACATAGAACTTCCTTACTTCTACAATTAAGTCTTATGATATTTTTATGACCCTAATATAGAAATTTACCGCATATTATTTAATTAACATAATTACATATAGTTAAAGTGATCATTCAAAATAAGCACATTTGTTTCATATCTTAAAGATAAATTATATATAGAATATCTAAAAGGAATAAAATTATATAAAACTTACATTATTAATCTTCTAAACAACCGAATTATTAAAATGTGTAATTACTGCAATGACAACATTTCGTATTGATAAAAACTTGAGAACAGCAATTTTCTCCGCTCTTTCAAAAGCAATGATATTACATATCCATTAAGCGAATAAAATTACTCGCATATTGTTAATCTTGTCATATTTGAACTATCAAATTATGTGATCTTCGCTCAACGATAGATTATCATAAATTCAAAATAACCACATTAAATAATTAATTTAACATATATATTTATATATTAATATATATATGTATATATATATATATATATAGATTATAACTTTATATTTATGAATAATAAATTATTACATAATATCTCTTTAATAAATATGTTTGGTGCTATTTAGGATAAATCAGATCACGTCCATCATTAATATAATTTTTATTATTAGGATATCAATTTAATAGCAATAATATGTTGCAATTTAATTAACTAATCATTTCATAGATCTTAGTTAGCTTACTAAAAATCGAGCTCGTTCTCTCGTGTAATCAATGTATCAATCGAAAGAAAACACGTCTATTTTTCAAGTATGTTGCAGTTATCTATGCATAACATTGAAAGCTTTATAGAAGTCATGGTAAAAGTATATTTATTGTTGTCAAAAGTTTGATTGTTACATAATTAAACTAAATAAGTATATCTCATTTTATATAATAAAAGAAAATTCTTACTTAAATGTGAACTAAAATAGAAAATAATATAATATATATGGACAGTCAATTCTTTCGATTCATGGAATTGAAGAATAACTAGCGTAATAATGGCTTATTATAGAGCGTATAGTAAATATAAAAATGCATCACTGATTATTTCAAGTAACAGATTTTGTCAAAATCAGAAAATTCTTTTAAAATATTTATCTCTATATATTTACATATCTATTTTATCACTGTTAATGATTGTCGAGAAAAATTTATATGTAATATTCAATTTCCATCATTACTTTCAAAATTAATTATATGTATGTGATGTCTCAGAACTTCCACGACATCGGATAGAACATTTTCTAGGCCTTTTAGATATAAAAATTCTTATAATAAGATGTCAAAGTTACAGTAATTTTTAAAGAATATTATTAGAATAATACAGATTTTATCATTTAAATTATTTCATGATTGCGTATTCTTACACAATACATCGCATAGCGAAAATATCTTCTAACAATAACAAAACATTCTACACTATCGATAAACTTTAATTTTGTATCTATCTACATTAACAAATTAATGAAAATTATTTTACTTATAAACGGATCCGATAATTAATCAGTGTTAATAATAAACATATAATAAAAGTCTTATATTAAAAGAAATTAACATTCGAACGCGATGAGCATCTAACTGTTAAAATAATCGCAAATATATCACAAATGACGCCTCTCATCAAAATGTACGAATCAATAGCAATATATTTTATTACTATTACTATTAAAAATTATTTCATATAACTATTTAATAACTTAATTAGTTCAAAATAAATATTTATACATTTTTATCATATCCTTCGTCTATGACGTACAATTTAAATAATTATATTGATGTGTTATGCGTTATAAATTCAAATATATCTCATATAATATATATCTTATATTTATAATATATTATTATGTTATAATAATAATAATGTTATATTATTGTATATAATATATATAATATAAAATATATTAATATGTTATTTTTTTTTATTATATTATTATTAGTAACACAATATTCATTAGGATTCGTTAGTCGCGTATAAGAACAAATAATTTTAATAACAATGTACAAAAATTAATCAATATGTAAAATGTAAATTGTTATCTAAAAGTACATTTTTGCAATGCGATATAAAGTGCAATAGCATTCAAAAAGTATAATGGCAACGACGTTTTAATATTAGAATTTTTATCTGCAAATAAAATGGAAGAAATCTGTCATTAAGTAATGTATAAATAATAACAATCAGCGACCACTTATAGATTCTAAAAATGTGTGTGTGTATGTAAAGAAAGCTATTTACCAAATTTATTATTTCATATTACGTATATAAAACTTATAATTAATTTAATCGGCGATTAATTTTATGAAATTAAATATCTCGTTATAATTCAAATTTGTACATATAAAATAATAAAAAATGAAGAATTTAATCATCTTAGTAATTTAGAACAGGTACTATTTGAAAAGTTAACCGGAGGTTATTGTCGAAGAGGCCTAAAACTTATTATTATAGATCGTTACTTCGATCGTACAGACATGAAAATTTTACAATATTTATAAAGTAGGAATCGTTTGTGAACAGATAATATAGTATTATTGATTAAGCATTACTTTCCACTTCAAAATTATAATCCATTTAATATCATAGACTTAAATTCTAAACACAATGACTGTTATCTTTTGAGACTTTTCATATGG
Source organism: Lasius platythorax (assembly GCA_963971435.1). Classification (NCBI taxonomy): domain Eukaryota; kingdom Metazoa; phylum Arthropoda; class Insecta; order Hymenoptera; family Formicidae; genus Lasius; species Lasius platythorax. The sequence goes on along the minus strand of OZ020540.1, from coordinate 6,699,084 downwards.
ATATTGAATCAAAAATACTAGATAGAAACAGATCAATATTTGTTTGCTGCAATATCTTAAAACTATATTTAGCAATTTGAAATCCTACTTTTAGACATCAAAAGTTATAGTTTGCTACTCATCTGCATATGTTTGTTTCAACCTGTAATTTGTTTGCGAACATTCTCAAAAGAATAGAACGAGTTAGTAATTTCATCGCTGTGCCTCATTTCGAACTCTATCACCCAGTCAATTGACGCATGTATATTCCATAAGGGAAAATCTATATTATTTTCTTGGACAAACTCATAAGCAAGTGTTAATAATTGTTCCAAGGCGCAAAGTGTGCAAGAACAACGATCTTGCGATGATTCACTTCTTGCCCAGTCTTTTAAAATCTTTAAAAGTGATTCCTCTTGCAAGTATGTAAAAACAAAATTACTATCAACTTTTCTGTCATATTCGTAATTTGTTTGAATACGGGCTCTATTCACTTCGTCGTATATTGTCGTTCTATGAATTCCATAATTGTTTGAGACGACGGCATATGCGGACTTTCCTTCAATAATTTCTTTTGTTGCTGCATCTAATCTTCGTTTTCTATCGTAGAACTCTTCTTTACTTTTCATAATATTTATTTTTCGACATAAAATATGACATTCGAGTTCATATTTTGTTGCTACATTTGTTATAAATAAATCTCCATTTTCTAAAACTTCCTTTGCTGCTATATGGAGTTTATTACTTAATGTGAGGTGTTCCACAATTTTTTTTCTTATTTCAATCGATACCATGATTGCTATTAAGATAATCTACGAATGAAAGCAAAAACAAGGAAATGATTGCATGCTGCAAGAATAAAAAATCGTTTTCGTGATTTTTATCTTGCAATATTTCAATTTCTGGTGTAAATTATAGATAAATTGCAATATGTTTTGCATTATTTAAATGCTCCAGTAAAAAATCTTTAAAAAATTAGAAAAGAAACTTTTAGGACAATAATGTACTTACAAAGTAAATCAAAAAGCAAATATTTCTAAATTAATTTTTTCTCACGGCGTAACGGATATAATGGATATCTTATTCTGATCGTATACAAACGATGACTAGCACAATATCAGATTTTGACTATATTTAAGGTTCCCCGGTGTTGTATCTAGGAAAGTAAATGTCGCTAAGCGGTACATATTTTTTCTCTATATTTTTGAAGATGTGGATTTTATTTTCTGCTAATGTGGCATTGAATCGACTATCGGTATATATACAATAATATTGTGTCAATCTAAAGATCATGTATAATTCATTTAAAATTTGTTTTAAAAATAAAAAATTGTAATTGTTGAAATGCACGCGCAGAAATTATTACATATAACACTATAAATATCTAATACATTAAGTTAACTGATATTAATATTTTGGTTGTGTCGGGAGAAAACTATGCAATAAATATTCAATTATTCTTCTAAATGCAGCACCCCTTAAGACAATCTACAAAAGAAAGTTAATATATACAAATAAAAGCATGTTGCATAATTATTATAAATAAACAAATTGCAATATGGCAAAACGAGGACTATATAATGGCAATTTTTGTTTCATGTTGATTAAAAATCTTTTGCCTATCATTACATTTATAGAAACTCAAAAAATATCCGATTTTTATAGAAATTACGTATAAGATCTAAAGCATAAAAATTTCAAAATGTCTTTAAATATTTTCACAATAACTCTTTAAAAGATTAAAAACAACACATATCAACACGATATAATACTTACAGAATAAATCTAACAAATATGCTTCGACAAATTTCTTTTTACAATTAAGATATGGTGCGAAGCGTGTATTCCATCTAATTCTATAAAAACAACGACTGAAGCAGTTATGTTAGAAAAATAAAGCATTTAATCAAAGTTACTTATAAGGTGCTAAACAGTACATGTATCTCTTCTGGGCATCAAAAGATGTATTTGATCCTTCATCTTTTCTGGCATTCTTGACTTCGCGTAGGCAATTTGTATTTAATAACGTAACATTAACATTTCGAGCACACATATATGGACGAACGCAGATATACTATATTTATGAAAAATTTTATACATATTTTTTCCTAAATATTTTGATAGTAGTGTGATGTAGTAGTATCAAAGTCTGTAATATTTAGATTTCGTTTATAACCTAATGTTTCATTAATTCATAGTTCTATATATGTACGCAAAAACATCATTCGTAGCATTCAAAACGACACGAAGTTTTCAGGAAAAGTCATAAAATAACTTCTAAGATATTATCTTTGATAATTAAAACATTGATTTTATTTTATTACTATATTTTGTCCAAAAAGTTTGTCGAGAAAGCTTAAGACGTGCAATTTTCTAAATCATATTTAAAATACGTATAGATAAAGATAAACATACATGAGTATTAATAAACAGTTACCTTTTCTTACAAATACTAATCTCATAATATATCGTGTAACATGTCTCGATCCTATCGATTATACAGCAATACACATATCGATTATACAATAATTATGTAGATGACAAAAGTAATTCTATAAGTAGATACGTGCTGTGAATATTCGGATTCGAGAATCATTCAGACAGTTGCGATATTAATTCAATAAATGTAAATCAAATATCGCCAAGTTCCCTTAATAATTTTCTTAAATTAACTACATAGTTAACTGCAAATTTAAAAATATAGATTTAGATTTTAATATAGTACACAAATAAATTAGTAAAATAATGATTTTTATTTGAACAATTGCAATGCGTAGTTAAATAATCTGTCGTTCTTTATATTACATAATTTTTACAGCGCGTACTTTCTTACCCTCTACAAAAAAAGCTTTATATAAAATGTAGGAAGCTGTCAAATTTTATTAATATTAATAGATATGTTTGATTCCCTATTTAAGAGAAATCACGTTTTTCATAAATATAATATTATTACTATTAAAAGAAAAATTAAATAACAACAATATGTTGTAATTTAATCAACTAATCCTTTTATGGAACTTAGCTTACTGAAAAACGAGCTCGTTCTCTCATATAATCTATGTCTCAATCGAAAGAAAACATGTGTATTTTTTCAAGAATATTTCAGTTATCTCTATGCATAACATTGAAAGCCTTATACACTAGAAGTCACGTTAAAAGTTTATTCATTATTCTCAAGAGTTTAATTGTTACATAATTAAATTAAATATGTATGTATATCTCGATTTATATAAAATTAAAGAAACATTCTTATTTAAATGTGAAGTAAAATAGAAAATAATATATGTATATATATATATATATATATATATATATATATATATATACTGGACATCCATTTCTTTCGATTGACGAAATTGAAGAATAACTACCGTAACAATGGCTTATTAAATAGCGTATAATAGATATAATAATGCATTTCTGATTATTTCAAGTAAAAGTGTTTGTCAAAATCAGAAAATTCTTTTAAAATACTTATCTCTATAAATTTACATATTTATTTTATCACTGTAAATAGTCGTAAAAAATTTATATGTTATATTCAATTTTCAACATTACTTTTAAAACTAATTATATGTGTGATATCCCAATACTTCCACGACACAAATAATACATTTTCTAGGTCTTTTAAATATAAAAATCCATATATTAAAATGTCAAAAATACAGTAATTTTGAAAAAGTATTATTAGAATAATGCAGAGTTTATCGTTTAGATTATCTCATGTTTGCGTATTCGTACACAATACATTGCATAGTAGCAAACATATAATATCTTCCAACATCAACACAATAATCTACACTACCGATAAACTTTAATTTTGTATTAATGAACATTAATAAATTAATTTTAATAATTATTTTATTTATAGGCAGGTCCGATATTTAATCAGTGTTAATAATAAAAATATAATAAAAGTCTTATTAAAATAATTTAACATTAAAACGCAATGAGCATCAAACTGTTAAAAATATCGCATATTAAAGATGACGCTTCTTATTAAAATATAAGAGCGATATCAATATATTTTATTATTATTATTAAAAATTATTAAACATAATTAATTTAATAACTTAATCAGTTATATAATAATATAAGTATTTTTACAATTTTACCATATCCTTCATCTATGAAACATTTTATATAATTATTTTGATGTGTAACGCGTTATTAAAATTCTAACGTTTCAAATATAATATATATAATATATTATTATGTAATTATTATGTTATAATATTAATAATATTGTAATATATTATTATATTTAATATATAATATAGTTGTATGATATTTTTATTATTATGTTATTATTAGTAACATAATATTCAAAACACTCAACAAGAAAGTTAGTCGCGTATAAGAACAAACGATTTTAATAACAATGTACAAAAATAAATCAATATTGAGAATAGAAATTGTTATTTAAAAGTACGTTTTCGCAAGGCGATATAATGTGCCAGAGCATTCAAAAAGTATAATGGCAACGACATTTTAATATCAGAATTTTTATCTGCAAATAAAATAGAAGGAGTCTGTCATTAGAAAATATATCAATAATATCAATCAGCGAGCACTTCATAGATTCTAAAAATATGTGTGTGTATGTATAGAAAGCTCTTTATCAAATATATTACCTCATATTACGTATATAAAACTTACGATGGTTAATTTAATTGGCAATTAATTTTACGAAACTAAATTTGTTGTAATTTAAATTTCTACATATAAAGTAATAAAAAATTAAGAATTTAATCATCTTAATAATTTAGAACAGGTATTACTTGAAAATTTAACCAGATGTTATTGTCAAATAGTCCTAAAACTTCCTATTCAATCGTTACTTCGATCGTACAGACATGAAAATTTTACAATATTTATAAAGTAAGAATCGTTTATAAACAAATAGTACATTATTGATTAAGCATTACTTTCCACTCCAAAATCATAATCCATTTAATATCATAGACTTAAATTCTAAACACAATGACTGTTACCTTTTGAGACATTTTATATGGATATTAAATCAAAAATACTAGATAGAAAAGATCAATATTTGTTTGCTGCAAAATCTTAAAACTATTTAGCAATTTGGAATCCTACTTTTAAACAAAAAAAGTTTTAGTTTGTCACTCATCTGCATATGTTGGTCCAATAATTTGTTTCAAAACATTCACATAAGAATAGAACGAGTTAGTAATTTCATCGTTGTGTCTCATTTCAAAATCTATCAACCAGTCAATTGACGCCTGTCTAGATGTATCCCATGAGGTACATCTTATATTATTTTGTTTGGCAAACTCATAAGCAAGTGTTAATAGCTTTTCCAAGGCGCAAAATGTGCAAGAACAACGATCTTGCGATGATTCACTTCTCGCCCAGTCTTTTAATTTCTTCAGAAGTAATTCCTCTTGCAAGTATGTAAACCCATTAACATTATTACTTATTTTTCTGTCAAATTCGTAATTTTTTTGAGCACGGGCTTTCATCACTTCATCATATAACCTAGGTCTTTGCAATCTATAACTTTTTGAAACGGCGTAATATGTGGACTTTTTTTCAATAACTTCTTTTATTGCTGCATCGAATCTTCGTTTTTTATCATAGAACTCTTCTTTACGTTTCATAACATCTACTTTTCGAAATAAAAGATAATGATTGAGTCCATATTTTGTTGCTACGTCCTTCGTTATAGTTAAATCTCCATATTCTAAAACTTCTTTTGCTGCTATATGGAGCTTACTACTTAATTTGAGGTGTATCGCAATTATTTCTTTGTTTTTAATCGATACCATGATTGCTATTAAGATAATCTACGAAAGAAAGCAAAAACAAGGAAATGATTGCATGTTGCACTATTATGAAAATAAAAGTTGCAATATCGCATAAAAAATTGTTCTCGTGATTTTCATCTTGCAATATTTCAATTTCTGGTCTAAATTATAGATAAATTACAATATGTTTTGCAATATTTAAATGCTACAGTGAAGAATCTTTAAAATATTAAAAAGGTAACTTAGGACAATAATCTTACTTACAAAGTAAATCGAAAAACAAATATTCTTAAATTAATTTCTTTTCACAGCGTAACGAATATAATGGATATTTATCGATATCTTATTCTGATCGTATACAAACAATGACTAGCACAATGTCAGGTTTTGACAATATTCATGCAATGTTCCCACAGTGTTGTATCTTAGGAAAGTAAATAGAGTTTTAAAACTCGAAGTAAATGTCACTAAGTGGTACATATTTTTTCTCTATATTTTTGAAGATATGTATTCTCTTTTCTGCTAATGTGGCATTGAATCGGCAATCGGTATATATAATAATGTTGCGTCAATCTTTCGATCATGTATAACTAATACATTTAAAATTAGATTTTAAAATTAAAAGAATTTTATTGTTGAAAGGCACGCGCAGAAATTGTTACATATAATTCAATAAATATCTAATACACCAAATAAACTGATATTCATATTTTGGTTTCGGGAGAGAACTATGCAATAAATATTGTAGAGTACAAATAAATAAGTTTTTATGAATTAATTACTCGATTATTCAAAATAATTAAAAAATATTGAGAGAAATCATAAATTTTTTTGCAGGCAATTATCTTCAATTAATTACTGGAATATTTGTTTATTATTTTGATATATAAAAAACATAAAGATATCTATATTTTCTGATTATTCTCAAAATCCACATATGAAAAACTAAAGAATGTATATATATTTTGTTAGAGATAATTGTCTTATTTTACAACTATTATTAGAACACTATAGAGCGTTACACGAGCCCAATTTATTATATATTTTTTGCACCGAGGAAGACGTATGGAAGATCGCGTTCGTTGGAGTAAGAAGCCCGTGGTTGCGTACCGGCCTATGGATCGAGTTCTTTGTTGTATGAATTGAATTATTTAATGAATCAAAATTTTAAAAATGTATGTCTCTGCAAAATGGGTATCAAAGTATAACTATATGTAAATACATATAAGCATTTTAGGTAAATTCCTATATTAGCGTCATTTCTTTTGATTTGCTTCATAATTTACATAGAGAAATTCCTTTCGTTCTACAATTAAGACTTATGATATTTTTAAACTGGGGAAAGAATATGTCATCCTTGGAGAAAATCGTGAAGTTGCCGTTTTTTTCAGTGCAAAACAAGGTTTATGTTCTTACAGTTTCACATGAGTTTGCAAATTTCCACGCAAAGCAATGTCATCCCCTGCTTTCAGTGCGAAACGCGGTCTATGACGCGGTCCATGTGAAAATGTAGAAACATAGACCTCGTTTCGCACTGAAAGTAGGAGATGTTAGGGATCCTTGTTTCGTGTGGAAAGTTGAAAACCCATGTGGAATTGGAAAAAGCGAGTTTCAGTTCTTTATCATAAAATACCACTTAATGATTTTCTTCAAGGACGATATATTGTTTCCTTGGCTTAAAAATATTATAAGTCTTAATTGTAGACCGAGAGGAAGCTCTATGTAAATTCTGAAGCAAATCGGAAGTGATGACGCTAATATAGGAATTTACCGCATATTATTTAATTAACATAATTACATATAATTAAAGCAATCATTCAAAATAAGCTCATTTGTTTCATATCTTAAAGATAAATTATATATTATAAAACAAATAAAATTATATAGAACTCACATTATTAATCCTCTAAGCAACTGAATTATTAAAACGTGTCACTTTTGCAATGACAACAATTTATATTGATGCAAACTTGAGAATAGCAATTTTCTCCGCTCTTAAAAGCAATGGTATTATATATTAAGCGAATAAAATTACTTGCACATTGACAATCCTGTCATATTTGAACTATCAAATTATGCGACTTCACTTAATAACAGATTATCATAAATTCACAGTAACCACATTAAATAATTAATTTTACATATATATATAGATTATAACTTTATATTTATGAATAATAAATTATTAAATAATACCCCTTTAATAAATATGTTTGATGCTAATTAGAATAAATCAAATCACGTCCATCATAAATATAATAATTATTATTAGAAGAACAATTTAATAGCAATAATATGTTGCAATTAAATTAACTAATCATTTTATGAAACATAGTTAGTTTACTGAAAATCGAGCTCGTTCTCTCGTGTAATCAGTGTATTATTGGAAAGAAAACACGTGTATTTTTCAAGTGTTTCAGTTATCTATGCATAACATTGAAAGCTTTATAGAAGACATGTTAAAAGTTTATTTATTGTTGTCAAGAGTTTGATTGTTACATATATAAACTAAATAAGTATATATAATTTTGTAAAATTAAAAAAGCATTCTTTCGTAACTGTGAACTAAAATAGGAAATAATATAATACATATATGTATATACTGGACAGTTATTCTTAAATTCCGTCAATTCTTTCGATTGACAGAATTTAAGATTAACTAACGTAATAATGGCTTATTAAACCGCTTATAGTAATTATAAAAATGCACCACTGATTATTTAAAGTAAGAGTGTTTGTCAAAATTAGAAAATTCTTTTAAAATACTTATTTCTATGAATTTACATATTTATTTTATAACTGTAGATAGTCGAGAAAAATGTACCTATAATTAATAATCATTTTTTTACATTATTTTGAAAACTTAATATATGTCTATGATGTCTCAAAACTTCCACTAGATAATACATTTTCTAGGTCTTTTAAATATAAAAATTCGAATATTAAAATGTTAAAGTTACAGTAAATTTTAAAGAAGATTATTTGAATAATATAGATTTTATCATTTAGATTATCTCATGTTTGCGTATTCTTACACAATACATCGCATAGCAAAAATATCTTCTAACATTAAAAAAACATTCTACACTATCTATTATCTTTAATTTCGTATTTATCTACATTAACAAATTAATGAAAATTATTCTACTTATAAGCAGATCCGATAATTAATCAGTGTTAATAATAAAAATATAATAAAAGTCTTATTAAAAGAAATTAACTTTAGAACTCGATAAGCATCTAACTGTTAAAAAAATCGCATATATTTTACAAATGACGTTTCTTATCAAAATGTACGAATCAATAGCAATATATGTTGTTATTATTACTATTAAAAATTATTTCATATAACTATTTAATAACTTAATTAGTTCAAAATAAATAATTATACATTTTTATCATATCCTTCGTCTATGACGTACAATTTAAATAATTATATTGATGTGTTATGCGTTATAAATTCAAATATATCTCATATAATATATATCTTATATTTATAATATATTATTATGTTATAATAATAATAATGTTATATTATTGTATATAATATATATAATATAAAATATATTAATATGTTTTTTTTTTTTATTATATTATTATTAGTAACACAATATTCATTAGGATTCGTTAGTCGCATATAAGAACAAATAATTTTAATAACAATGTACAAAAATTAATCAATATGTAAAATGTAAATTGTTATCTAAAAGTACATTTTTGCAATGCGATATAAAGTGCAATAGCATTCAAAAAGTATAATGGCAACGACGTTTTAATATTAGAATTTTTATCTGCAAATAAAATGGAAGAAATCTGTCATTAAGTAATGTATAAATAATAACAATCAGCGACCACTTATAGATTCTAAAAATGTGTGTGTGTATGTAAAGAAAGCTATTTACCAAATTTATTATTTCATATTACGTATATAAAACTTATAATTAATTTAATCGGCGATTAATTTTACGAAATTAAATGTATCGTTAAAATTCAAATTTCTACATATATAATAATAAAAAATTAAGAATTTAATCATCTTAATAATTTAGAACTAACATTATTTGAAAAATTAACCGGAGGTTATTGTCAGAGTCCTAAAACTTACTATAATCGATCGTTACTTCGTACAGACATGAAAATTTTACAATATTTATAAAGTAAATATCGTTTATAAACAAATAGTATATTATTGATTAAGCATTACTTTCCACTCCAAAATTATAATCCATTTAATATCATAGACTTAAATTCTAAACACAATGACTGTTATCTTCTCAGACTTTTAATATGGATATTGAATAAAAAATACTAGATAGAAACAGATCAATATTTGTTTGCTGCAAAATCTTAAAACTATTTAGCAATTTGGAATCCTACTTTTAAACATCAAAAGTTATAGTTCGCTACTCATCTGCATATGTTTGTCTCAACCAATAATTTGTTTCAAAACATTCAAAAAAGAGTAGAACGAGTTAGTAATTTCATCGGTGTGCCTCATTTCGAAATCTATCAACCAGACAATTGACGCCTGTCTAGATGTATCCCATAAGGTACATTCTATATTATTTTGTTGGGCAAACTCATAAGCAAGTGTTAATAGCTTTTCAAAGGCGCAAAATGTGCAAGAACAACGATCTTGCGATGATTCACTTCTTGCCCAGTTTTTTAAAATCTATAAAAGTGATTCCTCTTGCAAGTATGTAAAAACAAAATTACTATCAACTTTTCTGTCATATTCGTAATTTTTTTGAATACGGGCTCTATTCACTTCGTCGTATATTGTCGTTCTATGAATTCCATAATTGTTTGAGACGACGGCATATGTGGACTTTCCTTCAATAATTTCTTTTGTTGCTGCATCTAATCTTCGTTTTTTATCGTAGAACTCTTCTTTACTTTTCATAATATTTATTTTTCGAATTAAAATATGACATTGGAGTTCATATTTTGTTGCTACATTCGTTATAATAAATCTTCATTTTCTAAAACTTCCTTTGCTGCTATATGGAGCTTATTACTTAATGTGAGGTGTTCCACAATTTTTTTTCTTATTTCAATCGATACCATGATTGCTATTAAGATAATCTACGAATGAAAGCAAAAAAAAGGAAATGATTGCATGTTGCAAGAATAAAAAATCGTTTTCGTGATTTTTATCTTGCAATATTTCAATTTCTGGTGTAAATTATAGATAAATTACAATATGTTTTGCATTATTTAAATGCTCCAGTAAAAAATCTATAAAAAATTGGAAAAGAAACTTTTAGGACAATAATGTAGGTACTTACAAAGTAAATCAAAAAGCAAATATTTCTAAATTAATTTTTTCTCACGGCGTAACGGATATAATGGATATCTTATTCTGATCATATACAAACGATGAGTAGCACAATATCAGATTTTGACTATATTTAAGGTTTCCCGGTGTTGTATCTAGGAAAGTAAATGTCGCTAAGCGGTACATATTTTTTCTATATATTTTTGAAGATGTGTATTTTCTTTTCTGCTAATGTGGCATTGAATCGACTATCGGTATATATACAATAATATTGCGTCAATCTTTCGATCATGTATAATTCTTTTAAAATTTGTTTTAAAAATAAAAAATTTTAATTGTTGAAATGCACGCGCAGAAATTATTACATATAACACTATAAATATCTAATACATTAAGTTAACTGATATTAATATTTTGGTTGTGTCGGGAGAGAACTATGCATTAAATATTGTAGTATCATAGTTGGAACAGATGTATAAATATATATGAATTAATTATTTGATTATTCAAAATAATTAGAAATTTTTGAGAAAAATCATAAATATTCTCGGAGCCAATTATCTTCGATTAATTTCTGGAATATTTGTTTATTATTTTGTTACACAGTATGTTAAAAACACTAAAGCTAAATAATATTATAATATTATACATATATTTCAATCTAATGAATAAATAATTTTACAATAATTGTATCGATGAAATGAAAATCCTGTGCAAATGTGTGTATGCGTTTTTCTGTCATTCAAGAAACAGTAGATAGCCGACTTTTAGATAGGTACATAATCATATTATAATGAGGATTTATGTTACTTTCTCTTGACATTAAAAATATGTAGCGATCGATATCGTATTGTATAAAGTTCACGTAATCAAATGTTACAAAAATTGCAATTGAAAAATTGTAATTCCATAATTTTTACATATAATACAATAGTTCTATTAACGTACGCAAAAACATAATTCGGAGCATCTAAACGACGCAAAGTTTTCGAGAAAAGTCGTAAAATACTTTCCTAAGTTATTATCCTTGAACATTGATTTTTATTTTATCATTATATCATGTTAAGAAAATTTGTCAAGAAAGCTTAAGACGTAGACACGACATGCAATATTCAAAATTATATGTGAAATGCGTGTACATGAAGATAAACATTTGTAAGTATTAATATAAACAGTTACCTTCTCTTATAAATACTAATCCTATTATGTACCAAGTCACATGTTTCGATTCTACACATATCAACTTTACAATAATTATGTATATGATAAAAATTAAATTTCTGTAAATAGATATGTGTTATAAATATTCGGATATCAAGAACATTCAGTTATTTGTGATATTAATTCAATGAATGTAAATAAAAATTATTGTCAAATTTTCTTAATAATATTCTTAAATTAACTACATAATTACACGTAAATTTGAAGTATGGAGATTTAGATTCCTATAAATATAGTACAAATGAAAAAGTAAATTGTTGCTTCTTATTTGAACAATTGCAACGCATAATTAAAATTTGTCATTTTTTATATATATTATATAATTTTTACAGAGCATATTTTCCTTACAACTATGAAAAAAATAGAGTTACATTAATTGCAGGAAACTGTAGGCAATATTTAATAACATTAATAAATATATTTAATTTTTCCTATTTTAGATAAATCAGATCTCATCCATCAGAGTTATAATGTCATCACTAGAAGAATTTAATGGAAACAATATGTTGCAATTTAATTATTTCATGGAACTTAATTAGCTTATTAAAAAACGAGCTTGTTCTCTTATATAATCTGTGTATAAAAAAATCAATCGAAAGAAAGCTCGTGTTTTTCAAATATGTTTCAGTTATCTAGGCAAATTGAAAGATTTGTAGAAATCATCTTAAAAGTTTATTTATTTTTATCAAGAGTTTAATTGTTACATAATTATACATAATTAGGTATATCTCATTTTATAACATTTAAGAAATATTCTTATTTAACTGAATTGAAATAGAAAATAATATATACCGAAAAGTTATTTCTTTCGATTGATAGAATTGAAGAGTAACTAACGTAATAATGGAATATTAAATAACTTAACTATAAAAATGTACTGTTCATTTAAAGTAAAAGTTTTTGCCAACATCAGAAAATTCTTCTAAGTTTTCGTGATACTGCATAATAAATTTTCTATGTCTTTTAAAATAAAAATTCTTAAATTAAAATGTCAAAGTTATGGTAATTTTTTATTCCTAAGAATTTAGAGTTTATCATTTGAAAAATTTCAAATTTGCGTATTCAAGCACAATACATCGCATAATAATATATATACCAACATCCAATTCTATTCTCGATATGCTTTAATTTCGTGTTTATCTACATTAGGAAATTAATAATTTAAAATTATTTTATTTATATGCAGATCCGATAATTAATGTGTTAATAAAAATATAATAAAAATCTTGATAAAATATATTGACATTAGAACGCGAAGAGCGTCTAACTGTCGATAATATCACATATATGTCATAAATGATTTTTATAAAATAAAATATTTAAAAATAAATTTCTAATAAAATATTTTATTATTATTATTATTATTAGAAATTATGTAATATATTTATTTGATAAATTAATCAATTTTATATAAATATTTTTATATCTTTACCATATCATTCGTCTATGTGTGTTACACATTTTATATAATTTTAGACAGTTTGATATGTAAGGAGTTATAAATTCTAATGTAAATATCCCATATAATATATCATTATGTTATTATTATTAATATGTTATAATAATAATATACAAATATTTACTATATATTATATACAATATTATTATTTCATTTTTAATATTATGTTATTATTATTAACACAATATATTCCACAATTCACTAGCCGCATATAAGAACAAACAATTTTAATAATAAAAACATTAATCAATATTAGAAATAGAAATTGTTATTTAAGAGTACTTTCTAGCTGTGCGATGTAATGTGCCAGATCATTCAAAAAATATAATAACGACATTTTAATATCAGAATTTTTATCTGTAAATAAAATGAACAAAATTTGTCATCAAGTTATGTATAAATAATATCAATCTGTGACATCATATATATCCTAGAAATGTGTGTGTGTATGTAAAGAAAGCTCTTAACAAAATTTATTACCTCATATTACGTATATAAAACTTACGATGGTTAATTTAATTGGCAATTAATTTTACAAAATTAAATGTTTCGTTATAATTCGGATTTCTACATATAAAATAATAAAAAATTAAGATTTTAATCATCTTAACAATTTAGAACAGGTATTATTTGAAAAGTTAACCGGAGGTTATGCTAAAACTTACTATAATCGATCGTTACTTTGATCGTACAAACATGAAAATTTTACTGTATTTATAAAGTAGGAATAGATTGCAAACATATAATATATTATTGAATAAGCATTACTTTCCACTCCAAAATCATAATCCATTGAATATCATAGACTTAAATTCTAAATACAATGCCTGTTACCTTCTGAGACCTTATATGGATATTGAGTTAAAAATACTAGATAGAAACAGATGAATATTTGTTCGCTGCAAAATTTTAAAACTATTTAGCAATTCGAAATCCTACTTTTAAACATCAAAGGTTGTAGCTTGCTACTCATCAGCATATGTTTGTCTCAAGCAATAATTTGTTTGAAAATATCCACAAAAGAAAGGAACGAGAGATTAATTTCATCGGTGTGCCTCATTTCGAAATCTATCAACCAGCCAATTGACGCCTGTCTAGATGTATTCCATAAGGGACATTCTATATAACATTGTTGGGCAAACTCATAAGCAAGTGTTAATAGTTTCTCCAAGGCGCAAAGTGTGCAAGAACAACGACCTTGCGAAGATTCACGTCTTGCCCAGTCTTTTAAAATCATTAAAAGTGATTCCTCTTGCAAGTATGTAAAAACAGAATATTTAACTATTTTTCTGTCATATTCGTAATTTTCTTTAGCACAGGCATTCATTACTTTATAGTATAACGTATGTGCAGGAATCTTATAATTTTTTAAGGCGGCTTTAAATGTGGACCTTCCTTCAATAATTTCTTTTGTTGCTACATCTAGTCTTCGTTTTCTATCATAGAACTCTTCTTTACGTTTCATAATATTTACTTTTCGACTTAAAAGACGATATTTGAGTCCATATTTTGTTGCTACGTCTATTTCAGATAAACCATTTTCTACAACTTCATTTGCTGCTATGTGGAGCTCATTACTTAATGTGAGATGTTTCTCAATTTTTTTTCTTATTTCAATCGATACCATTATTGCTATTAAGATAATCTACGAAAGAAAATAAAAACAAGGAAATTATTGCATGATGCACTATTGTGAACATAAAAGTTGCAATATCACACAAATAAAAAATCGTTTTTGTGATTTTCATCTAGCAATATTTCAATTTCTGGTGTAAATTATAGATAAATTACAATATGTTTTGCAATATTTAAATGCTCCAGTAAAGAATCTTTAAAAAATTAGAAAAGAAACTTAGGACGATAATGTACTTACAAAGTAAATAAAAAAACAAATATTCTGAAATAAATTTCTTCTCACGACGTAACGGATATAATGGATATCTTATTCTGATCGTATACAAACGATGACTAGCACAATGTCAGATTTTGACAATATACATGCAAGGTTCCCACAGTGTTGTATCTTAGGAAAGTAAATAGAGTTTTAAAACTCGAAGTAAATGTCGCTAAGCGGTACATATTTTTTCTCTATATTTTTGAAGATATGTATTCTCTCTTCTGCTAATGTGGCAATAATGTATTCTCTCTTCTGCTAATGTGGCAATAATGTATTCTCTCTTCTGCTAATGTGGCCTAATTGAATCGGCACTTGGTATAAGGTACCTGAGCTGAGTAAGGCCCAGCATTAAATAAAGCTCACTTTTGAATTTACCAATTAAAAAGGCGCTCTAAGTTATGAATATATGCCTGAAAGATCTATATGGTCACCATAATAGATCTTTCAGGCATATACTCAAAACTTAAAGCGCCTTTTTAAGTGGTAAATTGGGCTTTAAGTGATAAGTGGTCTTTATTAAATAATGGGCCTTATTCGGCTCAGATACCTTATATACAATAATGATGCGTCAATCTTTCCATCATGTATAACTAATTCATTTAAAATTTGATTTTAAAAATAAAAGAATTTTATTGTCGAAATTTACACGTAGAAAGTGTTACATATAATTCTATAAATATCTAATACACTGACAATAAGTTAGCTGATATTCACATTTTAATTGTCGAGAGAGAACTATGCAATAAATATTCAATTATTCTTCTAAATGCAGCAGCTCTTAAGACAATCTACAAAAGAAAGTTAATATATAGAAATAGAAGCATGTTGCATAATTATTATAAATAAACAAATTGCAATATGGCAAAACGAGGATTATATAATTGCAATTATTGCTTCATGTTGATTAAAAATCTCTTGCCTATCATTACATTTATAGAAACTCAAAAATATCCGATTTTTATAGAAATTACGTATAAGATCTAAAGCATAAAAATTTCAAAATGTCTTTAAATATTTTCACAATAACTCTTTAAAAGAGTAAAAACAACACATATCAACACGATATAATACTTACAGAATAAATCTAACAAATATGCTTCGACAAATTTCTTTTTACAATTAAGATATGGTGCGAAGCGTGTATTCCATCTAATTCTATAAAAACAACGACTGAAGCAGTTATGTTATAAAAATAAAGCATTTAATCAAAGTTACTTATAAGGTGCTAAACAGTACATGTATCTCTTCTGGGCATCAAAAGATGTATTTGATCCTTCATCTTTTCTGGCATTCTTGACTTCGCGTAGGCAATTTGTATTTAATAACGTAACATTAACATTTCGAGCACACATATATGGACGAACGCAGATATACTATATCTATGAAAAATTTTATACATATTTTTTCCTAAATATTCTGATAGTAGTGTGATGTAGTAGTATCAAAGTCTGTAATATTTAGATTTCGTTTATAACCTAATGTTTCATTAATTCATAGTTCTATATATGTACGCAAAAACATCATTCGTAGCATTCAAAACGACACGAAGTTTTCAGGAAAAGTCATAAAATAACTTCTAAGATATTATCTTTGATAATTAAAACATTGATTTTATTTTATTACTATATTTTGTCCAAAAAGTTTGTCGAGAAAGCTTAAGACGTGCAATTTTCTAAATCATATTTAAAATACGTATAGATAAAGATAAACATACATGAGTATTAATAAACAGTTACCTTTTCTTACAAATACTAATCTCATAATATATCGTGTAACATGTCTCGATCCTATCGATTATACAGCAATACACATATCGATTATACAATAATTATGTAGATGACAAAAGTAATTCTATAAGTAGATACGTGCTGTGAATATTCGGATTCGAGAATCATTCAGTCAGTTGCGATATTAATTCAATAAATGTAAATCAAATATTGCCAAGTTCCCTTAATAATTTTCTTAAATTAACTACATAGTTAACTGCAAATTTAAAAATATAGATTTAGATTTTAATATAGTACACAAATAAATTAGTAAAATAATGATTTTTATTTGAACAATTGCAATGCGTAGTTAAATAATCTGTCGTTATTTATATTACATAATTTTTACAGCGCGTACTTTCTTACCCTCTACAAAAAAAGCTTTATATAAAATGTAGGAAGCTGTCAAATTTTATTAATATTAATAGATATGTTTGATTCCCTATTTAAGAGAAATCACGTCTTTCATAAATATAATATTATTACTATTAGAAGAAAAATTAAATAACAACAATATGTTGTAATTTAATCAACTAATCCTTTTATGGAACTTAGCTTACTGAAAAACGAGCTCGTTCTCTCATATAATCTATATCTCAATCGAAAGAAAACATGTGTATTTTTTCAAGAATATTTCAGTTATCTCTATGCATAACATTGAAAGCCTTATACACTAGAAGTCACGTTAAAAGTTTATTCATTATTCTCAAGAGTTTAATTGTTACATAATTAAACTAAATAAGTATGTATATCTCGATTTATATAAAATTAAAGAAACATTCTTATTTAAATGTGAAGTAAAATAGAAAATAATATATGTATATATATATATATATATATATATATATATATATACTGGACATCCATTTCTTTCGATTGACGAAATTGAAGAATAACTACCGTAACAATGGCTTATTAAATAGCGTATAATAGTTATAATAATGCATCCCTGATTATTTCAAGTAAAAGTGTTTGTCAAAATCAGAAAATTCTTTTAAAATACTTATCTCTATAAATTTACATATTTATTTTATCACTGTAAATAGTCGTAAAAAATTTATATGTAATATTCAATTTTCAACATTACTTTTAAAACTAATTATATGTGTGATATCCCAATACTTCCACGACACAAATAATACATTTTCTAGGTCTTTTAAATATAAAAATCCATATATTAAAATGTCAAAAATACAGTAATTTTGAAAAAGTATTATTAGAATAATGCAGAGTTTATCGTTTAGATTATCTCATGTTTGCGTATTCGTACACAATACATTGCATAGTAGCAAACATATAATATCTTCCAACATCAACACAATAATCTACACTACCGATAAACTTTAATTTTGTATTAATGAACATTAATAAATTAATTTTAATAATTATTTTATTTATAGGCAGGTCCGATATTTAATCAGTGTTAATAATAAAAATATAATAAAAGTCTTATTAAAATAATTTAACATTAAAACGCAATGAGCATCAAACTGTTAAAAATATCGCATATTACAAATGACGCTTTTTATTAAAATATAAGAGCGATATCAATATATTTTATTATTATTATTAAAAATTATTAAACATAATTAATTTAATAACTTAATCAGTTATATATAAGTATTTTTACAATTTTACCATATCCTTCATCTATGAAACATTTTATATGATTATTTTGATGTGTAACGCGTTATTAAAATTCTAATGTTTCAAATATAATATATATAATATATTATTATGTTATTATTATGTTATAATATTAATAATATTGTAATATATTATTATATTTAATATATAATATAGTTGTATGATATTTTTATTATTATGTTATTATTAGTAACATAATATTCAAAACACTCAACAAGAAAGTTAGTCGCGTATAAGAACAAACGATTTTAATAACAATGTACAAAAATAAATCAATATTGAGAATAGAAATTGTTATTTAAAAGTACGTTTTCGCAAGGCGATATAATGTGCCAGAGCATTCAAAAAGTATAATGGCAACGACATTTTAATATCAGAATTTTTATCTGCAAATAAAATAGAAGGAGTCTGTCATTAGAAAATATATCAATAATATCAATCAGCGAGCACTTCATAGATCCTAAAAATATGTGTGTGTATGTATAGAAAGCTCTTTATCAAATATATTACCTCATATTACGTATATAAAACTTAGGATGGTTAATTTAATTGGCAATTAATTTTACGAAACTAAATTTGTTGTAATTTAAATTTCTACATATAAAGTAATAAAAAATTTAGAATTTAATCATCTTAATAATTTAGAACAGGTATTACTTGGAAATTTAACCAGATGTTATTGTAAAATAGTCCTAAAACTTCCTATTCAATCGTTACTTCGATCGTACAGACATGAAAATTTTACAATATTTATAAAGTAAGAATCGTTTATAAACAAATAGTACATTATTGATTAAGCATTACTTTCCACTCCAAAATCATAATCCATTTAATATCATAGACTTAAATTCTAAACACAATGACTGTTACCTTTTGAGACATTTTATATGGATATTAAATCAAAAATACTAGATAGAAAAGATCAATATTTGTTTGCTGCAAAATCTTAAAACTATTTAGCAATTTGGAATCCTACTTTTAAACAAAAAAAGTTTTAGTTTGTTACTCATCTGCATATGTTGGTCCAATAATTTGTTTCAAAACATTCACATAAGAATAGAACGAGTTAGTAATTTCATCGGTGTGTCTCATTTCAAAATCTATCAACCAGTCAATTGACGCCTGTCTAGATGTATCCCATGAGGTACATCTTATATTATTTTGTTTGGCAAACTCATAAGCAAGTGTTAATAGCTTTTCCAAGGCGCAAAATGTGCAAGAACAACGATCTTGCGATGATTCACTTCTCGCCCAGTTTTTTAAATTCTTCAGAAGTAATTCCTCTTGCAAGTATGTAAACCCAGTAACATTCATAATTATTTTTCTGTCACATTCGTAATTTTTTTGAGCACGGGCTTTCATTACTTCATCATATAACCTAGGTCTATGCAATCTATAACTTTTTGAAACGGCGTAATATGTGGACTTTTTTTCAATAACTTCTTTTATTGCTGCATCGAATCTTCGTTTTTTATCATAGAACTCTTCTTTACGTTTCATAACATCTACTTTTCGAAATAAAAGAAGATGATTGAGTCCATATTTTGTTGCTACGTCTTTCGTTATAGTTAAATCTCCATATTCTAAAACTTCTTTTGCTGCTATATGGAGCTTACTACTTAATTTGAGGTGTATCGCAATTATTTCTTTGTTTTTAATCGATACCATGATTGCTATTAAGATAATCTACGAAAGAAAGCAAAAACAAGGAAATGATTGCATGTTGCACTATTATGAAAATAAAAGTTGCAATATCGCATAAAAAATTGTTTTTGTGATTTTCATCTTGCAATATTTCAATTTCTGGTCTAAATTATAGATAAATTACAATATGTTTTGCAATATTTAAATGCTACAGTAAAGAATCTTTAAAATATTAGAAAAGTAACTTAGGACGATAATGTACTTACAAAGTAAATCGAAAAACAAATATTCTTAAATTAATTTCTTTTCACAGCGTAACGAATATAATGGATATTTATCGATATCTTATTCTGATCGTATACAAACAATGACTAGCACAATGTCAGGTTTTGACAATATTCATGCAATGTTCCCACAGTGTTGTATCTTAGGAAAGTAAATAGAGTTTTAAAACTCGAAGTAAATGTCACTAAGTGGTACATATTTTTTCTCTATATTTTTGAAGATATGTATTCTCTTTTCTGCTAATGTGGCATTGAATCGGCAATCGGTATATATAATAATGTTGCGTCAATCTTTCGATCATGTATAACTAATACATTTAAAATTAGATTTTAAAATTAAAAGAATTTTATTGTTGAAAGGCACGCGCAGAAATTGTTACATATAATTCAATAAATATCTAATACACCAAATAAACTGATATTCATATTTTGGTTTCGGGAGAGAACTATGCAATAAATATTGTAGAGTACAAATAAATAAGTTTTTATGAATTAATTACTCGATTATTCAAAATAATTAAAAAATTTTGAGAGAAATCATAAATTTTTTTGCAGGCAATTATCTTCAATTAATTACTGGAATATTTGTTTATTATTTTGATATATAAAAAACATAAAGATATCTATATTTTCGGATTATTCTCAAAATCCACATATGAAAAACTAAAGAATGTATATATATTTTGTTAGAGATAATTGTCTTATTTTACAACTGTTATTAGAACACTATAGAGCGTTACACGAGCCCAGTTTATTATATATTTTTTGCACCGAGGAAGACGTATGGAAGATCGCGTTCGTTGGAGTAAGAAGCCCATGGTTGCGTACCGGCCTATGGATCGAGTTCTTTGTTGTATGAATTGAATTATTTAATGAATCAAAATTTTAAAAATGTATGTCTCTGCAAAATGGGTATCAAAGTATAACTATATGTAAATACATATAAGCATTTTAGGTAAATTCCTATATTAGCGTCATTTCTTTTGATTTGCTTCATAATTTACATAGAGAAATTTCTTTCGTTCTACAATTAAGACTTATGATATTTTTAAACTGGGGAAAGAATATGTCATCCTTGGAGAAAATCGTGAAGTTGCCGTTTTTTTCAGTGCAAAACAAGGTTTATGTTCTTACAGTTTCACATGAGTTTGCAAATTTCCACGCAAAGCAATGTCATCCCCTGCTTTCAGTGCGAAACGCGGTCTATGACGCGGTCCATGTGAAAATGTAGAAACATAGACCTCGTTTCGCACTGAAAGTAGGAGATGTTAGGGATCCTTGTTTCGTGTGGAAAGTTGAAAACCCATGTGGAATTGGAAAAAGCGAGTTTCAGTTCTTTATCATAAAATACCACTTGATGATTTTCTTCAAGGACGATATATTGTTTCCTTGGCTTAAAAATATTATAAGTCTTAATTGTAGACCGAGAGGAAGCTCTATGTAAATTCTGAAGCAAATCGGAGGTGATGACGCTAATATAGGAATTTACCGCATATTATTTAATTAACATAATTACATATAATTAAAGCAATCATTCAAAATAAGCTCATTTGTTTCATATCTTAAAGATAAATTATATATTATAAAACAAATAAAATTATATAGAACTCACATTATTAATCCTCTAAGCAACTGAATTATTAAAACGTGTCACTTTTGCAACAATTTATATTGATGCAAACTTGAGAATAGCAATTTTCTCCGCTCTTAAAAGCAATGGTATTATATATTAAGCGAATAAAATTACTCGCACATTGTCAATCCTGTCATACTTGAACTATCAAATTATGCGACTTCACTTAATAACAGATTATCATAAATTCACAATAACCACATTAAATAATTAATTTTACATATATATATAGATTATAACTTTATATTTATGAATAATAAATTATTAAATAATACCCCTTTAATAAATATGTTTGATGCTAATTAGAATAAATCAAATCACGTCCATCATAAATATAATAATTATTATTAGAAGAACAATTTAATAGCAATAATATGTTGCAATTATATTAACTAATCATTTCATGAAACATAGTTAGTTTACTGAAAATCGAGCTCGTTCTCTCGTGTAATCAGTGTATTATTGGAAAGAAAACACGTGTATTTTTCAAGTGTTTCAGTTATCTATGCATAACATTGAAAGCTTTATAGAAGACATGTTAAAAGTTTATTTATTGTTGTCAAGAGTTTGATTGTTACATATATAAACTAAATAAGTATATATAATTTTGTAAAATTAAAAAAGCATTCTTTCGTAACTGTGAACTAAAATAGGAAATAATATAATACATATATGTATATACTGGACAGTTATTCTTAAATTCCGTCAATTCTTTCGATTGACAGAATTTAAGATTAACTAACGTAATAATGGCTTATTAAACCGCTTATAGTAATTATAAAAATGCACCACTGATTATTTAAAGTAAGAGTGTTTGTCAAAATTAGAAAATTCTTTTAAAATACTTATTTCTATGAATTTACATATTTATTTTATAACTGTAGATAGTCGAGAAAAATGTACCTATAATTAATAATCATTTTTTTACATTATTTTAAAAACTTAATATATGTCTATGATGTCTCAAAACTTCCACTAGATAATACATTTTCTAGGTCTTTTAAATATAAAAATTCGAATATTAAAATGTTAAAGTTACAGTAAATTTTAAAGAAGATTATTTGAATAATATAGATTTTATCATTTAGATTATCTCATGTTTGCGTATTCTTACACAATACATCGCATAGCAAAAATATCTTCTAACATTAAAAAAACATTCTACACTATCGATTATCTTTAATTTCGTATTTATCTACATTAACAAATTAATGAAAATTATTCTACTTATAAGCAGATCCGATAATTAATCAGTGTTAATAATAAAAATATAATAAAAGTCTTATTAAAAGAAATTAACTTTAGAACTCGATAAGCATCTAACAGTTAAAAAAATCGCATATATTTCACAAATGACGTTTCTTATCAAAATGTACGAATCAGTAGCAATATATGTTGTTATTATTACTATTAAAAATTATTTCATATAACTATTTAATAACTTAATTAGTTCAATACAAATATTTTTACATTTTTATTATATCCTTCGTCTATGACGTACAATTTAAATAATGATATTCTTGTGTTATGCGTTATAAATTCAAATATATCTCATATAATATATATTTGATATGTATAATATATTATTATGTTATAATAATAATAATGTAATATATTATTGTATATAATATATATAATATAAAATATATTAATATGTTATTTTTTTTTATTATATTATTATTAGTAACACAATATTCACCAGGATTCGTTAGTCGCGTATAAGAACAAATAATTTTAATAACAATGTACAAAAATTAATCAATATGTAAAATATAAATTGTTATCTATAAGTACATTTTTGCAATGCGATATAAAGTGCAATAGCATTCAAAAAGTATAATGGCAACGACATTTTAATATCAGAATTTTTATCTGCAAATAAAATGGAAGAAATCTGTCATTAAGTAATGTATAAATAATAATAATCAGCGACCACTTATAGATCCTAAAAATATGTGTGTGTATGTATAGAGAGAGCTCTTTATCAAATTTATTACCTCATATTACGTATATAAAAGTTATAATTAATTAAATCGGCGATTAATTTTACGAAATTAAATGTATCGTTATAATTCAAATTTCTACATATAAAATAATAAAAAATTAAGAATTTAATCATCTTAATAATTTAGAACTAACATTATTTGAAAAGTTAACCGGAGGTTATTGTTAGAGTTCTAAAACTTACTATAATCGATCGTTACTTCGTACAGACATGAAAATTTTACAATATTTATAAAGTAAAAATCGTTTATAAACAAATAGTATATTATTGATTAAGCATTACTTTCCACTCCAAAATTATAATCCATTTAATATCATAGACTTAAATTCTAAACACAATGACTGTTATCTTCTCAGACTTTTTATATGGATATTGAATCAAAAATATTTGATAGAAACAGATCAATATTTGTTTGTTGCAAAATCTTAAAACTATTTAGCAATTTGGAATCCTACTTTCAAACATCAAAAGTTGTACCTTGTTAGTCATCTGCATATATTTGTCTGAACCAAAAATTTGTTTCAAAACATTCAGAAAAGAATAGAACGCGTTAGTAATTTCATCGGTGTGCCTCATTTCGAAATCTATCAACCAGCGAATTGACGCCTGTCTAGATGTATCCCATAAGGTACATCCTATATTATTTTCTTTGGCAAACTCATAAGCAAGTGTTAATAGCTTTTCTAAGGCGCAAAATGTGCAAGAACAACGACCTCGCGATGATTCACTTTTTGCCCAGTCTTTTAAAACCTTTAAAAGTGATTCCTCTTGCAAGTATGTAAAAACAGAATCTTTACACATTTTTCTGTCATATTCGTAATTTGTTTGAGCACGGGCGTCCATCATTTCATTGTGTAACGTACGTCTAGACAATTCATAATTTTTTGAGGCGTCGTAATTTGTGGACACTTTTTCCATAATTTCTTTTCTTGCTGCATCTAATCTTTGTTTTCTATCGTAGAACTTTTCTTTACGTTTCATAATATTTACTTTTCGAAATAAAAGAGGATAATAGAGTTCATATTTTGTTGCTACGTCCTTCGTTATAGATAAATTTCCATTTTCTAAAACCTCTTTTGCTGCTATATGGAGCTCATTACTTAATTTGAGGTGTTCCACAATTTTTAATTTTATTTCAATCGATACCATGATTGCTATTAAGATAATCTACGAAAGAAAGCAAAAACAAGGAAAAGATTGCATGTTGCACTATTGTGAACATAAAAGTTGCAATATTGCACGAATAAAAAATAGTTTTCGTGATTTTTATCTTGCAATATTTCAGTTTCTGTTGTAAATTATAGATAAATTACAATATGTTTTGCAATATTTAAATGTTCTAGTAAAGAATCTTTAAGTAATTAGAATATTAACTTAGGAGGATAATGTACTTACAAAGTAAATCAAAAAGCAAATATTTCTAAATAAATTTCTTCTTTCCGCGAAACGGATATAATGGATATCTTATTCTGATCGTATACAAACGATGACTAGCACGATGTCAAATTTTGCCTATATTCAAGGTTCTCTGTGTTGTATCTTAGCAAAGTAAATAGAGTTTTATAACTCGATGTAAATGTCGCTAAGCGGTACATATTTTTTCTCTATATTTTTGAAAATGTGTAATCTCTCTTCTGCTAATGTGGCATTGAATCGGCACTCGGTATATATATACAATAATGTTGCGTCAATAATTTGATCATGTATAATTCATTTAAAATTTGTTTTAAAAATAAAAAATTTTAATTGTTCAAATGCACGCGCAGAAATTGTTACATATAATACTATAAATATCTAATACACCAAGTTAACTGATATTCATATTTTGGATGTCGGGAGAGAACTATGCAATAAATATTGTAGTATCGTAGATGGAATAGATATATAAATGTATATAAATTAATTATTCGATTATTCAAAATAATTAGAAATTTTTGAGAGAAATCAGAAATTTTGTCGCAGGCACTTATCTTCAATTAATTTCTGGAATATTTGTTTATCATTTCGATATATAAATAACATAAGGATATCTATAATTACGGATTATTTTCAAAATCCACATAATTTTAAGAAAATTTAAAGAATGTATAAAATATATTTTTTAGAGATAATAGGGTCGTTACACGAGCTCTATTTATTATACATATATTGTCTGCACCGAGAAGGGCGTATGGTGGATCGCGTTCGTTGAAGTAAGAAGCCTGTGGTTGCGTACCACCCTATGCGTTTCTGCACGTGACGTCACAAGGCCGGACAAGGCGATCGTCGGTCACGCGACCACGAGTCACAGGCTGCTACCGCTCACATGTATAATCGCGTATTCATCCTCCTCTACGTATAATCTCAACACCAACATTTTCCTTTCTGACTAATTATTAGTTATTTCTTCTTTCTCATCACAGCTTCTCTGTTCGAACATCGTATGCATTTTCCGTACATATTATCACCGCTTTTTGCACGATTAAACGACTGCGATCTGAATACATGTGATTTCTTTTTTTTTTCCGATGTACGAATTATAAGACTGCTTTTTCTGATTGTCTTTTTTGACTTCTGACATCAAGATTGCTCGATGATAATGTTTTCATATCTTAGATACTGGATCGAGTTCCTGGTTGTATAAATTGAATTATTTATAATGAATCAAAATTTTGAGAAAGGTATGTCTCTGCAAAATGGGTATCAAAGTATAACTATATGTAAATACATAAAAGCATATTAGCTAAATTTCTATATTAGCGTCATCATCTTTGATTTGACTCGAAATTTACATAGAACTTCCTTACTTCTACAATTAAGTCTTATGATATTTTTATGACCCTAATATAGAAATTTACCGCATATTATTTAATTAACATAATTACATATAGTTAAAGTGATCATTCAAAATAAGCACATTTGTTTCATATCTTAAAGATAAATTATATATAGAATATCTAAAAGGAATAAAATTATATAAAACTTACATTATTAATCTTCTAAACAACCGAATTATTAAAATGTGTAATTACTGCAATGACAACATTTCGTATTGATAAAATCTTGAGAACAGCAATTTTCTCCGCTCTTTCAAAAGCAATAATATTACATATCCATTAAGCGAATAAAATTACTCGCATATTGTTAATCTTGTCATATTTGAACTATCAAATTATGTGATCTTCGCTCAACGATGGATTATCATAAATTCAAAATAACCACATTAAATAATTAATTTAACATATATATTTATATATTAATATATATATGTATATATATATATATATATATATATATATATATATATATATATATAGATTATAACTTTATATTTATGAATAATAAATTATTACATAATACCTCTTTAATAAATATGTTTGGTGCTATTTAGGATAAATCAGATCACGTCCATCATTAATATAATTTTTATTATTAGGATATCAATTTAATAGCAATAATATGTTGCAATTTAATTAACTAATCATTTCATAGATCTTAGTTAGCTTACTAAAAATCGTGCTCGTTCTCTCGTGTAATCAATGTATCAATCGAAAGAAAACACGTCTATTTTTCAAGTATGTTGCAGTTATCTATGCATAACATTGAAAGCTTTATAGAAGTCATGGTAAAAGTATATTTATTGTTGTCAAAAGTTTGATTGTTACATAATTAAACTAAATAAGTATATCTCATTTTATATAATAAAAGAAAATTCTTACTTAAATGTGAACTAAGATAGAAAATAATATAATATATATGGACAGTCAATTCTTTCGATTCATGGAATTGAAGAATAACTAGCGTAATAATGGCTTATTATAGAGCGTATAGTAAATATAAAAATGCATCACTGATTATTTCAAGTAACAGATTTTGTCAAAATCAGAAAATTCTTTTAAAATATTTATCTCTATATATTTACATATCTATTTTATCACTGTTGATGATTGTCGAAAAAAATTTATATGTAATATTCAATTTTCATCATTACTTTCAAAATTAATTATATGTATGTGATGTCTCAGAACTTCCACGACATCGGACAATACATTTTCTAGGCCTTTTAGATATAAAAATTCTTATAATAAGATGTCAAAGTTACAGTAATTTTTAAAGAATATTATTAGAATAATACAGATTTTATCATTTAGATTATCTCATGATTGCGTATTCTTACACAATACATCGCATAGCGAAAATATCTTCTAACAATAACAAAACATTCTACACTATCGATAAACTTTAATTTTGTATCTATCTACATTAACAAATTAATGAAAATTATTTTACTTATAAACGAATCCGATAATTAATCAGTGTTAATAATAAACATATAATAAAAGTCTTATATTAAAAGAAATTAATATTCGAACGCGATGGGCATCTAACTGTTAAAATAATCGCAAATATTTCACAAATGACGCCTCTCATCAAAATGTACGAATCAATAGCAATGTATTTTATTACTATTACTATTAAAAATTATTTCATATAACAATTTTCAAAATAAATATTTATACATTTTTATGATATCCATCGTCTATGACGTACAATTTAAATAATTATATGGATGTGTTATGCGTTATAAATTCTAATATATCTCATATAATATATATATTTTATATGTATAATATATTATTATGTTATAATAATAATAATGTTATATTATTGTATATAATATATATAATATAAAATATATTAATATGTTATTTTTTTTTATTATATTATTATTAGTAACACAATATTCACCAGGATTTGTTAGGCGCGTATAAGAAGAAATAATTTTAATAACAATGTACAAATATTTATCAATATGTAAAATATAAATTGTTATCTAAAAGTACATCTTTGCAATGCGATATAAAGTGCAATAGCATTCAAAAAGTATAATGGCAACGACGTTTTAATATTAGAATTTTTATCTGCAAATAAAATGGAAGAAATCTGTCATTAAGTAATGTATAAATAATAACAATCAGCGACCACTTATAGATCCTAAAAATATAAGTGTGTATGTATAGAAAGCTCTTTATCAAATTTATTACCTCATATTACGTATATAAAAGTTATAATTAATTAGATCGGTGATTAATTTTACGAAATTAAATGTATCGTTATAATTCAAATTTCTACATATAAAATAATAAAAAATTAAGAATTTAATCATTATAATAATTTAGAATTAACATTATTTGAAAAGTTAACCGGAAGTTATTGTCAGAGTTCTAAAACTTACTATAATCGATCGTTACTTCGTACAGACATGAAAATTTTACAATATTTATAAAGTAAAAATCGTTTATAAACAAATAGTATATTATTGATTAAGCATTACTTTCCACTCCAAAATTATAAACCATTTAATATCATAGACTTAAATTTTAAACACAATGACTGTTACCTTTTGAGACATTTTATATGGATATTGAATCAAAAATATTTGATAGAAACAGATCAATATTTGTTTGTTGCAAAATCTTAAAACTATTTAGCAATTTGGAATTTCACTTTTAAACATCAAAAGTTGTAGCTTGTTACTCATCTGCATATGTTTGTCTAAACCAAAAATTTGTTTCAAAACATTCAGAAAAGAATAGAACGCGTTAGTAATTTCATCGGTGTGCCTCATTTCGAAATCTATCAACCAGACAATTGACGCCTGTCTAGATGTATCCCATAAGGTACATTCTATATTATTTTGTTGGGCAAACTCATAAGCAAGTGTTAATAGCTTTTCAAAGGCGCAAAATGTGCAAGAACAACGATCTTGCGATGATTCACTTCTTGCCCAGTTTTTTAAAATCTTTAAAAGTGATTCCTCTTGCAAGTATGTAAAAACAAAATTACTATCAACTTTTCTGTCATATTCGTAATTTTTTTGAATACGGGCTCTATTCACTTCGTCGTATATTGTCGTTCTATGAATTCCATAATTGTTTGAGAAGACGGCATATGTGGACTTTCCTTCAATAATTTCTTTTGTTGCTGCATCTAATCTTCGTTTTCTATCGTAGAACTCTTCTTTACTTTTCATAATATTTATTTTTCGAATTAAAATATGACATTCGAGTTCATATTTTGTTGCTACATTTGTTATAAATAAATCTCCATTTTCTAAAACTTCCTTTGCTGCTATATGGAGTTTATTACTTAATGTGAGGTGTTCCACAATTTTTTTTCTTATTTCAATCGATACCATGATTGCTATTAAGATAATCTACGAATGAAAGCAAAAACAAGGAAATGATTGCATGTTGCAAGAATAAAAAATCGTTTTCGTGATTTCCATCTTGCAATATTTCAATTTCTGGTGTAAATTATAGATAAATTGCAATATGTTTTGCATTATTTAAATGCTCCAGTAAAAAATCTTTAAAAAATTAGAAAAGAAACTTTTAGGACAATAATGTACTTACAAAGTTAATCAAACAGCAAATATTTCTAAATTAATTTTTTCTCACGGCGTAACGGATATAATGGATATCTTATTTTAATCATATACAAACAATGACTAGCACAATATCAGATTTTGACTATATTTAAGGTTCCCCGGTGTTGTATCTAGGAAAGTAAATGTCGCTAAGCGGTACATATTTTTTCTCTATATTTTTGAAGATGTGTATTTTCTTTTCTGCTAATGTGGCATTGAATCGACTATCGGTATATATACAATAATATTGCGTCAATCTTTCGATCATGTATAATTCTTTCAAAATTTGTTTTAAAAATAAAAAATTTTAATTGTTGAAATGCACGCGCAGAAATTATTATATTATTATTTATAGTGTTATATACATATAACACTATAAATTTCTAATACATTAGGTTAACTGATATTAATATTTTGGTTGTGTCGGGAGAGAACTATGCAATAAATATTGTAGTATCATAGTTGGAACAGATGTATAAATATATATGAATTAATTATTTGATTATTCAAAATTATTAGAAATTTTTGAGAAAAATCATAAATATTCTCGGAGCCAATTATCTTCGATTAATTTCTGGAATATTTGTTTATTATTTTGTTACACAGTATGTTAAAAACACTAAAGCTAAATAATATTCTATTATACATATATTTCAATCTAATGAATAAATAATTTTACAATAATTGTATCGATGAAATGAAAATCCTGTGCAAATGTGTGTATGCGTTTTTCTGTCATTCAAGAAACAGTAGATAGCCGACTTTTAGATAGGTACATAATCATATTATATAGAGGATTT
Source organism: Lasius platythorax (assembly GCA_963971435.1). NCBI lineage: Eukaryota > Metazoa > Arthropoda > Insecta > Hymenoptera > Formicidae > Lasius > Lasius platythorax. The sequence goes on along the minus strand of OZ020540.1, from coordinate 6,667,291 downwards.
ATGTTACTTTCTCTTGACATTAAAAATATGTAGCGATCGATATCGTATTGTATAAAGTTCACGTAATCAAATGTTACAAAAATTGCAATTGAAAAAGTGTAATTCCATAATTTTCACATATAATACAATAGTTCTATTAACGTACGCAAAAACATAATTCGGAGCATCTAAACGACGCAAAGTTTTCGAGAAAAGTCGTAAAATACTTTCCTAAGTTATTATCCTTGAACATTGATTTTTATTTTATCATTATATCATTATATGTTAAGGAAATTTGTCAAGAAAACTTAAGACGTAGACACGACATGCAATATTCAAAATTATATGTGAAATGCGTGTACATGAAGATAAACATTTGTAAGTATTAATATAAACAGTTACCTTCTCTTATAAATACTAATCCTATTATGTACCAAGTCACATGTTTCGATTCTACACATATCAACTTTACAATAATTATGTATATGATAAAAATTAAATTTTTGTAAATAGATCTGTGTTATAAATATTCGGGTACCAAGAACATTCAGTCATTTGTGATATTAATTCAATGAATGTAAATAAAAATTATTGTCAAATTTTCTTAATAATATTCTTAAATTAACTACATAGTTACACGCAAATTTGAAGTATGGAGATTTAGATTCCTATAAATATAGTACAAATGAAAAAGTAAATTGTTGCTTTTTATTTGAACAATTGCAACGCATAATTAAAATCTGTCATTTTTTATATTATATAATTTTTACAGAGCATATTTTCCTTACAACTATGAAAAAAATAGAGTTACATTAAATGCAGGAAACTGTAGGCAATATTTAATAACATTAATAAATATATTTGATTTTTTTTATTTTATATAAATCAGATCACATCCATCAGAGTTATAATGTCATCACTAGAAGAATTTAATGGAAACAATATGTTGCAATTTAATTATTTCATGGAACTTAATTAGCTTATTAAAAAACGAGCTTGTTCTCTTATATAATCTCTGTATAAAAAAATCAATCGAAAGAAAGCTCGTGTATTTTTCAAACATTTTTCAGTTATCTAGGCAAAACCATTGAAAGATTTGTAGAAATCATCTTAAAAGTTTATTTATTTTTATCAAGAGTTTGATTGTTATACATAATTATACATAATTAGGTATATCTCATTTTATAACATTTAAGAAACATTCTTATTTAACTGAATTGAAATAGAAAATAATATATACCGAAAAGTTATTTCTTTCGATTGATAGAATTGAAGAGTAACTAACGTAATAATGGAATATTAAATAACTTAACTATAAAAATATACTGTTTATTTAAAGTAAAAGTTTTTGCCAACATCAGAAAATTCTTTTAAGTTTTCGTGATACTGCATAATAAATTTTCTATGTCTTTTAAAATAAAAATTCTTAAATTAAAATGTCAAAGTTATGGTAATTTTTTATTCCTAAGAATTTAAAGTTTATCATTTGAAAAATCTCAAATTTGCGTATTCAAGCACAATACATCGCATAATATTATATATACCAACATCCAATTCTATTCTCGATATGCTTTAATTTCGTGTTTATCTACATTAGGAAATTAATAATTTAAAATTATTTTACTTATATGCAGATCCGATAATTAATATGTGTTAATAAAAATATAATAAAAATCTTGATAAAATATATTGACATTAGAACGCAAAGAGCGTCTAACTGTCGATAATATCACATATATGTCATAAATGATTCTTATAAAATAAAATATTCAAAAATAAATTTCTAATAAAATATTTTATTATTATTATTATTATTAGAAATTATGTAATATATTTATTTGATAAATTAATCAACTTTATATAAATATTTTTATATCTTTACCATATCATTCGTCTATGTGTGTTACACATTTTATATAATTTTAGACAGTTTGATATGTAAGGAGTTATAAATTCTAATGTAAATATCCCATATAATATATCATTATGTTATTATTATTAATATGTTATAATAATAATATACAAATATTTACTATATATTATATACAATATTATTATTTCATTTTTAATATTATGTTATTATTATTAACACAATATATTCCACAATTCACTAGCCGCATATAAGAACAAACAATTTTAATAATAAAAACATTAATCAATATTAGAAATAGAAATTGTTATTTAAGAGTACTTTCTAGCTGTGCGATGTAATGTGCCAGATCATTCAAAAAATATAATAACGACATTTTAATATCAGAATTTTTATCTGTAAATAAAATGAACAAAATCTGTCATCAAGTTATGTATAAATAATATCAATCTGTGACATCATATATATCCTAGAAATGTGTGTGTGTATGTAAAGAAAGCTCCTTACCAAATTTATTACCTCATATTACGTATATAAAACTTATAATTAATTAATCAACAATTAAGTTTACAAAATTAAATGTTTCGTTATAATTCGGATTTCTACATATAAAATAATAAAAAATTAAGATTTTAATCATCTTAACAATTTAGAACAGGTATTATTTGAAAAGTTAACCGGAGGTTATCCTACGTCGATCGATCGTTACTTTGATCGTACAAACATGAAAATTTTACTGTATTTATAAAGTAGGAATAGATTGCAAACATATAATATATTATTGAATAAGCATTACTTTCCACTCCAAAATCATAATCCATTGAATATCATAGACTTAAATTCTAAATACAATGCCTGTTACCTTCTGAGACCTTATATGGATATTGAGTTAAAAATACTAGATAGAAACAGATGAATATTTGTTCGCTGCAAAATTTTAAAACTATTTAGCAATTCGGAATTCTACTTTTAAACATCAAAGGTTGTAGCTTGCTACTCATCAGCATATGTTTGTCTCAAGCAATAATTTGTTTGAAAATATCCACAAAAGAAAGGAACGAGAGATTAATTTCATCGGTGTGCCTCATTTCGAAATCTATCAACCAGCCAATTGACGCCTGTCTAGATGTATTCCATAAGGGACATTCTATATAAGATTGTTGGGCAAACTCATAAGCAAGTGTTAATAGTTTCTCCAAGGCGCAAAGTGTGCAAGAACAATGACCTTGCGAAGATTCACGTCTTGCCCAGTCTTTTAAAATCATTAAAAGTGATTCCTCTTGCAAGTATGTAAAAACAGAATATTTAACTATTTTTCTGTCATATTCGTAATTTTCTTTAGCACAGGCATTCATTACTTTATAGTATAACGTATGTGCAGGAATCTTATAATTTTTTAAGGCGGCTTTAAATGTGGACCTTCCTTCAATAATTTATTTTGTTGCTACATCTATTCTTCGTTTTCTATCATAGAACTCTTCTTTACGTTTCATAATATTTACTTTTCGACTTAAAAGACGATATTTGAGTCCATATTTTGTTGCTACGTCTATTTCAGATAAACCATTTTCTACAACTTCATTTGCTGCTATGTGGAGCTCATTACTTAATGTGAGATGTTTCTCAATTTTTTTTCTTATTTCAATTGATACCATTATTGCTATTAAGATAATCTACGAAAGAAAATAAAAACAAGGAAATTATTGCATGATGCACTATTGTGAACATAAAAGTTGCAATATCACACAAATAAAAAATCGTTTTTGTGATTTTCATCTAGCAATATTTCAATTTCTGGTGTAAATTATAGATAAATTACAATATGTTTTGCAATATTTAAATGCTCCAGTAAAAAATCTTTAAAAAATTAGAAAAGAAACTTAGGACGATAATGTACTTACAAAGTAAATAAAAAAACAAATATTCTGAAATAAATTTCTTCTCACGACGTAACGGATATAATGGATATCTTATTCTGATCGTATACAAACGATGACTAGCACAATGTCAGATTTTGACAATATTCATGCAAAGTTCCCACAGTGTTGTATCTTAGGAAAGTAAATAGAGTTTTAAAACTCGAAGTAAATGTCGCTAAGCGGTACATATTTTTTCTCTATATTTTTGAAGATATGTATTCTCTCTTCTGCTAATGTGGCAATAATGTATTCTCTCTTCTGCTAATGTGGCAATAATGTATTCTCTCTTCTGCTAATGTGGCCTAATTGAATCGGCACTTGGTATAAGGTACCTGAGCTGAGTAAGGCCCAGCATTAAATAAAGCTCACTTTTGAATTTACCAATTAAAAAGGCGCTCTAAGTTATGAATATATGCCTGAAAGATCTATATGGTCACCATAATAGATCTTTCAGGCATATACTCAAAACTTAAAGCGCCTTTTTAAGTGGTAAATTGGGCTTTAAGTGATAAGTGGTCTTTATTAAATAATGGGCCTTATTCGGCTCAGATACCTTATATACAATAATGATGCGTCAATCTTTCCATCATGTATAACTAATTCATTTAAAATTTGATTTTAAAAATAAAAGAATTTTATTGTCGAAATTTACACGTAGAAAGTGTTACATATAATTCTATAAATATCTAATACACTGACAATAAGTTAGCTGATATTCACATTTTAATTGTCGAGAGAGAACTATGCAATAAATATTCAATTATTCTTCTAAATGCAGCAGCTCTTAAGACAATCTACAAAAGAAAGTTAATATATAGAAATAGAAGCATGTTGCATAATTATTATAAATAAACAAATTGCAATATGGCAAAACGAGGATTATATAATTGCAATTATTGCTTCATGTTGATTAAAAATCTCTTGCCTATCATTACATTTATAGAAACTCAAAAATATCCGATTTTTATAGAAATTACGTATAAGATCTAAAGCATAAAAATTTCAAAATGTCTTTAAATATTTTCACAATAACTCTTTAAAAGAGTAAAAACAACACATATCAACACGATATAATACTTACAGAATAAATCTAACAAATATGCTTCGACAAATTTCTTTTTACAATTAAGATATGGTGCGAAGCGTGTATTCCATCTAATTCTATAAAAACAACGACTGAAGCAGTTATGTTATAAAAATAAAGCATTTAATCAAAGTTACTTATAAGGTGCTAAACAGTACATGTATCTCTTCTGGGCATCAAAAGATGTATTTGATCCTTCATCTTTTCTGGCATTCTTGACTTCGCGTAGGCAATTTGTATTTAATAACGTAACATTAACATTTCGAGCACACATATATGGACGAACGCAGATATACTATATCTATGAAAAATTTTATACATATTTTTTCCTAAATATTCTGATAGTAGTGTGATGTAGTAGTATCAAAGTCTGTAATATTTAGATTTCGTTTATAACCTAATGTTTCATTAATTCATAGTTCTATATATGTACGCAAAAACATCATTCGTAGCATTCAAAACGACACGAAGTTTTCAGGAAAAGTCATAAAATAACTTCTAAGATATTATCTTTGATAATTAAAACATTGATTTTATTTTATTACTATATTTTGTCCAAAAAGTTTGTCGAGAAAGCTTAAGACGTGCAATTTTCTAAATCATATTTAAAATACGTATAGATAAAGATAAACATACATGAGTATTAATAAACAGTTACCTTTTCTTACAAATACTAATCTCATAATATATCGTGTAACATGTCTCGATCCTATCGATTATACAGCAATACACATATCGATTATACAATAATTATGTAGATGACAAAAGTAATTCTATAAGTAGATACGTGCTGTGAATATTCGGATTCGAGAATCATTCAGTCAGTTGCGATATTAATTCAATAAATGTAAATCAAATATTGCCAAGTTCCCTTAATAATTTTCTTAAATTAACTACATAGTTAACTGCAAATTTAAAAATATAGATTTAGATTTTAATATAGTACACAAATAAATTAGTAAAATAATGATTTTTATTTGAACAATTGCAATGCGTAGTTAAATAATCTGTCGTTATTTATATTACATAATTTTTACAGCGCGTACTTTCTTACCCTCTACAAAAAAAGCTTTATATAAAATGTAGGAAGCTGTCAAATTTTATTAATATTAATAGATATGTTTGATTCCCTATTTAAGAGAAATCACGTTTTTCATAAATATAATATTATTACTATTAGAAGAAAAATTAAATAACAACAATATGTTGTAATTTAATCAACTAATCCTTTTATGGAACTTAGCTTACTGAAAAACGAGCTCGTTCTCTCATATAATCTATGTCTCAATCGAAAGAAAACATGTGTATTTTTTCAAGAATATTTCAGTTATCTCTATGCATAACATTGAAAGCCTTATACACTAGAAGTCACGTTAAAAGTTTATTCATTATTCTCAAGAGTTTAATTGTTACATAATTAAACTAAATAAGTATGTATATCTCGATTTATATAAAATTAAAGAAACATTCTTATTTAAATGTGAAGTAAAATAGAAAATAATATATGTATATATATATATATATATATATATATATATATATATATATATACTGGACATCCATTTCTTTCGATTGACGAAATTGAAGAATAACTACCGTAACAATGGCTTATTAAATAGCGTATAATAGTTATAATAATGCATCCCTGATTATTTCAAGTAAAAGTGTTTGTCAAAATCAGAAAATTCTTTTAAAATACTTATCTCTATAAATTTACATATTTATTTTATCACTGTAAATAGTCGTAAAAAATTTATATGTAATATTCAATTTTCAACATTACTTTTAAAACTAATTATATGTGTGATATCCCAATACTTCCACGACACAAATAATACATTTTCTAGGTCTTTTAAATATAAAAATCCATATATTAAAATGTCAAAAATACAGTAATTTTGAAAAAGTATTATTAGAATAATGCAGAGTTTATCGTTTAGATTATCTCATGTTTGCGTATTCGTACACAATACATTGCATAGTAGCAAACATATAATATCTTCCAACATCAACACAATAATCTACACTACCGATAAACTTTAATTTTGTATTAATGAACATTAATAAATTAATTTTAATAATTATTTTATTTATAGGCAGGTCCGATATTTAATCAGTGTTAATAATAAAAATATAATAAAAGTCTTATTAAAATAATTTAACATTAAAACGCAATGAGCATCAAACTGTTAAAAATATCGCATATTACAAATGACGCTTTTTATTAAAATATAAGAGCGATATCAATATATTTTATTATTATTATTAAAAATTATTAAACATAATTAATTTAATAACTTAATCAGTTATATATAAGTATTTTTACAATTTTACCATATCCTTCATCTATGAAACATTTTATATGATTATTTTGATGTGTAACGCGTTATTAAAATTCTAATGTTTCAAATATAATATATATAATATATTATTATGTTATTATTATGTTATAATATTAATAATATTGTAATATATTATTATATTTAATATATAATATAGTTGTATGATATTTTTATTATTATGTTATTATTAGTAACATAATATTCAAAACACTCAACAAGAAAGTTAGTCGCGTATAAGAACAAACGATTTTAATAACAATGTACAAAAATAAATCAATATTGAGAATAGAAATTGTTATTTAAAAGTACGTTTTCGCAAGGCGATATAATGTGCCAGAGCATTCAAAAAGTATAATGGCAACGACATTTTAATATCAGAATTTTTATCTGCAAATAAAATAGAAGGAGTCTGTCATTAGAAAATATATCAATAATATCAATCAGCGAGCACTTCATAGATCCTAAAAATATGTGTGTGTATGTATAGAAAGCTCTTTATCAAATATATTACCTCATATTACGTATATAAAACTTAGGATGGTTAATTTAATTGGCAATTAATTTTACGAAACTAAATTTGTTGTAATTTAAATTTCTACATATAAAGTAATAAAAAATTTAGAATTTAATCATCTTAATAATTTAGAACAGGTATTACTTGGAAATTTAACCAGATGTTATTGTAAAATAGTCCTAAAACTTCCTATTCAATCGTTACTTCGATCGTACAGACATGAAAATTTTACAATATTTATAAAGTAAGAATCGTTTATAAACAAATAGTACATTATTGATTAAGCATTACTTTCCACTCCAAAATCATAATCCATTTAATATCATAGACTTAAATTCTAAACACAATGACTGTTACCTTTTGAGACATTTTATATGGATATTAAATCAAAAATACTAGATAGAAAAGATCAATATTTGTTTGCTGCAAAATCTTAAAACTATTTAGCAATTTGGAATCCTACTTTTAAACAAAAAAAGTTTTAGTTTGTTACTCATCTGCATATGTTGGTCCAATAATTTGTTTCAAAACATTCACATAAGAATAGAACGAGTTAGTAATTTCATCGGTGTGTCTCATTTCAAAATCTATCAACCAGTCAATTGACGCCTGTCTAGATGTATCCCATGAGGTACATCTTATATTATTTTGTTTGGCAAACTCATAAGCAAGTGTTAATAGCTTTTCCAAGGCGCAAAATGTGCAAGAACAACGATCTTGCGATGATTCACTTCTCGCCCAGTTTTTTAAATTCTTCAGAAGTAATTCCTCTTGCAAGTATGTAAACCCAGTAACATTCATAATTATTTTTCTGTCATATTCGTAATCTTTTTGCATACGGGCTCTTTTCATTTCGAAGGCTAACGTACCTGCAGGAATTCCATAATTGTTTGAGACGGCGTTAAATAAGGACTTTTTTTCAATAATTTCTTTTGTTGCTGCAGCTAATCTTCGTTTTCTATCGTAGAACTCTTTTTTACGATTCATAATATTTACTTTTCGAAATAAAAGAGGATATTTGAGTCCATATTTTGTTGCTACGTTTTTCGTTATAGATAAATCTTCATATTCCAAAACTTCTTTTGCTGCTATATGGAGCTTACTACTTAATTTGAGGTGTATCGCAATTTTTTCTTTGTCTTCAATCGAAACCATGATTGCTATTAAGATAATCTACGAAAGAAAGCAAAAACAAGGAAATGATTGCATGTTGCACTATTGTGAACATAAAAGTTGCAATATCGCACGAATAAAAAATTGTTTTCGTGATTTTCATCTTGCAATATTTCAATTTCTGGTCTAAATTATAGATAAATTACAATATGTTTTGCAATATTTATATGCTCCAGTAAAGAATCTTTAAAAAATTAAAAAATAAACTTAGGATGATAATATACTTACAAAGTAAATCGAAAAACAAATATTCTTAAATAAATTTCTTCTCACGTCGTAACGGATAAAATGGATATCTTATTCTAATCGTACAAACGATGAGCACAATGTCAGATTTTGACAATATTCATGCAAGGTTCCCACAGTGTTGTATCTTAGGAAAGTAAATAGAGTTTTAAAACTCGAAGTAAATGTCGCTAAGCGGTACATATTTTTTCTCTATATTTTTGAAGATGTGTATTTTCTTTTCTGCTAATGTGGCATTGAATCGACCATCGGTATATATACAATAATATTGTGTCAATCTAAAGATCATGTATAATTCATTTAAAATTTGTTTTAAAAATAAAAAATTTAAATTGTTGAAATGCACGCGCAGAAATTATTACATATAACACTATAAATATCTAATACATTAAGTTAACTGATATTAATATTTTGGTTGTGTCGGGAGAGAACTATGCAATAAATATTCAATTATTCTTCTAAATGCAGCACCCCTTAAGACAATCTACAAAAGAAAGTTAATATATAGAAATAGAAGCATGTTGCATAATTATTATAAATAAACAAATTGCAATATGGCAAAACGAGGATTATATAATTGCAATTTTTGTTTCATGTTGATTAAAAATCTCTTGCCTATCATTACATTTATAGAAACTCAAAAATATCCGATTTTTATAGAAATTACGTATAAGATCTAAAGCATAAAAATTTCAAAATGTCTTTAAATATTTTCACAATAACTCTTTAAAAGAGTAAAAACAACACATATCAACACGATATAATACTTACAGAATAAATCTAACAAATATGCTTCGACAAATTTCTTTTTACAATTAAGATATGGTGCGAAGCGTGTATTCCATCTAATTCTATAAAAACAACGACTGAAGCAGTTATGTTATAAAAATAAAGCATTTAATCAAAGTTACTTATAAGGTGCTAAACAGTACATGTATCTCTTCTGGGCATCAAAAGATGTATTTGATCCTTCATCTTTTCTGGCATTCTTGACTTCGCGTAGGCAATTTGTATTTAATAACGTAACATTAACATTTCGAGCACACATATATGGACGAACGCAGATATACTATATCTATGAAAAATTTTATACATATTTTTTCCTAAATATTCTGATAGTAGTGTGATGTAGTAGTATCAAAGTCTGTAATATTTAGATTTCGTTTATAACCTAATGTTTCATTAATTCATAGTTCTATATATGTACGCAAAAACATCATTCGTAGCATTCAAAACGACACGAAGTTTTCAGGAAAAGTCATAAAATAACTTCTAAGATATTATCTTTGATAATTAAAACATTGATTTTATTTTATTACTATATTTTGTCCAAAAAGTTTGTCGAGAAAGCTTAAGACGTGCAATTTTCTAAATCATATTTAAAATACGTATAGATAAAGATAAACATACATGAGTATTAATAAACAGTTACCTTTTCTTACAAATACTAATCTCATAATATATCGTGTAACATGTCTCGATCCTATCGATTATACAGCAATACACATATCGATTATACAATAATTATGTAGATGACAAAAGTAATTCTATAAGTAGATACGTGCTGTGAATATTCGGATTCGAGAATCATTCAGTCAGTTGCGATATTAATTCAATAAATGTAAATCAAATATTGCCAAGTTCCCTTAATAATTTTCTTAAATTAACTACATAGTTAACTGCAAATTTAAAAATATAGATTTAGATTTTAATATAGTACACAAATAAATTAGTAAAATAATGATTTTTATTTGAACAATTGCAATGCGTAGTTAAATAATCTGTCGTTATTTATATTACATAATTTTTACAGCGCGTACTTTCTTACCCTCTACAAAAAAAGCTTTATATAAAATGTAGGAAGCTGTCAAATTTTATTAATATTAATAGATATGTTTGATTCCCTATTTAAGAGAAATCACGTTTTTCATAAATATAATATTATTACTATTAGAAGAAAAATTAAATAACAACAATATGTTGTAATTTAATCAACTAATCCTTTTATGGAACTTAGCTTACTGAAAAACGAGCTCGTTCTCTCATATAATCTATGTCTCAATCGAAAGAAAACATGTGTATTTTTTCAAGAATATTTCAGTTATCTCTATGCATAACATTGAAAGCCTTATACACTAGAAGTCACGTTAAAAGTTTATTCATTATTCTCAAGAGTTTAATTGTTACATAATTAAACTAAATAAGTATGTATATCTCGATTTATATAAAATTAAAGAAACATTCTTATTTAAATGTGAAGTAAAATAGAAAATAATATATGTATATATATATATATATATATATATATATATATATATACTGGACATCCATTTCTTTCGATTGACGAAATTGAAGAATAACTACCGTAACAATGGCTTATTAAATAGCGTATAATAGTTATAATAATGCATCCCTGATTATTTCAAGTAAAAGTGTTTGTCAAAATCAGAAAATTCTTTTAAAATACTTATCTCTATAAATTTACATATTTATTTTATCACTGTAAATAGTCGTAAAAAATTTATATGTAATATTCAATTTTCAACATTACTTTTAAAACTAATTATATGTGTGATATCCCAATACTTCCACGACACAAATAATACATTTTCTAGGTCTTTTAAATATAAAAATCCATATATTAAAATGTCAAAAATACAGTAATTTTGAAAAAGTATTATTAGAATAATGCAGAGTTTATCGTTTAGATTATCTCATGTTTGCGTATTCGTACACAATACATTGCATAGTAGCAAACATATAATATCTTCCAACATCAACACAATAATCTACACTACCGATAAACTTTAATTTTGTATTAATGAACATTAATAAATTAATTTTAATAATTATTTTATTTATAGGCAGGTCCGATATTTAATCAGTGTTAATAATAAAAATATAATAAAAGTCTTATTAAAATAATTTAACATTAAAACGCAATGAGCATCAAACTGTTAAAAATATCGCATATTACAAATGACGCTTTTTATTAAAATATAAGAGCGATATCAATATATTTTATTATTATTATTAAAAATTATTAAACATAATTAATTTAATAACTTAATCAGTTATATATAAGTATTTTTACAATTTTACCATATCCTTCATCTATGAAACATTTTATATGATTATTTTGATGTGTAACGCGTTATTAAAATTCTAATGTTTCAAATATAATATATATAATATATTATTATGTTATTATTATGTTATAATATTAATAATATTGTAATATATTATTATATTTAATATATAATATAGTTGTATGATATTTTTATTATTATGTTATTATTAGTAACATAATATTCAAAACACTCAACAAGAAAGTTAGTCGCGTATAAGAACAAACGATTTTAATAACAATGTACAAAAATAAATCAATATTGAGAATAGAAATTGTTATTTAAAAGTACGTTTTCGCAAGGCGATATAATGTGCCAGAGCATTCAAAAAGTATAATGGCAACGACATTTTAATATCAGAATTTTTATCTGCAAATAAAATAGAAGGAGTCTGTCATTAGAAAATATATCAATAATATCAATCAGCGAGCACTTCATAGATCCTAAAAATATGTGTGTGTATGTATAGAAAGCTCTTTATCAAATATATTACCTCATATTACGTATATAAAACTTACGATGGTTAATTTAATTGGCAATTAATTTTACGAAACTAAATTTGTTGTAATTTAAATTTCTACATATAAAGTAATAAAAAATTTAGAATTTAATCATCTTAATAATTTAGAACAGGTATTACTTAAAAATTTAACCAGATGTTATTGTCAAATAGTCCTATAACTTCCTATTCAATCGTTACTTCGATCGTACATACATGAAAATTTTACAATATTTATAAAGTAAGAATCGTTTATAAACAAATAGTACAAAATTGATTAAGCATTACTTTCCACTCCAAAATCATAATTTATTTAATATCATAGACTTTTAAATTCTAAACACAATGACTGTTACCTTTTGAGACATTTTATATGGATATTGAATCAAAAATACTAGATAGAATAGATTAATATTTGTTTGCTGCAAAATCTTAAAACTATTTAGCAATTTTGAATCCTACTTTTAAACAATAAAAGTTTTAGTTTGTCACTCATCTGCATATGTTTGTCCAATAATTTGTTTCAAAACATTCACATAAGAATAGAACGAGTTAGTAATTTCATCGGTGTGTCTCATTTAAAAATCTATCAACCAGTCAATTGACGCCTGTCTAGATGTATCCCATGAGGTACATCTTATATTATTTTGTTTGGCAAACTCATAAGCAAGTGTTAATAGCTTTTCCAAGGCACAAAATGTGCAAGAACAACGATTTTGCTATGATTCACTTCTTGCCCAGTCTTTTAAAATCTTCAGAAGTAATTCCTCTTGCAAGTATGTAAACTCATTAACATTATTACTTATTTTTCTGTCAAATTCGTAATTTTTTTGAGCACGGGCTTTCATCACTTCATCATGTAACGTAGGTTTATGCAATCTATAACTGTATGAAACAACGTAATATGTGGACTTTTTTTCAATAATTTTTTTTATTGCTGCATCTAATCTTCGTTTTTTATCATAGAACTCTTCTTTACGTTTCATAACATCTACTTTTCGAAATAAAAGACGATGATTAAGTCCATATTTTGTTGCTACGTCCTTCGTTATAGTTAAATCTCCATATTCTAAAACTTCTTTTGCTGCTATATGGAGCTTACTACTTAATTTGAGGTGTATCGCAATTTTTTCTTTGTTTTTAATCGATACCATGATTGCTATTAAGATAATCTACGAAAGAAAGCAAAAACAAGGAAATGTGGTACATATTTTTTCTCTATATTTTTGAAGATATGTATTCTCTTTTCTGCTAATGTGGCATTGAATCGGCACTCGGTATATATAATAATGTTGCGTCAATCTTTCGATCATGTATAACTAATACATTTAAAATTAGATTTTAAAATTAAAAGAATTATATTGTTGAAATGCACGCGCAGAAATTGTTACATATAATTCAATAAATATCTAATACACCAAATAAACTGATATTCATATTTTGGTTTCGGGAGAGAACTATGCAATAAATATTGTAGAGTACGAATAAATAAATTTTTATGAATTAATTACTCGATTATTCAAAATAATTAGAAAATTTTGAGAGAAATCATAAATTTTTTCCCAGGCAATTATCTTTAATTAATTTCTGGAATATTTGTTTATCATTTCGATATATAAAAAACATATAAGGATATCTATATTTTCGAATTATTTTTAAAATCCACATATGAAAAACTAAAGAATGTATATATATTTTGTAAGAGATAATTGTTATATTTTACAACTATTACTAGAACACTATAGAGCGTTACACGAGCCCAATTTATTATATATTTTTTGCACCGAGGAAGACGTATGGAAGATCGCGTTCGTTGGAGTAAGAAGCCCGTGGTTGCGTACCGGCCTATGGATCGAGTTCTTTGTTGTATGAATTGAGTTATTTAATGAATCAAAATTTTAAAAATGTATGTCTTTTCAAAATGGGTATCAAAGGATAATTATATGTAAATACGTATAAGCATATTAGGTAAATTCCTATATTAGCGTCATTTCCTCCGATTTGCCTCAAAATTTACATACATAGAGAGCTTCCTTTCGTTTTACAATTAAGACTTATGATATTTTTAAGCCGGGAAAACATTTAAATATATGGCTTGCATTCTCGCGTGACTTCCGGTCGATTGCTAAATTCGCGATCTCAGCATTGTACTCATTCTTATTTTAAATGAAATAAAATTGTATAGCCTCTCGAGCTATAACAAGTAGCGAAATTAATATAGATTTCAAAATTAAAAAATGTTTGTATTTTTTATAAAAATTTATATAAACCTATAAAAAATTTATGTATATATTCGAGTTTGTCAATTTTGACATTAGATTCCTATTCAGCGACCTGAAAAGCGACCCTTAAGTTTATAGAAATATTGAAAGTTACTATAGAAAAATTTAAAACTATTTGGTAGATCTTAAGTGATCTAATTCACAACTTTTTTGCAATATACCCACAAGACTCTCGCCTTGATCGATATCAGTTCAGTATTCACGAGAACAAGATGCTCTGTATCAGCGATTTTGTCGATACGATACATTGTATATTTTTCCGTGAGAGCTCTCTATGCGTTATAGACTAGCGATAAGAAATTAACACCTCGTGAATAATACCGCGTTTCTTATGTGAATAATAACGCATAACCAGATGCTGCAGAAACAACATTTGCTCTTTTTGCTTATCAAAAACATTAACAGTAGTTTGCAATGTAGTCTACGCATGCTCCTTCGATAATTAATCACATATTCAGCGTCTCGATCGCGATCGCGCAACTTCTCCTTTTTCAATAATCTGTGTATATAAATAGATCGCGCTTCTTCGGTGTGTGTGAAAAAATACAGGTTCCATCGTAGACGATTAAACATTTCTTAATCGCGTGTTAACGCGAGTCGCGCTTACTTCTTCGATAATTGATTGATATATCGCAATTATTACACAAATATTTTCAACAACAATTATTGTTCAAAAGTAATAAAAATATTGTAGCCTAATTATATATAAAAGCTCGTTTGTATTCATAAATTCCAATACTTGTTTCTCGACGTTTTGTTTACATTTGATAAAAAACATCTTAGATTTATAGACTCGTCATTTATAAGAACAATGCTGTTTCTTTTTTAAATATCTCTTCTCAATCAAAGCTGTTCAAAGACATAAATCTAAATTGTAAAAAAAAAAACAGTAAATGTGGTCTTTTGAGATATTTGTGTCAACATTTCATCACACAGTGCAGTTTTGAAATAGATTAAAATTTATTGGTTATAAAATGTTAAACTATTTGACAATTCAAAAGTAATTTCCCTATCAAACGACAGAAGAGTTATTGTTTGTTACTCATTTGCTTTTTTAAGGCTCTTTAAGCAAAGTTCATCTCTTAATGCAAAATGTAGAAATTTCGATATTGTATCTTAACTCAAACTTTTGCAGCCGAGATATATCTACCCTTCAGCTCCCAATTCATTGGATATTATTTATTAATATTTTTTGCAAAATTGTAAGCAAGTGTTGACAATCATTCCAAAATGCAAGTTTTGGAAGGGCAAGCTTGCGGTTCTTTATCTAGAGCAAAGTTTTTAAATATCTCCAAAAGCCATTACTCTTTTTGAAGTGTGAAGCTAGATTTATTTTTTGGATTTACTTTTCTATTATATTGCGTGTGTGATATTTTTCTCCAAGACGGATAGAAACGGTTACTTCATACTTTAATATGTGTTCGCTAATTCTGTAATATTTTGCAATTTCTTCTAAATTTTCCTTTCCATGTCTATAATTGTATACTGCAACCATATTTTGATTTTTCTTCAAGATACTTTTGTAGTACATTAAAATTTCTTCTACTACGTTTAAGAAATATTTAAATGTTTTTCATCACTTACGAATTTTACTATATCCTCCAAAGATATACTTTTATTGAAAGCTTCAATTTTTTGTTGTCTCGATCTTTCTTCTTATTTCTAGGTGTTTTTCAATCATACTCCTAAATGCAACAGTTATTAAAGTAATATACAAAAAAAACTAATAGAAATAAAAACATATTGCTTAATTATTATAGATAAACAAATTGCAATACGACAAAATGAAGATTATATAATCGCACTTTTTGCTTCGTAATGTTCAAATCTCTTGCCCATCATTGCATTCATAAAAACTCGAAATTACACAATTTATTTAAATTATGTGTAGAATACACAAAAGCACAAAAATTTCAAAATGTTTTTAAATATTTTCGAAATAACTTTTAAAAGATTAAATGGAACGCAGATTAAGACAATATAATATATACAGCATAAACCAAACAGCAAATATATTTAAACAAACGTTTTTTTTACAATTGAGATACAGTGAACTTCATCCGATTGTATGAAAATAACGACTGCAACATTGTCACAAAATAATCAAATTTAAAACAGGCAGCATTAAAAAATAAATAAAACATTAATTCAAGATTACTACTAAGGTGCTATGTAGTACATGTATCCCTTCTGCGCATCCAAAGTCGTATTCAATCTTTCATCTTTTCTGACATTAATTTCTTGATGGTAATTTATATAGTAATGTAATATTAAATTTTCAAGCACGTATGTATATATCGACAAAAGATTATTATATATGCAGTTGTTATATATAATTTTATAATTTTAAAATATACTTTTATAAATATTCTGATATTGTGTGATGTAGTAGTATCAAAGTCTGTAATATTTAATTTCTTTTATCAACTAATGTTTTAGTGATTCATAGATCTATATTGTATATGTACGCAAAAACATAATTCGCAGCACTCAAAACGACACAAAGTTTCTGGGAAAAGTATTAAAATAACTTCTAAGATATTATATTTAATAATTAAAACATTGATTTTATTTATTACCTTATTATGTTCCGAAAGTTTGTCGAGAAAGCTTAAGACGTAGACATGCAATTTTCAAAATCATATTTAAAATGCGTATAGATAAAGATAAACATACATAAGTATTAATAAACAGTTACTTTTTCTTACAAATACTAATCCCATAATATATTATGCAAGATCATGTCTCGATCCTACACATATCGATTTTACAGTAATTATGTATATGACAAATGTAATAATTCTACAAGTAGATACGTGCTATGAATATTCGGATTCCAGAAACATTCAGTCAATTGCGATATTAATTCAATAAATGTAAAACAAATATAGTCAAGTTTTCTTAATAATTTTCTTAAATTAACTACATAGATATATGCAAATTTAAAAATATAGATTTAGATTCTTATTTAGTACATAAATAAGAAAGTAAAATAATAATTTATGTTTGAACAATTGCAATGCGTAGTTAAAATCTGTCGTTCCTTATATTACATAATTTTTACAGCGCGTATACTTTCCTACCCAGTAAAAGAAAAAGCTTTATATAAAATGTAGGAAGCAGTAAAATATTATTAATATTAACAGATATGTGTGATTCCCTATTTAAGATAAATCACGTCCTTCATAAATATAATGTCATTACTAGAAGAACAATTTTACGGCAACAATATGTTCTTCCAACATCAACACAACATTCTACACTATCGACATCCTTAAATTTTGTATTAATCTACATTGATAAACTAATTATGATAATTACTTTATTTATAAGCAGGTCCGATATTTAATCAGAGTTAATAATAAAAATATAATAAAAGTCTTATTAAAAGAAATTAACATTAAAATGCAATGAGCATCTAACTGTTAAAAACATTGCATTTATCACAAATGACTCATATTAAAATGTACGAGCAATATCAATATATTTTATTATTATTATTAAAAATTAATTAATATAATTATTTAATAACTTAATTAATTCAATATAAATATTGTTACAATTTTAACATATTTTTCGTCTATGACACATTATATATAATTATTTTGATGTGTAACGTGTTATAAATTCTAATGTCAAACATAATATATCTTACATAATATATTAATATGTTATTATTATGTTATAATAATAATAATAATGTAATATATTATTATATTTAATATATAAGTTATTTTTATTATTATGTTATTATTAGTAACACAATGTTCTCAATATTCAACAAGAAAATTAGTCGCGTATAAGAACAAACGTTTTTAATAAAAATGTACAAAAATTAATCAATATTAAAATGGAAATGGTCATTTAAATAACCATTAAAAGTACATTTTCGCAATGCGATATAGTGTGCCAGAGCATTCGAAAAGTATAGTAGCAACGACATTTTAATATCAGAATTTTTATCAGCAAATAAAATTGAAGAAATCTGTCATTAAGTAATGTATAAATAATAACAATCTGCGACCACTTATAGATCTTAAAAATGTGTGTGTGTATGTATAGATAGCTCTTTTCCAAATTTATTACCTCATATTACGTATATAAGACTTACTAATGATTAACTTAATCGGCGATTAATTCTAAGAAATTAAATGTCCCGTTATAGTTCAAATTTCTACATATAAAATAATAAAAAATTAAAAATGTAATTATCTTAATAATTTAGAACAGGTATTATTTGAAAAGTTAACAAAAGATTATTGTCAACGTAGTACCCTAAAATTTGCCATAATCGACCGTTATTTCGACGGTATAGACATGAAAATTTTACAATATTTATAAAATAGAAATCGTTTGTAATCAAATAATATATTATTGATTAAGCATTACTTTCCACTCCAAAATCATAATCTATTTAATATCATAGATTAAATGCTATGATATTAAATGGATCTTAAATTCTAAACACAATGACTGTTACCTTCTGAGACTTTATATAGATATTGAATCAAAAATACAAGTTAGAAACAGATCAATATTTGCTGCAAAACCTTAAAACTATTTAGCAATTCAGAATCCTACTTTTAAACATCAAAAGTTGTAGTTTGCTACTCATCTGCATATGTTTGTCTCAAGCAATATTTTGTTCGAAATGATTCACAAAAGGATCAAACGAGTTAGTAATTTCATCGCTGTGTCTCATTTCGAAATTTATCAACCATTTAATTGACGCCCGTCTAAATGTATTCCATAAGCGACATTCTATATTATTTTGTTGGGCAAACTCATAAGCAAGTGTCAATAGCTTTTCCAAGGCGCAAAATGTGCAAGAACAACGATCTTGCGATGATTCACTTCTTGCCCAGTCTTTTAAAATATTTAAAAGTGATTCTTCTTGCAAGTAAGTAAAAGTACTACCAGTACTTATTTTTATGTCATACTCATAATTTTCTTGAGTTCGGGCTTTCATCACTTCATAGCGTAGTATATTTGCATTAATTCCATAACTTTTTGCGACGGCGCTATTTGTGGATTTCCCTTCCATAATTTCTTTTCTTGCTGCATCGAATTTTGGTTTTCTTTCATTGAACTTTTCTTTACGTTTCATAATATTTATTTTTCGATTTATAATTCCAAATTCGAGTCCATATTTTGTTGCTACGTCCATTACAGATAAACGTCCATTTTCTAAAATTTCTTTTGCTGCTATATGGAGCTTATTATTTAATGCGAGGTGTTCCACAATCATATTTTTGATTTCAATCGATACCATAATTGCTATTAAGATAATCTACGAAAGAAAGCAAAAACAAGGAAATGATTGCATGTTGCATTATTGTGAACATAAAAATTGCAATATCACACGAATAAAAAATTATTTTTGTGATTTTTATCTTGCAATATTTTAATTTCTGGTGTAAGTTATAGATAAATTACAATACGTTTTGCATGATTTAAATGCTCCAGTAAAGAAACTTAAAAAATTAGAAAGGAAACTTAGGACGATAATGTACTTACAAAATAAATCAAAAAGCAAATATTTCTAAATTAATTTCTTCTCACGGCGTAACGGATATAATGAATATCTTACTCTGATCATATACAAACGATGACTAGTGCAATGTCAGATTTTAGACTATATTCAAGGTTCCCAGTTTTGTATCTTAGGAAAGTAAATAGAGTTTTAAAACTCGAAGTAAATGACGTTAAGCGGTACATATTTTTTCTCTATATTTTTAAAGATGTGTATTCTCTCTTTTGCTAATGTAACTTGATTCGGCACTTGGTATATATACAATAATGTTGCATCAATCTTTCGATTATGTATAATTCATTTAAAATGTTTTTAAAATAAAAAAATTTAATTGTTGAAATGCACGCGCAGAAATTGTTACATATAATTGTATAAATATCTAATACACCAAGTTAACGGATATTCATATTTTGGTTGTCGGGAGAGAACTGTGCAATAAATATTGTAGTATCATAATTAAAATAGATAAATGTATATAAATTAATTATTCGATTTTTCAGAATAATTAGAAATTTTTGAAAGATATCATAAATTTTCTCAGAGGCAATTATCTTCAATTAATTTCTGGAATATTTGTGTATCATTTCGTTACATAGAATGTTAAAAACACTTAATGATATCTATATTTTCGGATAATTATCAAAATTCATTATCAAAGATCAAAGAATGTATATTTTTTTGTTAGAGATAATTGTCTCTTTTTACAACTACTAGAACATTATAAAACGCTACACCAGCGTTTTCTATTTTCTATATACACACGATCTCAGATTCGTAGACGTACGAAGGCTAAGAAAGTTATGATCTAAGCGACGAAAACAGCGTTGATGAACGTGAATGCAACCGAAGAGAGCAGCAATACTATCGCTATAAGGTACCTCATTACGATAGTTGTTACGACGCGGAGGACTGCATTTCGAATTCATTCCACACAGTAGGAAAAAAATGCTGACGAAGGTGGTGAGCAAGAGCTGAAGAAACGGTAACGGTTCTAAGCAGTTTTAGTCGTCGCACGACGACTTTTACGGAGCTCTACGGTGTATGTTATTCATTGAGTCAGGCCATACAGAGAACATCAGAATTTTTTTAGTCAATCCGCTGAAGATTGTCTAAAGAAAGGACCGAAACGTTCGATATAATTAGAATAGATTTTAAAAACAAGTTTGTTTGCGCCTGATATCCGCACATGGTTGTCATTAACCTCTTTCGAGAGAAAGAACCTGCATTATATTATTATATTAGAGTCTTTTCAATTTATTATTATAATAAATTATTAAATAATGCCCCTTTGTGGCATCGTAGAACAGAATCAGAAATAAAATGCAAGTACCGATTCAGCTTGTCTTTTTTAAGATTGAATGATATTAGAATATTATATATTTCAATCTAATAAATAAATAATTTTACAATAATTGTATCGATAAAACGGAAATTCTGTGCAAATGTGTGTATGCGTTTCTCTGTCATTCAAGAAACATAGTACATAGGCAACTTTTCGATACATAATTATATTAAAATGAGGATTTATGTTACTTTCTCTTGACATTAAAAATATGTAGCGATCGATATCGTATTGTATACAGTTCACGTAATCAAATGTCACAAAAATTGCAGTTGATAAAGTGTAATTCCATAATTTTTACATATAATAAAATAGTTCTATTAACGTACGCAAAAACATCATTCGCAGCATCTAAACAAAGTTTTCGAGAAAGGAAGTAAAATACTTTCCTAAGTTATTATCTCTTTAAACATTGATTTTTATTTTATCATTATATCATGTTAAGAAAGTTTGTCAAGAAAGCTTAAGACGTAGACACGACATGCAATATTCAAAATTATATTTATAATGTGTGTACATAGAGATAAACATATATAAGTATTAATATAAACAGTTACCTTCTCTTATAAATGCTAATCCCATTATATATTAAGTTACATGTCTCGATCCTACACATATCGACTTTACAATAATTATGTATGTATATGACAAAAGTAAATCGATACGTGCTATAAATATTCGGATTCCAGAAACATTCAGTCATTTGCGACATTAATTCAATAAATGTAAATAAAAATTATCGTCAAAAGTTTTCTTAATAATTTTCTTAAATTAACTATACAGTTACATAAAAATTTGAAGTATAGAGATTTACATCCTTATATAATACAAATGAAGAAGTAAAATAATGTTTTATATTTAAACAATTGCAACGCGTAGTAAAAATCTGTCATTTTTTATATTACATAATTTTAACTACGCATACTTTCTTTACAACTATGAAAAAAAGAATTATCTAAATTGCAGGAAACTGTAAGCAATATTTAATAATATTAATAAAATTAATAATTAATAATATTAATATATTTGATTCTTCCTATTTTAAATAAATCATATCACATCCATCATAATTATAGTTTCATCACTAGAAGAACAATTTAATGGAAATAATATGTTGCAATTTAATCATCTAATCATTTCATGGAACTTAGCTTACTGAAAAACGAGCTTGTTCCTTCATATAATCTATGTATCAATCGAAAGAAAGCATGTGTATTTTTTCAAGTAAATTTCAGTTATCTATGCATAACATTAAAAGCTTTATAGAAGTCACGTTAAAAGTTTATTCATTATTCTCAAGAGTCTGATTGTTACATAATTAAACTAAATAAGTATGTATATCTCGTTTTATAAAATTGAAGAAACATTCTTATTTAACTGTGAATTAAAATAGAAAATAATAGATATAATATATATACTGGACATCCATTTCTTTCGATTGACGAAATTGAAGACTAATTACAGTAATAATGACTTATTAAATAGCGTATAATAATTATAATAATGCATTCCTGATTATTTCAAGTAAAAGTGTTTGTCAAAATCAGAAAATTATTTGAAAATATTTATCTCTATAAATTTACATATTTATTTTATTACTGTAGATATTCGAGAAAAATTTATATGTAATATATTCAATCTTCAACATTACTTTTAAAATTAATTATATGTGTGTGAAGTCTCAAAACTTCCACGACATCAGATAATACATTTTCTAGGTCTTTTAAATATAAAAATCCTTATATTAAGATATAAGTCAAAGATTAAGTCAAAGTTACAGTAATTGTTAAATAATATTTTTAGAATAATACAGATTTTATCATTTAGATTATCTCATGTTTGCGTATTCCTACACAATACATCGCATAGCGAAAATATCTTCCAACATTAACAAATCATTATAAACTAACGATAATCTTTAATTTTGTATTTATCTACATTAATAAATTAATGATAATTATTTTACTAATAAGTAGATCCGATAATTAATCAATGTTAATAATAAAAATATAATAAAAGTCTTATTAAAAGAAATTAGTATTAGAACGCGACGAGCATCTACCTGTTAAATATATCGTATGTCACAAATGATACCTCTTATAAGAATGTACGAATCAATATCAATATATTTTATTAATAGTGTTATTAAAAATTATTTAATATAATTATTTCATAACTTAATTAGTTCAATATAAATATGTTTGCATTTTTAACAAATTCTTTGTCTATAACACATTTTATATAATTATTTTAACAGTTCGATGAGTAACGCATTATAAATTTTAATGTAAATATCTCATATTATTATGTTATTATTATTATTGCATAATAATAATAATAATAATGTAGTATATTATTATAAATTATATTATATAATACATAATATATAATATATTAATATGTTATTTTCATTATTATGTTATTATTAGTTAACACAATATTCTTCACGATTCATTAGCAGCGCATAAGAACAAATAATTTTAATAACAATGTACAAAAATCAATCAATATGCAAAATAGTAATTGTAAGAAATTGTTATTTAAAAGTACTTTCTTGCTATGCGATGTGTCAAAGAGATCAAAATGTATAATGGCAATATTTTAGTATCAGAATTTTTAACTGTAAATGAAATGGAAGAAATTTATCATTTAATAATGTATAAATAATAACAATCTGCGACATCTTATAGATCTTAAAAAAAGTGTGTGTGTGTGTGTGTGTGTGTGTGTGTGTGTGTGTGTGTGTGTGTGTGTGTGTGTGTGTGTGTGTGTGTGTGTGTGTGTGTGTGTGTGTGTGTGTGTGTGTGTGTGTGTGTGTGTGTGTGTGTGTGTGTGTGTGTGTGTGTGTGTGTGTGTGTGTGTGTGTGTGTGTGTGTGTGTGTGTGTGTGTGTGTGTGTGTGTGTGTGTGTGTGTGTGTGTGTGTGTGTGTGTGTGTGTGTGTGTGTGTGTGTGTGTGTGTGTGTGTGTGTGTGTGTGTGTGTGTGTGTGTGTGTGTGTGTGTGTGTGTGTGTGTGTAAAAGGCTCTCCACAAAATTTATTATCTTTTCTCATCATCTTTTTATCATCTTTTTATCATTTTACTGTATATAAAACTTAATATAGTTAACTTAATTAACAATTAATTTTACGGAATTAAATGTCTCGTTAAAATTAAAAGTTTTACATATAAAATAATAAAGAATTAAAATGTTATTTATCTTAATATTTTAGAGAAGATATTATTTGAAAAATTAGCCAAAAGTTTTTGTAGTCCTAAAGTAATCCTAAAACTTTTATCATGCTATATTCGATCGTTATTTTGATCATACAGACATAAAAATTTTACAATATTAATAAAGTAAGAATCTTTTAAAAACATAAATATATATATATGTAATTGTAATATATATATATATACCTATATGTAATTCA
The DNA here is from genome assembly GCA_963971435.1 of Lasius platythorax. NCBI lineage: Eukaryota > Metazoa > Arthropoda > Insecta > Hymenoptera > Formicidae > Lasius > Lasius platythorax. The sequence continues at coordinate 6,641,968 of OZ020540.1, read as the reverse complement.
TTTAGTATTATTTCCATTCCAAAATTTTCAAAATCATACATTTGAATTCCAAACACAACTGACACACATGATATCTTTCGAAACTTTATATGGATATTTAATCAGAGGTAGAAGTTTGAAACAGATCAATAATTAATTGCTGCAAAATCTTAGAACTACTTAGCAATTCAAAAACGTCTTCTTAAACATCGACAAAAGTTGTAGTTTGCTACTCGTCTGCTTGTATTTGTTTCAAGCATTTTTCTACAGAATCAAACGAGCGAGAAATTTCATCGCTGTGCCTCATTTCGAAATTTTCTAACCAGAGCACATATGCAAGTTTACAAGAGTAGGGTGGACGTTCTATATTGTTACGTTGGGCAAACTCGTAAGCAATTGTTAATAAATGTTCCAAGGCGCAAAGTCGGCAAGTACAAGATTGCGATGATTCACATCTTTTCCAGTTCTTCAAAGACTCCAAAAGTAATTCCTCTTGCAAGTATGTAAAATCTTTACTATAAGTAGTTACTTTTTTGTCGTATTCGTAATTTTCTTGAGTTCGGGCTTTATTCAATTGACGGTATAGCGTACTTAGAGGAATTCCATGTTTGAGTGAAACGGTGTCACATGTGAACTTTTTTTCAATAATTTCTTTTCTTGCTACATCTAATTTTCGTTTTCTATCATAGAACTCTTCTTTAAGTCTTATAATATCTATTTTTCTATTTAAAATTAGGCATTCGAGTCCATATTTTCCCGCTACGTATTTTACAGGTAAATCCTTTTCCACAACTTCTTTTCTTGCTCTCTCGAGCTTGTCACTTAATGCAAGGTGTTTCGCAATTTCTTTTCTGAATTCAATCGATTCCATAATTGCTGTTAAGATAATCTACGAAAGAAAGCAAAAACAGGGAAATGATTGCATGTTGCACTATTGTGAACATAAAAGTTGCAATATCGCACGAATGAAAAATAGTTTCAATTTTCATCTTGCAATATTACAATCTCTGGTACATTTTATAGATAAATTACAATGTGTTTTGCATTATTTAAATGCTCCAGTAAAGAATCTTAAAAAAATTAAAAAAGAAACTTAAGACGATAATGTACTTACAAAGAAAATCAAAAAGCAAATATTTCTAAATAAATTTCTTCTCACGGCGTAACAGATATAATGGATATCGTATTCTGCTCGTATACAAACGATGACTAGCGCAATGTCAGATTTAGACTATATTCAAATTTCCTACACAGTGTTGTATCTTAGGAAAGTAAATAAAGCTTTAAACTCGAAGTAAATGTCACTACACGGTACCTACATATTTTTTCTCTATATTTTTAAAGAAATATATCTCTTCTACGCTTATGTGGCGTTGAATCGGCACTCATTGTCAGTGTCTATACAAGAATGATGCGCCAATCTTTCAATCATGCATAACTAATTTTAAATTTGATTTGAAAAATAAAAGATTTTATTGTTGAAATGCACGCGTAAAACATATTGTTACATGTAATTCTATAAATACCTAATACATCAAGTTAGCTGATATTCGTGCCGACAATTTATGTATAGTAACGTTAACGTTAAGTTTTGGAGCACAAATCTTTCGACAAACGCATATACACAATTGTTTGCATAATTTTATAAATATACTTTTAGTAGTGTGCATATTCTGATAGTAGTGTGTGATGTAGTACTATCAAAGTCTATAATTTTTAGATTTTGTATATAACTAATGTGTCCGTGGTTGATAGTTCTATTAATAATCACAAAAACATCATTCGGAGTATCAAAAATCACGCAAAATTTTCGGGAAAAGTCGTAAAATACTCCTAAGTAATTATCTTTAAACATTTATTTTTATTATATCATTATATCATGTTAAGAAAGTTTGTCAAGAAAACTTAAGACATAAACACGACATGCAATATTCAACATTATATAATATTTAAAATGCGTGTACAAAAGATGAACATATATAAGTATTAATGTAAACTGTTATCATCTTTTATAAATACTAATCCTATTATATATCATGTCACATGTTTCGATCCTACACATATCGATTTTACAATAGTTATGTATATGACAAAAATAAAAATTCTGTAAATAGATACGTGTTATAAATATTCGAATACCAAAAACATTCAGTCATTTGCGATATTAATTCAATAAATCTAAATAAAAATTATCGTCAAGTTTTTTTAATAATATTTTTAAATTAACTACACAGTTACGTGCAAATTTGAAGTATATAGATTTAAATTCCTATAAATATAGTACAAATGAAAAAGTAAAATGTTGCTTTTTATTTGAACAATTGCAACGCATAATTAAAATCTGTCTCATTCCTTATGTTATATAATTTTTACAGCGCGTATTTTCCTTACTTTCCTAACTATGAAAAAAAGTAACATAAAATGCAGGAAACTGTAGGCAATATTTAATAACATTAATAAATATATTAGATCCTCTTCCTATTTTAGATAAATCAGATCACATCCATCAGAATTATAATGTCTCTCATCACTAGAAGAACAATTTAATGGAAATAATATGTTGCAATTTAATAATTTCATGGAACTTAATTAGCTTATTGAAAAACGAGCCTGTTCTCTCATATATTCTATGTATGAAAAAAATCAATCGAAAGAAAGCACGTGCATTTTTCAAGTATGTTTCAGTTATCTATGCAAAACCATTGAAAGCTTGATAGAAGTCTTCTTAAAAGTTTATTTATTTTTATCAGGAGTTTGATTATTATAATTAAATTAATTAAGTATATCTCATTTTATAAAATTTCAGAGACATTTTTATTTAACCGAACTGAAATAGAAAATAATATATACCGGAAAGTTATTTCTTTCGATGGATAGAATTGAAGAATAACTAACGTAATAATGAAATATTATATAGTTTATAGTAACTATAAAAGTGTACTGTTTATTTTAAGTAAAATTATTCGCCAACATCACAGATAATTCTTCTAAACTTTTGTGATACTACATAATAATTTTCTTATGTCTTTTAAAATAAAAGTCTTTAAATTAAAATGTTAAAGTTATGTTAATTTTTTAATTAAAAGAATTTAGAGTTTATCAATTACATAATCTCAAGTTTGCGTATTCAAGCACAATACATCGCATAATAATATATCTACTGACATTACAATTCCATTCTCGATGCTTTAATTTCGTGTTTATCTACATTAGGAATTTAATAATTTAAAATTATTTTACTTATATGCAGATCCGATAATTAATCTGTGTTAATAATAAAAATATAATAAATTCTTGATAAAATATATTAACATTGGAACGCGGAGAGCGTCTAACTGTCAATAATATATTACATATATGTCATAAATGATTCTTATAAAATGTACAAGTCAATATAAATATATTTTATTATTATTATTTTTCGAAATTATTAAATATATATATTTGATAAATTAATAAATTCGATATAAATATTTTTATATCGAAACCATATTATTCGTAATTGACACATTTTATATAATTTTATCGACAGTTCGATATGTAAGGAGATATAAATTCTAATGTAAGTATCTCATGTAATATATTATTATGTTATTATTATTATTATGTTATAAAAATAATAATATAGAAATATTTACTATATATACTATATTATTATTTCATTTTCATTATTATGTTATTATTACAAACACAATAAATTCCACAATTTTCCAGCCGCGTATAAGAACAAACAATTTTAATAATACAAACATTAATCAATATTAGAAATATAAATTATTATTTAAAAGTACTTTTTAGCTGTGCGATGTAATATGCCAGATCATTTAAAAAATATAATAACAACGACATTTTAGTATCAGAATTTTTATCTGTAAATGAAATGGAAGAAATCTATCATTAAGTAATGTATAAATAATAACAATCGGCGACATCTTATAGATCTTAAAAAATGTGTGTATATGTGTGTATGTGTGTGTGTGTGTGTGTGTGTGTGTGTGTGTGTGTGTGTAGAAGGCTCTCCACAAAATTTATTATCTTTTCATCATCTTTTTATCATCTTTTTATCATTTTACTGTATATAAAGCTACTATAGTTAACTTAATCGGCAATTAATTTTACAGAATTAAATATCTCGTTATAATTCAAAGTTCAACATATAAAATAATAAAGAATTAAAATGTTATTCATCTTAATAATTTAGAGAAGCTATTATTTAAAAAATTAGCCAAAAGTTTTTGTAGTCCTAAGTAATCCTAAAACTTTTATCATGCTATATTCGTTATTTTGATTGTACAGACATGAGAATTTTACAATAATAATAAAGTAGGATTCTTTTAAAAACTTGTATATATATGGTAATTGTAATATATATACATATATATATATGTATATACCTATATGTAATTCATTTAGTATTACTTCCATTCCAAAATTTTTCAAACCATACATTTGAATTCCATACACAACTGACACACATGATAACTTATAATCAGAGATACAAGTTTGAAACAGATCAATAATTAATTGCTGCAAAATCATAAAACTACTTAGCAATTCGGAAACGTCTTCTTAAATATCGACAAAAGTTGTAGTTTGCTACTCGGCTGCTTGTATTTGTTTCAAGCATGTTTCTAAAGAATGAAATGAGTAAGAAATTTCATCGCTGTGCCTCATTTCGAAATCTATCAACCAGTTAATTGACAGCTGTCTAAATGTATGATTCAAGAAGGGAAATTCTACATTATATTGTTGGGCAAACTCATAAGCAAATGTTAATAGTTTCTCCAAGGCGCAAAGTTGGCAAGAACAACGTCTTTGCAATGATTCACCTGTTCCCCAGTTTATTAAAATCTTTAGAAGTGATTCCTCTTGCAAGTATGTAAACCCCATACCATAACGATTTATTTTTCTGTCATATTCGTAACTTTCTTGAGCTCGGGCTTTCTTCATTTCACTGCATAACGTCCACATAGAAATTCCACAACTTTTTGAAACGGCTTTATATGTGGACTTTCCTTCAATAATTTCTTTCCTTGCTGCATCAAATCTTTGTTTTTTATCATAGAACTCTTTTTTACGTTCCATAATATCTATTTTTCGAGATAGAACATAATATTCGATACCATATTTTGTTGCTACGTCCATTACAGATAAATCTCCATTTTCTAAAATTTCCATTGCTGCTGGCTGGAGCTTATTTCTTAATGCGAGCTGTTTCGCAATTCTTTTTTTTATTTCAATCGATTCCATAATTGCTATCAAAATAATCTGCGAAACAAAGCAAAAATAAAGAAACGATTGCATGTTGCACTATTGTAAGCATAAAAGTAGCAATATCACACGATTGTAAAATTGTTTTCGCGATTTTCATCTTGCGATATTTCAATCTCTTGTGTACAACTATATTTACTTATAAAAACTCAATAATATATTTAAAATTTTCTCGTATATAATAGATAAATTACACAGTATTTTGCATTATCTAAATGCTCCAGTAAGAACTCCTTAGAAAATAAAAAAGCAAAAAGAATTAAGACAAAAGTGTACTTACAATATAAATCAGAAAGCAATTATTTCTAAATAAATTTCTTCTCACGGCGTAAGAGATATAATGGATATTTTATTCTGCTCGTATACAAACGATGACTAGCGCAATGTCAGATTTAGACTATATTCAAGGTTCCCACACAGTTTTGTATTTTAGGAAAGTAAATAAACGGGATAAATAATTTGGACGACCAATACTGGGTAAGGTAGCATTTAATGTAACACGACGTTTCGACCGTGGGTTTCGGTCCTTTTCAACTTCTCTCCTTTTAACTTCTCTTCCATATTTAGTTGCGCATTGCTATAGATCGAATTTAACTTTTTTATAATTGTACCATCTTTGAATCTTTTGTAATTTTTATAGTACATTTGAAAAGGACCGAAATCCACGGTCGAAACGTCGTGTTACATTAAATGCTACCTTAGCCAGTATTGGTCGTCCAAATTATTTATCCCGTTAATTAATGACTGGCAACATCAAGAATTAAATTATTGAAAGTAAATAAAGCTTTAAACTCGAAGTAAATGTCACTACACGGTACCTACATATTTTTTCTCTATATTTTTAAAGAAATATATCTCTTCTACCCTTATGTGGCGTTGAATCGGCACTCATTGTCAGTGTCTATACAAGAATAATGCGCCAATCTTTCAATCATGCATAACTAATTTTAAATTTGATTTGAAAAATAAAGGATTTTATTGTTGAAATGTACGCGTAAAATATATTGTTACATGTAATTCTATAAATATCTAATACATCAAGTTAGCTGATATTCGTGCCGACAATTTATGTATAGTAACGTTAACGTTAAGTTTTGGAGCACAAATCTTTCGACAAACGCATATACACAATTGTTTGCATAATTTTATAAATATACTTTTACTAGTGTGCATATTCTGATAGTAGTGTGTGATGTAGTAGTATCAAAGCCTATAATTTTTAGATTTTGTATATAACTAATGTGTCCGTGGTGGATAGTTCTATTAATAATCAAAAACATTATTCGGAGCATCAAAAATCACGCAAAATTTTCGGGAAAAGTCGTAAAATACTCCTAAGTAATTATCTTTAAACATTTATTTTTATTATATCATTATTTCATGTTAAGAAAGTTTGTCAAGAAAACTTAAGACATAAACACGACATGCAATATTCAACATTATATAATATTTAAAATGCGTGTACAAAAGATAAACATATATAAGTATTAATGTAAACTGTTATCATCTTTTATAAATACTAATCCTATTATATATCATGTCACATGTTTCGATCCTACACATATCGATTTTACAATAGTTATGTATATGACAAAAATAAAAATTCTGTAAATAGATACGTGTTATAAATATTCGAATACCAAAAACATTCAGTCATTTGCGATATTAATTCAATGAATGTAAATAAAAATTATCGTCAAGTTTTTTTAATAATATTTTTAAATTAACTACATAGTTACGTGCAAATTTGAAGTATATAGATTTAAATTCCTATAAATATAGTACAAATGAAAAAGTAAAATGTTGCTTTTTATTTGAACAATTGCAACGCATAATTAAAATCTGTCTCATTCCTTATGTTATATAATTTTTACAGCGCGTATTTTCCTTACTTTCCTAACTATGAAAAAAAGTAATATAAAATGCAGGAAACTGTAGGCAATATTTAATAACATTAATAAATATATTAGATCCTCTTTTTATTTTAGATAAATCAGATCACATCCATCAGAATTATAATGTCTCTCATCACTAGAAGAACAATTTAATGGAAATAATATGTTGCAATTTAATAATTTCATGGAACTTAATTAGCTTATTGAAAAACGAGCCTGTTCTCTCATATATTCTATGTATGAAAAAAATCAATCGAAAGAAAGCACGTGCATTTTTCAAGTATGTTTCAGTTATCTATGCAAAACCATTGAAAGCTTGATAGAAGTCTTCTTAAAAGTTTATTTATTTTTATCAAGAGTTTGATTATTATAATTAAATTAATTAAGTATATCTCATTTTATAAAATTTAAGAGACATTTTTATTTAACCGAACTGAAATAGAAAATAATATATACCGGAAAGTTATTTCTTTCAATGGATAGAATTGAAGAATAACTAACGTAATAATGAAATATTATATAGTTTATAGTAACTATAAAAGTGTACTGTTTATTTTAAGTAAAATTATTCGCCAACATCACAGATAATTCTTCTAAACTTTTGTGATACTACATAATAATTTTCTTATGTCTTTTAAAATAAAAGTCTTTAAATTAAAATGTTAAAGTTATGTTAATTTTTTAATTAAAAGAATTTAGAGTTTATCAATTACATAATCTCAAGTTTGCGTATTCAAGCACAATACATCGCATAATAATATATCTACTGACATTACAATTCCATTCTCGATGCTTTAATTTCGTGTTTATCTACATTAGGAATTTAATAATTTAAAATTATTTTACTTATATGCAGATCCGATAATTAATCTGTGTTAATAATAAAAATATAATAAATTCTTGATAAAATATATTAACATTGGAACGCGGAGAGCGTCTAACTGTCAATAATATATTACATATATGTCATAAATGATTCTTATAAAATGTACAAGTCAATATAAATATATTTTATTATTATTATTTTTCGAAATTATTAAATATATTTATTTGATAAATTAATAAATTCGATATAAATATTTTTATATCGAAACCATATTATTCGTAATTGACACATTTTATATAATTTTTTCGACAGTTCGATATGTAAGGAGATATAAATTCTAATGTAAGTATCTCATGTAATATATTATTATGTTATTATTATTATTATGTTATAAAAATAATAATATAGAAATATTTACTATATATACTATATTATTATTTCATTTTCATTATTATGTTATTATTACAAACACAATAAATTCCACAATTTTCCAGCCGCGTATAAGAACAAACAATTTTAATAATACAAACATTAATCAATATTAGAAATATAAATTATTATTTAAAAGTACTTTTTAGCTGTGCGATGTAATATGCCAGATCATTTAAAAAATATAATAACAACGACATTTTAGTATCAGAATTTTTATCTGTAAATGAAATGGAAGAAATCTATCATTAAGGAATGTATAAATAATAATAATCGGCGACATCTTATAGATCTTAAAAAATGTGTGTATATGTGTGTATGTGTGTGTGTGTGTGTGTGTGTGTGTGTGTGTGTAGAAGGCTCTCCACAAAATTTATTATCTTTTCATCATCTTTTTATCATCTTTTTATCATTTTACTGTATATAAAGCTTACTAGTTAACTTAATCGGCAATTAATTTTACAGAATTAAATATCTCGTTATAATTCAAAGTTCAACATATAAAATAATAAAGAATTAAAATGTTAATCATCTTAATAATTTAGAGAAGCTATTATTTAAAAAATTAGCTAAAAGTTTTTGTAGTCCTAAGTAATCCTAAAACTTTTATCATGCTATATTCGTTATTTTGATCGTACAGACATGAGAATTTTACAATAATAATAAAGTAAGATTCTTTTAAAAACATGTATATATATGGTAATTGTAATATATATACATATATATATATATATATATATATATATATATATATATACCTATATGTAATTCATTTAGTATTACTTCCATTCCAAAATTTTTCAAACCATACATTTGAATTCCATACACAACTGACACACATGATAACTTATAATCAGAGATACAAGTTTGAAACAGATCAATAATTAATTGCTGCAAAATCATAGAACTACTTAGCAATTCGGAAACGTCTTCTTAAATATCGACAAAAGTTGTAGTTTGCTACTCGGCTGCTTGTATTTGTTTCAAGCATGTTTCTAAAGAATGAAATGAGTAAGAAATTTCATCGCTGTGCCTCATTTCGAAATCTATCAACCAGTTAATTGACAGCTGTCTAAATGTATGATTCAACATAGGAAATTCTACATTATATTGTTGGGCAAACTCATAAGCAAGTGTTAATAGTTTCTCCAAGGCGCAAAGTTGGCAAGAACAACGTCTTTGCAATGATTCACCTGTTCCCCAGTTTATTAAAATCTTTAGAACTGATTCCTCTTGCAAGTATGTAAACCCCATATTATTACGACTTATTTTTTTGTCATATTCGTAACTTTCTTGAGCTCGGGCTTTCTTTATTTCTCTGCGTAACGTCGACATACAAATTCCATAACTTTTTGAAACGGCGTCATATGTGGACTTTCCTTCAATAATTTCTTTCCTTGCTGCATCCAATCTTTGTTTTTTACCATAGAACTCTTCTTTACTTTTTATAATATGTATTTTTCGAGATAGAACATAATATTCGATTCCATATTTTGTTGCTACGTCCATTATAGATAAATCTCCATTTTCTAAACATTCCATTGCTGCTAGCTGGAGCTTATTTCTTAATGCGAGGTGTTTCGCAATTCTTTTTTTTATTTCAATCGATTCCATAATTGCTATCAAAATAATCTGCGAAACAAAGCAAAAATAAAGAAACGATTGCATGTTGCACTATTGTAAGCATAAAAGTAGCAATATCACACGATTGTAAAATTGTTTTCGCGATTTTCATCTTGCGATATTTCAATCTCTTGTGTACAACTATATTTACTTATAAAAACTCAATAATATATTTAAAATTTTCTCGTATATAATAGATAAATTACACAGTATTTTGCATTATCTAAATGCTCCAGTAAGAACTCCTTAGAAAATAAAGAAGAAAAAAGAATTAAGACAAAAGTGTACTTACAAAATAAATCAGAAAGCAATTATTTCTAAATAAATTTTTCCTCGTGGAGAAATGGATATAATGGATGTCTTACTCTGATTGTATACAAACGATTACTGAAACGCAATGTCAGATTTTGATTAAATTCAAGATTTCCAGTATTGTATCTTAGAAAAATAAATAAAGTTTTTAAACTCGAAGTGAATGTCACTACGCGGTACCTACATATTTTTTCTCTATATTTTTAAAGAAATATATCTCTTCTACGCTTATGTGGCATTGAATCGGCACTCATTATCAAGGTCTATACAAGAATGATGCGCCAATCTTTCGATCATGCATAACTAATTTAAAATTTGATTTGAAAAATAAAAGATTTTATTGTTAAAACGCATGCGTAAAATTGTTACATGTAATTCTATAAATATCTAATACACCAAGTTAGCTGATATTCGTGCCGACAATTCATGTATAGTAACGTTAACGTTAAGTTTTGGAGCACAAATCTTTCAACGAACGCATATACACAATTGTTTGCATAATTTTATAAATATACTTTTATAAATATTCTGATAGTAGTGTGTGATGTAGTAGCATCAAAGCCTATAATTTTTAGATTTTGTATATCAACTAATGTGTCCGTGATAAATAGTTCTATGAATAATCACAAAAAACATCATTATGAGGAGCATTTAAACGACGCAAAGTTTTCGAGAAAAGTCGTAAAATACTTTCAGTCATTATCTTCAAACATTGATTTTTATTTTATCATTATATCGTGTTAAGAAAGTTTGTCAAGAAAGTTATAACGTAAACACGACATGCAATATTCAAAATTATATTTAAAATGCGTGTACATAAAGATGAACATATATAAGTATTAATATAAACTGTTATCTTCTCTTATAAATACTAATCCCATTATCTATCAAGTCACATGTTTCGATCTTACACATATCGATTTTACAATAATTATGTATATGACAAAAGTAAAAATTCTGTAAATAGATACGTGTTATAAATATTCGAATACCAAAAACATACAGTCATTTGCGATATTAATTCAATAAATGTAAATAAAAATTATCGTCATGTTCTTTTAATAATATTCTTAAATTAACTACATAGTTACGTGCAAATTTGAAGTATATAGATTTAGATACCTATAAATATAGTACAAATGAAAAAGTAATATGTTGCTTTTTATTTGAACAATTGCACGCATAATTAAAATCTGTCTCATTCCTTATATTATATAATTTTTACAGCGCGTATTTTCCTTACTTTCCTAACTATGAAAAAAAGTAATATAAAATGCAGGAAACTGTAGGCAATATTTAATAACATTAATAAATATATTTGATTCTCTTCCTATTTTAGATAAATCAGATCACATCCATCAGAATTATAATGTCATCACTAGAAGAACAATTTAATGGAAATAATATGTTGCAATTTAATCATTTTATGATTCTTAATTAGTTAATTGAAGGACGAGTTTGTTCTCTCATATAATCTATGTATGAAAAAAATCCTTCGAAAGAAAGCACGTGTATTTTTCAAGTATTTTTCAGTTATCTGTGTGTAACCATTGAAAGCTTCATAAAAGTCATTTTAAAAGTTTATTTATTGTTATCAGAAGTTTGATTGTTACAGAATTAAACTAATTAAGTATATCTCATTTTATAAAATTTAAGAAATATTTATATTTAACTGAACTGAAATAGAAAATAATATATACCGGAAAGTTATTTTCTTCGATTGATAAAATTGAAGAATAACTAACGTAATAATGGAATATTAAATAGCTTAAAGTAACTATAAAAATGTACTGTTTATTTAAAGTAAAAGTTTTCGCCAACATCAGAAAATTCTTCTAAATTTTCGTGATACTACATAATAAATTTTCTATGCCATTTAAAATAAAAATTTTTAAATTGAAATGTCAAAGTTATGGTAATTTTTTAATTAAAAAAATTTAGAGTTTATCAATTAGATAATCTCAAGTTTGCAAGCACAATACATCGCATAGTAATATATCTATTAACATCACAATTTCATTTTCGATATGCTTTAATTTCATGTTTATCTACATTAGGAAAATAATAATTGAAAATTATTATACTTAGATGCAGATCCGATAATTAATCTGTGTTAATAATAAAAATATAATAAAAGTCTTGATAAAATATATTAACATTAGGACGTGAAGACCGTCTAACTGTTAATAATATCACACATATTTCATAAATAATTCTTATAAAATGTACAAGTCAATATAAATATCTATATTTTATTATTATTATTATTATTAGAAATTATTTAATATATTTATTTAATAAATTAATTAATTCAATATAAATATTTATGTATCTTCATTATATCATTCATCTATGACACATTTTATAGAATTATTTCGACAGTTGGATATGTAAGGAGATATAAATTCTAATGTAAATATTTTATATAATATATTATTATGTTATTATTATTATTATGTTAAAATAAAAATAATATACATATATTTACTATATATTATATACAAATATTTATTTTATACTATATTATTATATCATTTTCATTATGTTATCATTATTAACACAATATATTCCACAATTTACCAGCCGCGTATAAGAACAAACAATTTTAATAATACAAACATTAATCAATATTAGAAATGGAAATTGTTATTTAAAAGTACTTTTTAGCTGTGCGATGTAATATGCCAGATCATTTAAAAAATATAATAACAACGACATTTTTTTTAGTATCAGAATTTTTATCTGTTAATGAAATAGAAGAAATATATTATTAAGTAATGTATAAATAATAACAATCGGCGACATCTTATAAATCTTAAAAATGTGTGTGTGTGTATAGAAGGCTGACTACAAAATTTATTATCTTATTTTACGCATATATAAAACTTATTATATTTAACTTAATCGGTTATTAATTTTACAAAATTAAATGTCTCGTTATAATTAAAATTTCTACTTATAAAATAATAAAGAATTAAAATGTAATTTATCTTAATAATTTAAGGAAGGTTTTATTTGAAAAATTAGCAAAAGTTTTTGTAGTCCTAAGTAATCCTAAAACTGTTATCATGCTATATTCGATCGTTATTTTGATCGTGCAGACATGAGAATTTTAATAATATAGTAAGTTTCTTTTAAAGTATTATTTTCCATTCCAAAATTTTTAAAACCATACATTCGAATTCCATACACAACTGACACACATGACACCTTTTGAAACTTTATATAGATATTTAATCAGAGGTACAAGTTTGAAACAGATCAATAATTAATTGCTGCAAAATCATAGAACTACTTAGCAATTCGGAAATGTCTTCTTAAACATCGACAAAAGTTGTAGTTTGCTACTCGGCTGCTTGTATTTGTTTCAAGCATGTTTCTAAAGAATGAAATGAGTAAGAAATTTCATCGCTGTGCCTCATTTCGAAATCTATCAACCAGTTAATTGACACCTGTCTAGATGTATGATTCCAGAAGGGAAATTCTACATTATATTGTTGGGCAAACTCATAAGCAAATGTTAATAGTTTCTCCAAGGCGCAAAGTTGGCAAGAACAACGTCTTTGCAATGATTCACCTGTTGCCCAGTTTATTAAATTCTTTAGAAGTGATTCCTCTTGCAAGTATGTAAACCCCATACCATTACGATTTATTTTTTTGTCATATTCGTAACTTTCTTGAGCTCGGGCTTTCTTCATTTCACTGCGTAACGTCGTCATACGAATTCCATAACTTTTTGAAACGGCGTTATATGTGGACTTTCCTTCAATAATTTCTTTACTTGCTGCATCAAATCTTTGTTTTTTATCATAGAACTCTTTTTTACGTTTCATAATATCTATTTTTCGATATAGAACATAATATTCGATTCCATATTTTGTTGCTACGTCCATTACAGATAAATCTCCATTTTCTAAAATTTCCATTGCTGCTGGCTGGAGCTTATTTCTTAATGCGAGCTGTTTCGCAATTCTTATTTTTATTTCAATCGATTCCATAATTGCTATCAAAATAATCTGCGAAACAAAGCAAAAATAAAGAAACGATTGCATGTTGCACTATTGTAAGCATAAAAGTAGCAATATCACACGATTGTAAAATTGTTTTCGCGATTTTCATCTTGCGATATTTCAATCTCTTGTGTACAACTATATTTACTTATAAAAACTCAATAATATATTTAAAATTTTCTCGTATATAATAGATAAATTACACAGTATTTTGCATTATCTAAATGCTCCAGTAAGAACTCCTTAGAAAATAAAGAAGAAAAATAAATTAAGACAAAAATGTACTTACAAAATAAATCAGAAAGCAATTATTTCTAAATAAATTTTCCTCGTGGAGAAATGGATATAATGGATGTCTTACTCTGATTGTATACAAACGATTACTGAAACGCAATGTCAGATTTTGATTAAATTCAAGATTTCCAGTATTGTATCTTAGAAAAATAAATAAAGTTTTTAAACTCGAAGTAAATGTCACTACGCGGTACCTACATATTTTTTCTCTATATTTTTAAAGAAATATATCTCTTCTACGCTTATGTGGCATTGAATCGGCACTCATATTATCAAGGTCTATACAAGAATGATGCGCCAATCTTTCGATCATGCATAACTAATTTAAAATTTGATTTGAAAAATAAAAGATTTTATTGTTAAAACGCATGCGTAAAATTGTTACATGTAATTCTATAAATATCTAATACACCAAGTTAGCTGATATTCGTGCCGACAATTCATGTATAGTAACGTTAACGTTAAGTTTTGGAGCACAAATCTTTCGACGAACGTATATACACAATTGTTTGCATAATTTTATAAATATACTTTTATAAATATTCTGATAGTAGTGTGTGATGTAGTAGCATCAAAGCCTATAATTTTTAGATTTTGTATATCAACTAATGTGTCCGTGATAAATAGTTCTATGAATAATCACAAAAACATCATTATGAGGAGCATTTAAACGACGCAAAGTTTTCGAGAAAGGTCGTAAAATACTTTCAGTCATTATCTTCAAACATTGATTTTTATTTTATTATATCGTGTTAAGAAAGTTTGTCAAGAAAGTTATAACGTAAACACGACATGCAATATTCAAAATTATATTTAAAATGCGTGTACATAAAGATGAACATATATAAGTATTAATATAAACTGTTATCTTCTCTTATAAATACTAATCCCATTATCTATCAAGTCACATGTTTCGATCTTACACATATCGATTTTACAATAATTATGTATATGACAAAAGTAAAAATTCTGTAAATAGATACGTGTTATAAATATTCGAATACCAAAAACATACAGTCATTTGCGATATTAATTCAATAAATGTAAATAAAAATTATCGTCATGTTCTTTTAATAATATTCTTAAATTAGCTACATAGTTACGTGCAAATTTGAAGTATATAGATTTAGATACCTATAAATATAGTACAAATGAAAAAGTAATATGTTGCTTTTTATTTGAACAATTGCACGCATAATTAAAATCTGTCTCATTCCTTATATTATATAATTTTTACAGCGCGTATTTTCCTTACAACTATGAAAAAAGAGTTATATAAAATGCAGGAAACTGTAGGCAATATTTAATAACATTGATAAATATATTTGATTCTTTTCCTATTTTAGATAAATCAGATCACATCCATCAGAATTATAATGTCATCACTAGAAGAACAATTTAATGGAAATAATATGTTGCAATTTAATCATTTTATGATTCTTAATTAGTTAATTGAAGGACGAGTTTGTTCTCTCATATAATCTATGTATGAAAAAAATCCTTCGAAAAAAAGCACGTGTATTTTTCAAGTATTTTTCAGTTATCTGTGTGTAACCATTGAAAGCTTCATAAAAGTCATTTTAAAAGTTTATTTATTGTTATCAGAAGTTTGATTGTTACAGAATTAAACTAATTAAGTATATCTCATTTTATAAAATTTAAGAAATATTTATATTTAACTGAACTGAAATAGAAAATAATATATACCGGAAATTTATTTTCTTCGATTGATAAAATTGAAGAATAACTAACGTAATAATGGAATATTAAATAGCTTAAAGTAACTATAAAAATGTACTGTTTATTTAAAGTAAAAGTTTTCGGCAACATCAGAAAATTCTTCTAAATTTTCGTGATACTACATAATAAATTTTCTATGCCATTTAAAATAAAAATTTTTAAATTGAAATGTCAAAGTTATGGTAATTTTTTAATTAAAAAAATATAGAGTTTATCAATTAGATAATCTCAAGTTTGCAAGCACAATACATCGCATAATAATATATCTACCAACATCACAATTCCATTCTCGATATGCTTTAATTTCATGTTTATCTACATTAGGAAAATAATAATTGAAAATTATTATACTTATATGCAGATCCGATAATTAATCTGTGTTAATAATAAAAATATAATAAAAGTCTTGATAAAATATATTAACATTAGGACGTGAAGACCGTCTAACTGTTAATAATATCACACATACATATTTCATAAATAATTCTTATAAAATATACAAATCAATATAAATATCTAAATTTTATTATTATTATTATTATTAGAAATTATTTAATATATTTATTTAATTAATTAATTAATTCAATATAAATATTTATGTATCTTTATTATATCATTCATCTATGACACATTTTATAGAATTATCTCGACAGTTGGATATGTAAGGAGATATAAATTCTAATGTAAATATTTTATATAATATATTATTATGTTATTATTATTATGTTAAAATAAAAATAATATACATATATTTACTATATATTATATACAAATATTTATTTTATACTATATTATTATATCATTTTCATTATGTTATCATTATTAACACAATATATTCCACAATGTACCAGCCGCGTATAAGAACAAACAATTTTAATAATACAAACATTAATCAATATTAGAAATGGAAATTGTTATTTAAAAGTACTTCTTAGCTGTGCGATGTAATATGCCAGATCATTTAAAAAATATAATAACAACGACATTTTTTTTAGTATCAGAATTTTTATCTGTTAATGAAATAGAAGAAATATATTATTAAGTAATGTATAAATAATAACAATCGGCGACATCTTATAAATCTTAAAAATGTGTGTGTGTGTGTATAGAAGGCTGACTACAAAATTTATTATCTTATTTTACGTATATAAAACTTATTATATTTAACTTAATCGGTTATTAATTTTACGAAATTAAATGTCTCGTTATAATTAAAATTTCTACTTATAAAATAATAAAGAATTAAAATGTAATTTATTTTAATAATTTAAGGAAGGTTTTATTTGAAAAATTAGCAAAAGTTTTTGTAGTCCTAAGTAATCCTAAAACTGTTATCATGCTATATTCGATCGTTATTTTGATCGTGCAGACATGAGAATTTTAATAATATAGTAAGTTTCTTTTAAAGTATTATTTTCCATTCCAAAATTTTTAAAACCATACATTCGAATTCCATACACAACTGACACACATGACACCTTTTGAAACTTTATATAGATATTTAATCAGAGGTACAAGTTTGAAACAGATCAATAATTAATTGCTGCAAAATCATAGAACTACTTAGCAATTCGGAAATGTCTTCTTAAACATCGACAAAAGTTGTAGTTTGCTACTCGTCTGCTTGTATTTGTTTCAAGCATTTTTCTACAGAATCAAACGAGCGAGAAATTTCATCGCTGTGCCTCATTTCGAAATTTTCCAACCAGATCATATGTTTAAGTATATCACAGTAGGGTGGATGTTCTATATTGTTACGTTGGGTAAACTCATAAGCAATTGTTAATAATTGTTCCAAGGCGCAAAGTTGGCAAGTACAAGATTGCGATGATTCACGTATTTTCCAGTTCTTCAAATACTCCAAAAGTAAATCCTCTTGCAAGTATGTAAAATCTTTACCATTAGAAGTTATTTTTTTGTCATATTTGTAATTTTCTAGAGCACGGGTTTTTTTCGATTCATTGTATAGCGTACTTACAGGAATTCCATGTTTGAGTGAAACGGTGTAACATGTGAACGTTTCTTCAATAAATTCTTTTCTCGCTGCATCTAATTTTCGTTTTCTATCTGAGAATTCTTCTTTATGTGTTATAATATTTATTTTCTGATTTATAATTTCACATCCGAGTCTATATTTTGTTGCTCCATTACAGATATACGTCCATTACAGATATACGTTCATTTTCTAAAACTGCTTTTGCTGCTTTCTGGAGCTGATTACTTAATGCGAGGTGGTTCGCAATTCTTTTTCTGATGTGGATCGATTCCATAATTGCTATTAAGATAATCTACGAAAGAAAGCAAAAACAGGGAAATAATTGCATGTTGCATATTTTTGAAGATATGTATTCTCTCTTTTGCTAATGTGGCATTGAATTGGCACTCTGTGTATATAAATGAATGTTGCTTCAATCTTTCGATTATGTATTCACTAATTCATTTAAAATTTGATTTTAAAATAAAAGAATTTAATTGTTGAAGTGCACGCGCAGAAATTGTTACATATAATTCTATAATTATCTAATACACCAAGTTAGCTGATTTTCTTATTTTGGTTGTCGGGAGAGAACTATGCAATAAATATTGTATCATTATAATTAGAATAGATACATGTATATTAATCGATTATTCGATTATTCAAAATAATTAAAAATTTTTTAGAGAAATCATAAATTTTCTCGCAGGCAATTATCTTCAATTAATTTCCGGAATATCTGTTTATCAATTCGATATATAAAAAACATAAAAATATCTATATTTTCGGATTATTTTCAAAATTCACATATGAAAGACTAAAGAATGTATATATATTTTGTTAGAGATAATTGTCTCATTTTACAACTATTTCTAGAACATTATAAAGCGCTACACGAGCCCTATTTATTATATATTTTCTGCACCGAGGAAGACTTATGGAAGATCGCGTTGGAGTAAGAAGCCCGCGGTTGCGTAGCAACCTTATGCGTCCCTGCACGTGACGTCACAAGGCCGGACAAGGCCATCGCCAGTCACGCGACCACGAGTCACAGGCCGCTACCGTTCACGTGTTTATTGTGCGCGCGCGCGCGCGCGTACTCGCTTTCTCCACATACATATATGTAATCACAAACAGTTCCCTCTCCGACTGTTTTGTTTCTTCTTTCTTATTACAGTTTCTCTTTTCGAACATCGTATGCATTTTCCATACATATTATCGCCGTTTTTTGCACGATTAACCGATTACGGTCCGAATACATATGATGTCTTTCTTTTTTCTTCTTCACTTCTTTCGATGTACGAATTTTAAGACTGCTTTTCTGATTTTTTTTTTTGACTTATGACATCAAGCTTGCACGATAATAATGTTTCGATATCTTAGATACTGGACTGAGTTCTTTGTTGTATATATTGAATTATTTATATATAATGAATCAAAATTTTTAAAAAAGTATGTCTTTGCAAAATGGATATCAAAGTATAACCATATGTAAATACATATAAACATATTATTTAATTAACATAATTATATATAGTTAAAAAACGATCATACATAATGAACACATTAGTTTCATATCTTAAAGATAAATTATATATAGAATATATGTATATCTAAAACGAAGAAAATTATATAGAATTCACATTAGTAAGCCTTTGAACAATCGAATTACCAAAACGCGTAATTTCTGCAATGACAACATTTCACATTGATGCAAACTTGAGAATAGCGATTTTCTACGCTCTCTCAAAAGTATTGATATTATATTTCCATTAAACGAATAAAATTACTCGCATATTGTTAATCCTGTCATATTTGAACTCTTAAATTATGCGATCTTCACTCAATGACAGATTATCATAAATATAAAATAACCACAGTAAATAAATAATTTTATATATAAATATATATATATAAATTATAAGTTTAAATTTATGAATAATAAATAATTAAATAATACCTTTTTAATAAATATGTGAAGGCTATTTAAGATAAATCAGATCACGCGTCCATCATAAATATAATAATTATTATTAGAAGAACAATTTAATGGCAATAATATGTTGCAATTTAATTAATTAATGATTTCATAGAACTTACAATTAGTTAGCTTACTGAAAAACGAGCTCGTTCTCTCGTGTAATCTATGTATCCATTGAAAGAAAACATGTGTATTTTTCAAGTATGTTCAGTTATCTACGCATAACATTGAAAGCTTTATAGAAGTCGTGTTAAAAGTTTATTTATTGTTGTCATTTTTTTTAATTGTTACATAATTAAACTAAATAAATATATATCATTTTATCAAATTAAAGAAACATTCTTACTTAACTCTGAACTAAAATAGGAAATAATATTATATACATATATACTGGACAGTCAATTCTTTAGATTGACGGTATTGAAGAATAACTAACGTAATAATGGCTTATTAAACAGCTTATAGTAATTATAAAAATGCACCACCGATTATTTAAAGTAAAAGATTTTGTCAAAATCAGAAAATTCTTTTAAAATATTACATATTTATTTTATCACTGTAGATAGTCGAGAAAAATTTATATGTAATATTAAATTTTCATCATTAAAATTAATTTAATCATTAAAATTTCATCATTAAAATAAATTTTCATCTTTTAAAATTAATTATATGTGTGTGATGTCTCAAAACTTCCACGACATCACATAATACATTTTCTATGTTTTTTAAATATAAAAATCCCTAAATCCTTATATTAAAATGTCAAAGTTACAGTAATTTTTAAAAAATATTATTAGAATAAAATGGAGAGTTTATCATTTAGATTATCTCATGTTTGCGTATTCGTACACAACACATTGCACAGTAGCGAAAATATAATATCTTCCAACATCAACACAACATTTTACACTATCGATATCCTTAAATTTTGCATTAATCTACATTAATAAACTAATTATGATAATTATTTTACTTATAAGCAGGTCCAATATTTAATCAGAGTTAATAATAAAAAAATAATAAAAGTCTCATTAAAAGAAATTAACATAAACGCAATGAGCATCTAACTATTAAAAGCATCGCATATGTCATAAATGACGCCTCTTATTAAAATGTATGAGCAATATCAATATATTTTTTTATTATTATTAAAAATTATTTAATACAATTATTTAATAAAATAATTAATTCAATATAAATATTGTTACAATTTTAACAATCCTTCGTCAATGACTAATTATACATTATTATTTTGATGTGTAACACGTTATAAATTCTAATGTAACAAACATAATATATCTTAAATAATATATTATTATGTTATTATTATGTTATAATAATAATAATAATGTAATATATTATATATTTTATATATAATATATTTATATGTTATTTTCATTATTATGTTATTATTAGTAACACAATATTCACAATATTCACCTAGAAAATTAGTCGCGTATAAGAACAAACGTTTTTAATAACAATGTACAAAAATCAATCAATATTATGAATAGAAATTGTTATTTAAAAGTACGTTTTCGCAATGCGATATAATGTGCTAGAGCATTCAAAAAGTATAATGGCAACCACATTTTTAATATCAGAATTTTTAACAGCAAATAAAATAGAAGAAATCTGTCATCAAGTAATGTATAAAAAATAACAATTAGCGACATCTTATAGATCTTAAAAATATGTGTGTATGTATAGAAAGCTCTTTACAAAATTTACTACCTCATATTACGTATATAAAACTTACTGTGATTAACTTAAATGGCGATTAATTTTACGGAATTAAATGTATCGTTATAATTCAAATTTCTACATATAAAATATTAGAAAATTAAAATTTTAATCATCTTAATAATTTAGAACAAATATTATTTAAAAAATTAACCGGAGGTTATTGTCAAAGTAGTCCTAAAATTCTTATCATGCTATAATCGATCGTTATTTCGATGGTAAAGATACAAAAGTTTTACAATATTTATAAAGTAGGAATCCTTTGTCAACAGATAATATATTATTGATTAAGCATTACTTTCTACTCCAAAATCATAGTTTATTTAAAATCATCGACTTAAAACACAATGATTGTTACCTTCTGAGACTTTATATGAATATTAAATCAAAGATACGAGTTTGAAACAGATCAATATTTGTTTGCTGCAAAACCTTAAAACTAAGTATTTAGCAATTCGGAATCCTACCTTTAAACATCAAAAGTTGTAATTTGCTACTAGTCTGCATATGTTCGTCTCAAGCAATAATTTGTTCGAAAGGATTCATAAAAGAATCGAACGAGTTAGAAATTTCATCGCTGTGCCTCATTTCAAACTCTATCAACCATTCAATTGACGCCTGTCTAAGTATATTATCCCATGAGGAACATTCTATGTTATTTTCTTGGACAAACTCATAAGCAAGTGTTAATAATTGTTCCAAGGCGCAAAGTTGGCAAGAACAACGACCTTGCAATGATTCATGTCTTGCCCAGTTTATTAAAAGCTTTAGAAGTGATTCCTCTTGCAAGTATGTAAACCCAGTTTCAATATTACTCATTCTTCTGTCATATTCGTAATTTTCTTGAGCTCGGGCTATCTTCACTTCATCGTGTAGTGTAGATACAGCAATTTTATAACTTTTTGAAACGGCGTTATATGTGGACTTTTTTTCAATAATTTCTTTTCTTGCTGCATCTAATCTTTGTTTTTTATCGTAGAACTCTTTTTTATGTTCGATAATATTTATTTTTCGACTTAAAATTTGATATCCAAGTCCATATTTTGTTGCTACTGCCATTATAGTTGAACGTCCATTTTCGAAAACTTCATTTGCTGCTACTTGGAGCTTATTTCTTAATGCGAGGTATTTGGCAATTTTTTCTCTGATTTCAATCGATTCCATAATCGCTATTAAGATAATCTACAAAAGAAAGCAAAAACAGAGAAATAATTGCATGTTACACTATTGTGAACATATAAGTTGCACTATCGCACGATTGAAAAATCGTTCGCGATTTTCTTGCAATATTTCAATCTTTTGTGTACAATTGTATGTACTTACAAAAACTTAAAAATATATTAAAAATTTTCTCGAAAATTATAGATAAATTACACTGTCTTTTGCATTATTTAAATGTTCCAGTAAAGAATCTTTAAAAAATTAAAAAAGAAACTTAGGACGATAACGTACTTACAAAGTAAATCAAAAACCAAATATTTCTTTTATTAATTTTTTCTCACGGCGAAATGGATGTCTTACTCTGGTTGTATATAAACGATGACCGAAGCACAATGTCAGATTTTGACTAAATTCATGATTTCCAGTATTAAGAAGGTAAATAAAGTTTTAAAACTTGAAATAAATGTCGCTAAGCGACACATATTTTTTTCCATATATATTGTTATGGAAATGTATTCCCTTTTTCGCTTATTTGATATTGAATCAGCTCAGTATCTACATAATAATTATGTGATAGTCTATCGATCAATTGTAACTAATTCATTTAAAAGTTGAATTTAAATATAAAAAAATTTTATTGTTGGATGCACGCGTAAAATTGTTACATGTAATTCTTTAAATATTGGATACACCAAGTTAGCTGATCGTGTCAGTAATTTATATATTGTAACTTAACGTTAAGCTTTGGAGCACATATATTTTGACAAACGCATACATAAAATTGTTATACATAATTTTATCAATATTCTTTTATAAATATTCTAATTGTACCAGATTCTGTGATATTTAGATTTCGTCTATCAACTAATGTTTCAGTGATGCATAGTTCTATTAATAGTAAAAATATGATTCGCAGCATTCTACTCGAAGCTAAATTTTCGGGAAAAGACGTAAAATATTCCTAAGTTATTATTTTTAAACATTAATTTTTATTTTATCGCTATATTATGTCAAAAAAGTTTGTCAGGAAAGTTTAAGCCGTAGACACGACATACAATTTTCAAAAATCATATTTAAAATGCGTGTAGATGAAGATAAACAAATATAAGTATTAATATAAACAGCTAAATATTTTTTACAAATCCTATTATATACCATGATACATATTTCGATCCTGCATATATCGATTTTACAGTATAATTATGTATATGACAAAAGTAAGAATTCTGTAAGTAGATACGTGATATAAATATTCGGATTTCAGAGACATCCAGTCAGTTGTTATATTAATACAATAAATATAAATCAAATATCGCCAAGTTCTCTTAATAGTTTTTTTTAAATTAACAACATATTTAATAAATTTAAACTAACTATATGGTTAATAAATTAAATGCAAATTTGAAAAATAGAGATTTTGATTCTTATATATTATAGTACAAATAAAAAAGTAAAATGATGGTTTATATTTGAACAATTGCAACGCGTAGTTAAAATTTGCTATTCTATATATTACATAATTTTTACAGCAAGTACTCTTCTACCTACTATAGAAAAAAACTTTATATAAAATGCAAGAAACTGTAAATAATATTATTAATATTAATAGATGTGTTACTCACCATATAAGATAAATCACGTCCATCATAAATATAAATGTCATCACTAGAAGAACAATTTAATGGCAATAATATGTTGCAATTTAATCAACTATTCGATTTGTGTAACTTAATTTGTTTCATAAAACGTTCATAAACGTTCATAAACGTTTCATAAACGAGCTCGTTCTCTCATATATTCACAATGTATGAAAAAAATCAATCGAAAGAACTACGTATAAATATTGAAAGCTTCGTAGAAATAATAAGAAATAAAAAGTTTGCTTATTTTTTCCAAGAGTTTGATTGTTACATAATATAACTAATTAAGTATATCTCATTTCATAAAATTTAAGAAACAATTTTAATTTAAGAAACAATCTAACTTAATTGAACTGTAATAGAAAATAATATAATATATCTACCGGACAGTCATTTCTTTCGATTGACGGAATTAAAGAATAACTAGTGTAAAGGCTTATTAAATAGCGTATAGTAATAATAAAAATGCATCACTAATTATTTAATGTAAAAGTTTTTGTCAAAATCAGAAAATTCCTTTAAAATACTTATATCTATAAATTTACATATTTATTTTATCACTGTAGATAGTCGAGAAGAATTTATATATATAATATACAATTTTCAACTTTACTTTTGAAACTCATTCACCCAAAAAAAATATTCTTTTCTTTATCGGTTCCTTCTTGATTTTAGAGGATTTTTCTCTGATATACGGTCTCAAGAAGATACTCTAAAATCTAGAAGAATATCCTATAACCAAAAGATACTGGACTTAAGATATAGATGGATACCTATGGTTAAAGAAAAATATGCTTCCTGTAAGATTTTCTGTTAAGAGGAAATGCTTAGAGGAATTCCCCGCTTACAAGAAAAATATTATTTTTATTGGGTGTTATATATGTGTGATGTCTCAAAACTTCCACGACACTAGATAATACATTTTCTAGGTCTTTTAAATATAAAAATCCTTATATTAAAATGTCAAAGTTACAGTAATTTTTAAAGAAGATTATTAGAATAATGAGTTTATATAAATTAGATTATTTCATCATGTTTGCGTATTCGAACACAATACATCGCATAGTAGCGATAATATCTTCCAATATCAACACAACATTGTACACTATCGATAAACTTTAATTTTGTATTTATCTACATTAACAAATTAATTATGATAATTATTTTACTTATAAGCAGATCCGATAATTAATCAATATTAATAAAAAAATATAATAATAGTCTGATTAAAACAAATTAACATTATAACACAATAAACATCTAGCTGTTAAAAATATCGCATATAGTATGTCACAAATGACGCCTGTTATAAAAACGTACGCATCAGTATCAATATATTTTATTATTATTATTAAATATTATTTAATATAATTATTTTATAACTTAATTTTAGTTCAATATAAATATTTTTACATATTTACCGTATCCTTCGCCTATGACACATTTCATATAATTATTTTGAAATGTAACGCGTTATAAATTCAAATGTATTTTATTTAATATATCCTATTTAATATATTATGTAATTATTATGTTATAATAATAGTAATGTAATATATTATTATATATAATATATAATATAAAATATATTAATATCTTATTTTCTTTATTATGTTATTATTAGTAACACAATATTTACCAGGATTTATTAGTCGTGTATAAGAAAAAACGATTTTAATAACAATGTACAAGAATTAATCAATGTGGAAAATAGAAATTGTTATTTAAAATTACGTTTTTGCAATGCGATATAATGTGCCAAAGCATTCAAAAAGTATAGTGACAATTTAATATCAGAATTTTTTTCCGTAAATAAAATAGAAGAAATCGGTCAGTAAGTAATGTATAAATAATAACAATCAGCGACATCTTATAGATCCTAAAAATGTGTGTTTGTATGTATAAGAAGCTGTTTACAAAATTTGTTATCTCATATTACGTATATAAAACTTACTGTGATTACTTTAATTGGCGATTAATTTTACGGAATTAAATGTATCGTTATAATTCAAATTTTTACATATAAAATAATAAAAAATTAAAATTTTAATTATCTTAATAATTTAGAAGAGGTATATTTTGAAAAATTAACCAGAAGTTATTGTCAAAGTAGTCCTAAAACTTTTATCAAGCTATAATCGATCGTTATTTCGATCAAACATGAAAATTTTACAATATTTATAAAGTAAGAATCGTTTGTAAACAAATAGTATATTATTGATTAAGCATTACTTTCCACTCCAAAATCATAATCTATTTAATATCATAGACTTAAATTCTAAACACAATGACTGTTACCTTCTGAGACATTTGATATGGATATTGAATAAAAAATACTAGATAGAAACAGATCAATATTTGTTTGCTGCAAAATCTTAAAACTATATTTAGCAATTTGAAATCCTACTTTTAGACATCAAAAGTTATAGTTTGCTACTCATCTGCATATGTTTGTTTCAACCTGTAATTTGTTTGCGAACATTCTCAAAAGAATAGAACGAGTTAGTAATTTCATCGCTGTGCCTCATTTCGAACTCTATCACCCAGTCAATTGACGCATGTATATTCCATAAGGGAAAATCTATATTATTTTCTTGGACAAACTCATAAGCAAGTGTTAATAATTGTTCCAAGGCGCAAAGTTGGCAAGAACAACAACCTTGCAATGATTCATGTTTTGCCCAGTTTATTAAAAGCTTTAGAAGTGATTCCTCTTGCAAGTATGTAAACCCTCTACTGTGATCGATTATTCTTTCGTCATATTCGTAATTTTCCTGAGCACGGGCTTTCTTCACTTCATAGTATAATATAGATGAATTAATTTTATAATGTTCTGAGACGGCTCTATATGTGGACTTTCCTTCAATAATTTCTTTACTTGCTGCATCAAATCTTTGTTTTTTATCATAGAACTCTTTTTTACGTTTCATAATATCTATTTTTCGATATAGAACATAATATTCGATTCCATATTTTGTTGCTACGTCCATTATAGATAAATCTCCATTTTCTAAAACTTCTATTGCTGCTAGCTGGGGCTTATTTCTTAATGCGAGGTGTTTCGCAATTATTTTTCTGATTTCAATCGATTCCATAATTACTATTAAGATAATCTGCGAAAGAAAGCAAAAACAGAGAAATGATTGCATATTGCACTATTGTGAACGTAAAAGTTGCAATATCGTACGGTTCATATCATAAAATCATTTTCGCGATTTTCATCTTACGATATTTCAATCTTTTAATTATACTTATAAAATCTCAATAATATATTGAAAATTTTCTCGTAAATAATAGATATATTATACAGTATTTTGAATTATTTATATGCTTTAGTAAAAACTCTTTAAAAAATTTAAAAGAAAAAGATTATTAAGATGAAAATGTACTTACAGAATAAATTAAAAAGCAGTATCTCGCGACGAAATGGATATAGTGGATATCTTAATCTAGTTGTTACAAATGATGACTGAAGCTCAATGTCAAATATTGACTAAATTCATGATTCTCAGTATTGTATTAGGAAGGTAAGTAAATAGAATTTTAAAACTCGAAGTAAATGTGTCGCTAAACAACAAACTTTTTTTTCCTATATTTTTAAAGAAATGTATCCCCTCTTTTGCTTATTTGGCATTGAATCGGCTCAATATATACAATAATGGTGCGTTAATCTTCCGATCAGGTGTAACTAATTCAATTAAAAATTAATCTTAAAAATAAAAAAATGTATTGTTGAAATGCACGCATAAAATTTTTACATGTTATTCTATAAATATTTAATACACCAAGTTAGCTCATATTCATATGTTGATCGTAGAAAAATATATATGTATATAAATCGATTATTCGTTTATTTAAAATAATTTGAAATTTTTGAGAGAAGTCATAAAATTTTTCATAGGCGATTATCTTCAATTAATTTAGCCGGAAAATGTTCAGTTCATTTATCTCATTGATATATCAATCATATATCATGAATATGAGAAGAACCAAATCAAGCAAGCGTTCTGCATATTCGACAATTTTTTGACAATATAAAATGCAATGAAGAAATAATATCGTAAATAATTAAAATTGTATGTAATTACTTTTGATAATATTAAATAGATATTTTATAGTGCAGAACAAAACAAAATAATAATAATAATAGAATATAATTAAAAGTAAAAAATTAATTATAATTAAAAGTATGAAGAATATTCAAGAAAATTACAAGTTTTGAAAAATTGTTTCGCCAATTAATGTAATAATATATTCTTTATTTTACAATTATTTTGGTTAAGACTCTATTAATGACAATTCAGGAAGAAAAGAAATTAAATTCATAAAGCTAAAATTTTTATAACTATTTATAACTCGAGAAGATACGCTTTCTCTTTAAAAGCATTCAGTACAACAACAAAAAAATTTTATAATTCTATAATAATTTTATAATTTATGATTTTATAATTTTATAATTCTTAAAAATGATTTTATAATTCTGCGTTAGTGTTTCAGTATTGAATCTTCGGATGAAGGAAAGAATCTTCGAACTGCTCGAATTCACATTACATTTTTTTTTGTTGCATGCGTACTTTTATAGAATTTTGTTATATAATGTGATTTTTGTAATTCTGCGTTAATATTTTAGTATTGTTTATTGTCTAGAGATGAATAGAGTCAAAATAAAATATAAAGTGCTCCTAATCGCAATATTTATGTTGTAGCCACTATTCGTGTGAATATTTAAGTGTAATCTTTTTTTTTTTTTTTTTTAAAGAGGTGGGTTTGGAGAAAGAGAGAAGGCGATCTTCAGGCGAATCTTCATATCGGTTTAACAACTCTGCTTTTCCGAAATCAAACAAACATTATTATATTATGTTTGTCTTAAAATTCTTTAACTTTTCCTGAACATTTTTTTTATACAATGCCATACTTTTGGAGATATTTTCGACAGTCGTGTTAAATGGTTCACCCTGTATAATTTTGCATTTCAATACTGGACCTTTTTTGCAATTTTTCTTGCAATTTGCCTTTACAGTAAATGCTGATAATAATAATAATAATATATATTAGTTAGTAAGGAATATAGAAACCTATTAATAATTTTTGAAATATCTTTTCATTTTGGAATCACATATTATTCTCTAATTTCGATTACAATATTATTAATAATACAAAATCAATTATTTATAATTTAATATCAGTCGTTAATAGATTGCATTTACTCTCAAAACTAACATAAAATGAGAATCAAAAAGCAGTCGCATTTTTAACGCTAAACGTGTAATTAAAATATTTATTAAGCAACGATTATTTTAATCAATATTTTAATTAACGTGATATACGGAGTTGCAGTTTTCTTAGAAATCTATCTTTGACAGTAAAACACCGCAAAGACGAGAATGTTAATTGTTCGTATCTCCTGTCACGCTGCATTCATGTCTCTTGCCACTCTACATGTGGCATTCATGTCTCCTGTCACGCTACATATGGCATTCATGTCTCTTGTGAATTTTCTCAACATCTTTCAAATCTTAATATTTCAGCTTATCTTAATTTAGAAATCTTTTATTTTTATCTTCTTCGAAAGAGATAGTTGCGTATTTATTTGTATGCACAACCGAATAAAATTTAGAGGCGATTCTTTTACAGAGATCCAAAATGGCTATCCAAATGGCTTCTCGACGGGTATTCAGATTTGCTAGGTCGGTATATGAGTCGGTATAAAGATTCGTTTTCTAAAAAAAAATATAGAAATAATTGCACAAACAAATACACACATAAACAAGTGACTATGAAATAAATATTGAGATTAAGAAAAACACTTTGTTTTATTCTAATACCACAATAAACAATACTATGAAATATTAACGCAGGATTACAGAAACATTTCTAAGCATCACATTACATATCAGGATATTCTATAAATATATGCAAACAATGAAAAAAATTTAATATAAAATCTATATGCTCTTATCATATTGTAGAATTAACTAAGAAACAAGACAATCGTAGATTGATAAATATACCTGTGTAAAAATATATATTTCAAGAATTTTATTTTCCTCTTTTTATTAAAATCTGAAGATAGAAGATGGGGACAAAAAGATAGAATGTTTTACGAACGGAATTGCAATTTACAGAAATTATTATGTATTTTTGCTTCTCTAATAATAACACGTCTCAATAATATTATACATCTGATGCGCAATAATTTACTAGCATTATGTAAATAACACAGAATCATTCTTACGATTTTATACAATTCGTATCAATTACATAAACGTGATCAAATATCAAAGTATCCAGCTTTTACAATGTTTGACTGCGAAATTAATAAACAGAAAGTATAATAAGGTGTTTTTTATCCTCGATTAAGTCGCTGGTGAGGATGCCTAATTTATAATTATAACTATAGATATTCTCGAAGAAAAAGGGATTTGCCGTAGCTCAAAAAGGAATAAAGTAAATTGTTACAACGCCAATATATGTAAGTGTTCTCGTTTTACAATGTGTCGTTATGTTGCTCTCAATGCGAAATATTATTATTAGATCTGTCTTTTCTAACTGTATCTTCTTACATTTTTCTTGTTTACTTAAAGCAAGTATACAGTCACTTCAACAGACTCCAATGGAAGCAAAAGGAAGAAAGAAAGAACAGATCTAATTTTCATTCTTTTGACCATTTCATTATGCCTGAATAAAACATACATACATATATACATATATACACATATATATATATATATGTGTATGTATATGTGTGTGTGTATGATTTATACATAATTAGATGTAATACATAATGTATATTACTTATACATAAGTAATATATTACATATATATTACTTATCTATAAAGTAAAGGTGTATTTACGATACATATATGTATATACATATATGTATTTATGTATATGTATATATCATAGATATATATAGATCAATCGTATAATTTCCTTACAGGAAGTTGACATATTGACAGAGAAACTGTGACAAGAGGCATCTTTGAGTATCCTCCTCATGTTTCGGTCAATGCTGATTACTTTTAAATTGATGATTACTGCCTTAGAGAAAAAGAGAAGAGAATAGTCAGAGATAACTATAATAGTTTTTCTGTCAAGCAATTGGCTTCATTCTAGGGCCTAAGAATTGATAGGTATTGATAAGGCTTGATCTACAAGTATATATCTATAGGTATATAAGTGTGTATGTGTAGAAAATTTGAAGATATAAGATGTGAGAAAAAGATGGAAAGTTTCAAGAACAGAACTGTCATTGTGAAAGCCAGATGCTTTGATACTCAATTATTATTTAATTTACACGAATTGTATAAAATTGTAGAAAGGAGGTTTTTTGCATTATTAATAGCATAGTGCTAGTGAGCTGTCGCGCATCAGATTTGTAATATTATTGAGATGTATCATTATCAGAAGCAAATACATGATTATTTCTGTAAATTATAGTTTTATTTTTGAAACATTGTATCTTTTCTTCTCACATCTCCTATCTTCAGATTTTATTGTGTGTGTACACATATTGACAATATATTTAGAAGCGCACAATTGGCGACACATTCTTGAGTATATTCACGTGGTGTTCGCTATATGATACACGTAATAAATCAGATTGCTGCGGCGAGGTGCCCCTTGCGTTATAAGAGAAGGAATCTTAGAATCATCCTAAGGCTGATAGAATCGACGTCGGTTAGCCCTGTTTAAAACTAAACTACATCTTTCCTCTCGCGTACATTATACATAGAACTATAATCTAAAAATGGCAGCAGATCGTCCAGTACGGACTGACGACG
The DNA here is from genome assembly GCA_963971435.1 of Lasius platythorax. Taxonomy (NCBI): domain Eukaryota; kingdom Metazoa; phylum Arthropoda; class Insecta; order Hymenoptera; family Formicidae; genus Lasius; species Lasius platythorax. The sequence continues at coordinate 6,609,304 of OZ020540.1, read as the reverse complement.
CACACGCGCGAGCTTAGAATCTATGAAAATATATAAACAAGAGAGAAATAAATCAACTTAATGTATCTTAAAAGTATCTTAATGTATCTTAAATTAAAAATTAAAGCTTTAACAATTAATTTTAATCTGGTTTAATTAAATTTAAACGCTGTTTAAAGCTTATATGATTCTTCTTTCTATTTCATTAAATACAATTATCAGAAAGAAAGTGAGAACTGTGATCCCCGATATAATAAATCATGACTAAAGCTTCATACTTTTTTCCAGATACATGCTTCAATAGCGAAGTCAATTCTGCTACGGTAATCTCACGTCAATGTTATTTGAAATTTGAGTAAGGTACGTCTTATCGTCGATCTGTACAAAGTAATCTTTCGCGGTCTGAAACTCGATTGTTTCCCGGTAAAATAATGTACGACAAGTTTGTACATTCGCGACAAAATTCGCTCAATCTCGCCGCCGCCAAGTAAACTTTGCCCGTTGATTCGTCGCTTCCGTTGCCGGAATGGAAGTAACCGGATGAGAGTACGGACACGCTGGTTTCGTGCAAAACGGATGATACTTGCACTGTTGAGCGGGATGAGAAAACACGCAGCCCAACTTCGTGCAAGATAAACCAAACTTGCACTTGGGATGCTTGTAGGCGCACTTGTCTCCGAACTTGCACGCTGGGAAGGCACTACGAAAGAAAAATTAGTTATAAAAATTTAAATATTGCATAGCTTCTAGGCATATATATTTATAAAAATGAAATATTGTTTATAATTTGAGATAAACGAGACCAAATATTTCAATGAGATACAACCACAAACATGGACATATAAATGTATCTAAAGTTGCGCTATCAAAGTAGCATACAGGATGTCTACTACTCAAATCTTGTAAAAAAAATTCCCTGAAAATTCCCTGATCTTCCAGATATTTTCGTTTAAAATTCCAAGTAAAATAAGAAAATTTGTATAGCTTTTTAAAATAAGTTTGTTTATTGTGCGTTAATGCATAAGTGTGTTTATGCACTTTCTAATTTTCTATTCATACGATCACAAAGATAGTTACCAAGAATGCAGTTTTTCTAGCATTTAATATTGATTTATTAATCGTAAAATTAATTTGGGCAAAGTGCAATATATCACTATATCTAAACACTAAAGATATATGCAAAAAAAAAATATATATATATATATAAAATAAAAATATAAAACAAAAAATAATTATAAACGTCTTAAGGAGTACTAATTTATTTAAATATTAAAAAATTGAGCTATTTTCTATGAAACTAATATAAGACCTTGATATTAAAAAGAGATCGTCAATAAAATTATCAAAAACACAATTTTTGAAAAAATTCTCTGTCTCAATAAAATTCTATGAGAATTCCCGGATTTTTCAAGGTAAAAAAAAACCCTAACAATCCTCGGTTTTTCCAGGGAGTAGACACCCTGGGCATAGTGCCAAATATGCAATAAATATATAAATAATGAAAGTTTATATGTGGAAAAATATGTTACCTGCACATAAGAGGAGGATGAAGGTATGCGCATTTGTTTCCTAGTGTACAATTTGGCCAGTACCTACAATTCTCCCTAGACTTATCCGGTACAGTTATGCCTGTGCTCTCCGGTCTCTTATCCGTAACTGGAAAAACAAAAATGACATACAAATATAGCGATATATATCACGCTCGAGACAAGTTTTCGAAAAGATTTCAATTCATACGTTTGGCGACCAGCGTTGGCAATAATGACGCGGTAGATTTCAATCGCGTGGGACTCGGCGAATGAGATCTGTTATATATTATAGGACTCAATTTTCTACGTCTTCGCGGCGTTTCGTCAGTCTTATCCATATTCTCCGTATTACAGTTTTCATTGTTCTCCTCTCCGCTCGTCTCTTTCGGACTGACGTCCTCCGCGTCGTCCTCCGTTTCGTCCGTCGTTATTCTGAACGCGTCCGCTTCCAATTCGATCGACGTCGGTGCCGACGTCGTCGTCGTCGTCGTCGTCATCGTCGCCGCGTATGTCTCGCTGTGCGTCGTCAACAGGGCGAGCTCGTCGTCCTCGTTCACCTGCGAGCATGAGGAGGAACATCGGGCGTCTAGAATGCGCGCGAGGATTAAAATTCCGGGGGGGGGGGAAGGACATTTTACAGGCGGGAGAAAATTACCTCCATCTCCAGTCGCTCCTCGTCATCCTCGGAGCCGATCTTCTCCTTGAGATTGTTGTTGTATCCGTTCAGAGTGACCAGGAACTTTTGATTGTCGTCGCTCCTTTGGAACAACGACATCACAACTCCCATATGCTCGTCCGTTACCGCCTGAGGCACGTCTACAAAATATGCATCATAATGTAAACAAATCCCGGTGATAAAAGTAATCAGGAGTAGTCAGATGAAAGAGTTAATCTTTGTATCACGAAGAGATTCTTATTTTGGAATCTTTATTTTAAGCGGTTTTTCGACTACGTTTCTGTGAAATATTTGTGGGATGCTTTTGTATATTAAGTTAATGAAAAGGATCAATGAAAATAAAGATTCCAATGAAACTGATGGTAGTTGGACACGGAAAGGTTCCGTAACTCTTTCAAATTCTGGTACAAAAACATTATTCACGCAGAAGTAAAACTTACAAGGTTCGACGTCTTCCGTATCCAGATTATCTACCGTGTTTAATTCGACTTGAATCTTTTCCATGACCAGTCTCTTATTAGAATTAAAATGTACCGACAAGTTTTGACTTACATCACGAGCTGGAGTAGGCTTAAGACGCTTTAAGACCGGCTTCTTGTCCTAAAAAAAATGATTGAATCTCTGATGAGAAGAAAACTTTCTCCTCTTTTCGATACATTTGAAACTTTTTCGAGAAACGCATCGTAGATATTAAGAATTTTGATAATGAAAATATAGCATATTAAGAGACTTTTTCTGTCTGATTATTCTTTTTCAAATATAATTATTTTTATTAGTCTATTTATATTAATTATTATCAATAATTTTTGGGGTTTATTTCCTTATATCTTTACAGCATCAAGACATTTAAGATTTTGCCTATCCTTATCATTAACTATATATATGAATTTCAATATATAATTACATTTAGAATTTTTAATTATATTAATGGTTTTCCTTATCCCATCTAACTCCTCAAAGAACCCCTTATTCTTATATTCATTTATAGTAATTATTAAATCAATTAGTTTAATTATTCGTCCTTTTACACCCTCTATTCGTTTAACTGCTAATATAATTACAGGCCATTTACTTTTATCTTTAGGATCTTCAGGACAATTAATATTTTTTAAATTTTTATTATTATAATTATTTCACAATTACTTTTAGAAATTTCAGTTTCAATTATTTCGGCCTATATATGTATATATTTTCAATTCTATCTATCCTTTATAGTAGAGAAATTTAACTTTCTTAAACTTTGCGACTAAAATTCATTAAAATCATCTTTTTCATTTAGTATCGATTAATCCTTGACCAATTATTATTTCCTTCAGATTATTCAACAATTTAATTTCAATTATTAGATGATTCCATAAAGTATAAATTATTTTTTATTTTACTAACAATTCCACGCACTTTAATTTGTATATATCATTATACATATAATTTGTATATATCATACTCTTGTATATATTATTTTATTTGTATATATTTGTATCAATGATGACGAGAAGAATATTTATTTATTCAAAGGTACAAAAATTTATTGTTCTAGATCGAAATGATTTACACTCAAGCATTTACAATTTCTCAAGGAAACTCACCAACAGGGACGGTTCCGGATTTTTTTGCGTGACGACGGATTGATTCGCCTCCGCGACCGCTCTTAACAGAAGTGACTGCGTGGCGCGCTTCTGCGTCGGTTGCAGCGGCTTCAAGGGTCTAGGCGTGACGATCACTTTGCTCGACAGCCTCGTGTCTTCCATGTTTACGTCATCCGCATCGCTGGACGTTCCTCTGTCCATCTTATCCGACTGTGATTTCGCGCTACCGTAACCGAAGTGTTGAGTCGCGTTGAACGGAACCTCGTTCGTGATCTTCGAGCGTTTCCGCTCGATCCTCACGACGGACGCAGATCTGTTCACAGCGACTATGTGCGACTTCACGGGACCCATCAGCGACTGATCGTCATTGTCCAGTTCGTCGTCCTCCTCCTCCACCTCTTCCTCGTCCTCTTCGGCGCCAAGATTCATGGGTATCATGGATTCGGAGTCCTCGCTGTCGCGTGACTGCCTCGTCTTATGCACCGGCTTGAAGTTCTGGATCCTCACCGGACCGAGTCTGTCCTTGATATTCTTATTGTTGTTGCCGACAATCTGCTCCGGATTCCTCGAGTTGTTCCTCGAGTAATCCGTCGCCTCCTGCGACTTTACAGACTGCTTCTGCGCTTTATTATTGGTACCCGCGATGCCTAGACGATCCTTAACGGTACACGTGGTCTTTCTCGCGGCGGTTAGGTCCGTTTTGGAAGAGCCGGAATTCAGGATTCTCTCTCTGGACTCAGCCGCGTTCTTGTTCAGTCTTTCGTTCTTGTTGCTCTCTATTCGGCTCCTCACGTCGTTCGGTCTGTTCGCCTGTTCGTGATGACGCGAGGACGATTCGCCGTCGCGATTCCGTCTGGAATTTCGATCGTCCGCCTCGAAGTTTCTGCTCTTGCCGCGATCGTTGTCGTAACGATGCTTGTCGAATCGCTTCTCCAACGGACGGGAGCGACCGTTGCCCTCCTTCTCCCTGTAGACCTCGAACTTCTTCCGCGGCGACACTATGCCGAGCCGATTCTTCACCGACACGACCGACGTGATCTTAGGTTTATTCACGCAGGACTTGAGCTTCCTCGAAACCGTGTCCGGTGACGACGTCGCGGTCGCGGCCGCGTCCTCCTTCTCCTCCTCCTCGGAAGGCTTAGATCGCTTCACCTCGTTGTCCCTCTTCTCGGCGGTGTCGTGACGGCTATTCGACGTCTCCAGCGATCTCTTCAGGCTTTTATTACCCGGCGCCTCGCTCGATCTCTGATCCGCGGTCTTCGCGGCAGAATTCTCCGACGCGGCGCTCTCTTTCGGTTCGTTCTCGTCGCGCTCGATACTCTGTTGCGGTCTATTCGAAGAGGCAGACTCCTGATGGGATCCGCCGCTATGCGTCGACACCTCGTCCGTTCTGTTCTTGTTGCTCTGTACACTTTTCGCGTTCTTCTCCGTCCCCTTGTTGGAACTCTGTTCCGAGTTCTGATTAGATACGGAAGGTTTTACGGCTTGCTGCTTTTGCACGGATTGTGGTTTATCGTTCTTCGCATTTTTATCCGAAGACTTGTCGACAGTCGACTGTTCCGTAGTCTGATCCTCCAGAAACGAGGTCGCGGATATCTTACGTTTCTTTCTCTCCTCCTCCTGTTTCACCACTACCGTAGGTACAAACTCACGGGATGATTTCTTCTTCGCCACGGTGACCTTCTGCAGTTTCTTCAACACTTGATCGTGCAGCCAGTCTACAAATATGGTTGTGCAGTCTTCTAGGAACAGATTTAGATCGTCGTGCATCTGCTGACGGGATTTCTTGTTGACCACCATCACCAGTATGTAGTCCGGTAGTTCCTCATCGTAGCGCACACCTAATTCGTTGAGTTTGGCGCGAATGGCGCTCTGAAAGGATAAGATAAATTTATTTAGCAAAAATAAAAATTGTAGAATACATTTGTGCATTTCTCATGTAGTTTACCATTAAAATACGATTCGATATTTCACTAAATAAGGCAATTCATTACAGATACCTGTATTTAGAAATTACGATCAATTCTAGAAAAATATTTTTTTCTGTCTTTCCTCGCAAAAAATAAACTCAATCATTTTTGCATTCTCAGTACACATGCACGGATCAATGCTATATAAATAAATAAATAAGTTTTAGAGTGCTTGGATTAGACCTAATAAAATGCAAGAATCGCTTTGTATCACTTTGAACTCTTACTAATCCTTCTAAATAATTCAGTACTATACGATAATTATATAATAACGAGGACACCGAATTAAACGTCATGTGCTTGTGTCTCTATGCAACAGGACGAGATATCTCTCTGTCCGTTTGTGGATCGTGCGAATTTTACAACTGTGTGCATGCCACTCACTCGAAGCTGATTCGTGACCTCGATGCCACGCGTATCCATAATTAGGAGATATAATTGCTGAACTGTCAAACCAAATCGCGAACGGGGAGTCAGTCAGTTGCCAAGTTAGCAATCGGCCGATGTGATAAACCGACGTAATCGCGAATCAGTATCCGCATCACAGAACGAAAACATTTTCCGCCATAACTGGATGAAGTGTCCTCGCCAGTAAGCCAGTCCCCACTTTCACGGCATAAAATAGATCTAACCTAGGTGCGCGAACAGGGGCGTTTCGTCAGTTCGATCTTTCAGCGTGACGATTCTCGTTTCCTTTATATCCCCCGCGCGGAAAGTGATTCGTCCTATCCTAGATAAGATGAATGAGGCTTAAAAGTATCTCTAGACTTCTAATTTTTAATCAATTAACTTACACAGGCGTAAAATAGAATATTTTAGGTATACTTACATTATTTAAAATTAAAAGAAATTTAACATTTTTATTTTTTTCTCTCTTGAGAAATTTTTTATATATAAAAGAAAATATATATATATATTATATATAGAAAATTTTTTTTATATATTTCATATAAGAAAATATTTTTGGTACACTTAATTTGTTTAAAATTAAATTACATATTTATTTTTTTCACTCTTAAGAAATTTTTTATATAAATATATATTTTATATATAAAAGAAAATTTTCGAGAAGAAAATAAATTTTTTCAGTGAGAAGATATTTGAGAAGAAAATGTTCCATTTATATTTGTAATTCAATCTCACTTCATTCTATCCTATATAAGATGAATGAAGCTTAAAAGTTGTCTAGACTTTTAATTTTAAATCAATTAATTCATATATACTTGTAAAATAGAAGAATATTTTAGGTATATTTAATTTAAGATTAAAAGAAATTAAACATTTATTTTTTTCACTCTTGAGAAATTTTTATACATACTTTATATATAAAAGAAAATTTTCGGGAGGTGAATAAATTTTGTCAGCGTTAGGATATTTGGCAAGAAAATGTCATTTCACTTATACTTTTAACTGAAGAATATTAATATAATTATAAAAGTATTAAAAAATGATATTTAAAAAGCGCATCTCTTCCAACATCTTCGAAAAACATCGTCAAAATTATTAGGATATATTGTGAGAATAAGATTTCACAAGTGGTTTATTTTTATCTAAATTAACATTCGTTTTTCTCTCGGAAAAATATTGGGGTTTTAAGAGTTGCGTACATACATGGTATATAGTATTATATCAGAATATATGTATTTTTACTTCTTTTATGTAAAATAGTCTCTGATCTGCATCTTTCGTACTCTCGTAAAATTGTGTCTTCAAAAATTATGTATAGCCATGCAGCATTGCAGTGTTTGTGTATTTATACAGTTATAGTGTTGTTTTCTCGGTAGTTTCTGTCACAATCGAAAAAGCGAAACATATATAATCATAAGTATTCCATATTTAACGTTAAATGCGACAGTCAAATGTTCTCAGAATTATAATTAACTTGCAATTGTAATTTTCACTTTGAGATAATTATAATTCATTCATTATATTGAATATATAAGATAAAAAAATGTTTACATTTTTTAATATTTATATCATTCAATTTTTATGAGAAAAATAAAATTCAGTACAAGACGGTCGTATTTAACGTTAAGAACGATATAACTGTAGAATTCGAAAAAATGTGCGTACATGTGATTGGCAAACAATCTCTGTACTTGTTTCTTACTGATATTTCGCTTGTTTTAAACTGATAAATTCCAGCGGTAGAAAAAATTAAATAGCGATATGTAAAAAATTCTCTCGATAAATGTGCTTTAGTATGATGTAACATCATACAAAAATATAATGTTGTAACAATGAAGCAAAGTACCTTTTAGCAGCTATATACAAATATATATTTTTCTCTACTAAAGTTATATATGATTGGTGTGACATGTATATTTTACACCCATTTTTAGAGCATTGATAAACTATGTGCACTCTATCTGCAGTCATAACTTCTCATACCTTTCTAGAAAATTATGGTGCCTTATAAAATACTATTACATGTCTTTGTTTGATATTGCTACGAAATATATTGTTTACAATGATCCTTGTAAATGCAAGGTCTGTTCTGTTATATGTTACTAAAATTATTTTGAGATGCAGATTGCTCTTAGAAAACAAGCATTAAACACATAAATCATTATCTTTGCAGCATCACTATTTTGCTTTAACGCATTTACGATTATCTCTCTGCAACTTACTTTCAAGAATAAAATTCTAAAAGTGGAATTCTATGAAAAAAAAAAAGAATGTTTTAGAAACTATTTCCCTTGGCAGTGTTCTAAAAAAATCTACTGAAGAATCCCTTCTTCTTAGTAGCCCTCAGGAAAACTTGATCGATATCTTTGAAGACTTTTTCGGCGGATTGGGCAGCATTAATGTAATAATGAACTCCTTGCAGAGCATAATAGTCGACAAGTGGTAAAGTTTGCGTGTGATATGTCGCCAATCGTTTTTTCAGAGCCTCCTCATTGTCGTCAGATCTCTTGATCAAAGGTTCTCCAGTGATCTATCAAAAGAGATTAACATCTTGATTAGCATCTTGAACTTTTTGTCTCAAGTCTCAGTTTAATTGAACTTATGTCATTATGTAACTATCCAACATTTTTATGTACACATAATTGTCAGTAAAGATAAATGCTATTATACATGTTATCTTCAGTGAAGACATTACATAAGTCATATAGAAGTTAATGTGTTTATGTTTTAACTGCACTTTGCAGTAAATACAATCTACTGTATTGTAGACAATTATATAAAATTCTCTTTTTCTTCAAATTATATTACATGGAAAGTTTGACATTTTTTTATTATGATTATTTTATTACTTACATCATCTTTCATCGGGACTTTGGGGGGAGCAAGTGTCTCATGATAAGATCTACCACTAGCTGGATGTATCAATCTGCCTGTAATTCTACTGATCAATAATTTGTCATCGATTCCAAACTCAACCACAGCATCAAGCTTCATTTTCCTTTTACTGAGCATTTCGTCGAGCTATGTAGAAAAGATTTGTGAGATAGAGACTCAAGTCTTTCGTTATAAGACAAACTAACTTTTGATTGTTTCTAACTTACCTTTTCTGCTTGAGGTACACTTCTTGGGAATCCATCCAACAAGAAGCCACGCTTGCACTCAGGTTTCTCCAGATTGCTCTCGATCATATTAACTACCAAGTCATCGCTGACCAATTTACCTTCGTCCATTATTTTTTTGAATTGAGTTCCCAGAGTAGAACCCGAATTGACTTCGGCCCTTAACATATCACCCGTAGACAGGTGACATACGCAATATCTCTCTTTAAATAACACCGCCTGAAACAGATGCGTTCAACTAAACTCTCGCAGCTATTTATATGTTATTAGGCTAATAGTCAGAAACACTTTAATCGTATAAAATCAAAAGGTGAATTATACAGTTGATTACGTATTAGAAATACGAGAAAAGGAATTTACTACTAATATACTTAGAATTATGCTATCATATAATTAAAAATTAAATTTTATTTTATCAGAACTTTATTTAATCGAAATTAACGTACGTTTGAAAGACATCATAGGTCAAAGAGGACAGATGGCTCGACTTTTAAAAAATGACGGTCAAGTATATGCGTGCGATGAAAAAAAATACCTGAGTGCCCTTGCCGCTACCAGGTGGTCCCAATAAAACGGCATTAATTCCGCTCGAGGGTGTCTCGAGCTTCGTGACTGCTTCCGTTCGCGGCGGCATGTTTTGTCAAAGAGTCGGGAAGGGAAAATTCGTCGAGCTCTTGCGGAAAATGACCTGTTTTTCAGTCTGCCACCAAGGTCGCGCATAACACCGTGTCACCGCGGATAATAATCGCGTGCAACGTACTACTGGAACATCCTCACGAAAGCGCGCGAGTGTCTGATTGTGTGCCTGTGTGCGTGTCGGCTGTCGGTGAGAATTTGATCTTTGACCGAACCGCGATTTGCCACATCTGTCGACCGCCTCGAGAAGCAAATTTAATTCGCGTCGATTTGAACCACCGCGCGGGAAATATCACATCCACATAATATGTACAAATGTACGTACTATTATGCTATGATTTTATACACGCGTACAATTATAGCAAAATTTTACACAAACACACATACATATTCAAATAACACTTTAAGGATTAATTAATAAAGGATGACAAAGTAGCAATAAAGTTGATTAGAAGAGTATTTGAATAGACAGACTTCCAAAAGCACAAGATTTGCAATAAACCTTATGTTAAAGATGCTGTAAAAGATAGAAAAAATAAAAAATATATGAGATATCGCCCATGTATTAATATTACAATATTATATTCACATATATGCATGTGTGCGATTATATATACATACATTATGATCATCAACGAAGATAATATAAAAAATAAGTTATTAAATAATAAAGTAAATTTTTCAATATTCTATGTATATGTATATACATATATATATATGTATATACATATATATATATATATATATATATATATATATAAATTTCAAACTATAATTAAAGTACTAATAAAATAAATAAATAATAATAATATAGGATTATGAATAATAATATTATGTCAAATCAACTGTAATAAAAATAATGTAAAATACACAGTTAAACGCTTAAATACTTTCTTTTGTATATATTACTTTAACATGTATATATTATTTTAACATACTCTTCAAAAAAATACAAAAAAATCTTTCAATATTCCTTCGCGAAAATTTTCCACGAGGAAAATCAATTCCAAATGCAGCGAAGGAAATCTATAGCAAGATTAATAATAAAATCAGCTGAGAAATTTAATAAGAACGTAAGAGATGTGAATAATTATTAAAATACAATCACATATAAATCACCGCTAACTGTGTGTGCTTATCTCAAAATATCCGATTTTTTTTTTCCAAACAAAAAACGGGGTTTTGTTAATCGCGACAAGAACGAGAACTGACATTTTTGCTGCTCCGTTGAAATTCTCGCGTTTAATGTTCCCGTTTAATATTGCAGATCTCTCATACAAGATTTGACAACTGATTGTACGCAAGATTCGGACGAGTTAACAAAATTCTTGTACGCGCTCGAATATATACATACATTGCATATACAAATTGCGGTATTTCATTCCCTTTCATGAAGACGATGAGATGATGTAACAATTGAAAATGATCATTTCTCGCTATTTCGATACTCGCATCATGCCTGTCTCCTCGTATACATACACGAAAAAAACAATCGAAACGCATATACAATGTAATAAAAACACACACTCTAACGCATTTGTTCGCTTTATCTAACGTAACTAAATAATTAGTAACACGTTTTTTTTTTAAAGCAAAATCGTTTAACATGATTAACTTAAGCTTGAGCAATTTTTTTTTGCATCCTATATAAAAATATTATTTTTGAGATCCGAGTAGAATTTCTTTCTTATAATAAGGATTAACATAATTTACAATTTATAATTACAAATTGTACTGAAAAGAGAAGCTCAAAGAAGAATTTCGTTCTCCGAATTTCTAATGAAGCATCATATGTGTTAATTAAATACAGAGAAAAAGCGCCAACGATCCTTATTGATGAGAAATGATCGCGCTAATACATTATGTAATGCAAATAGAAGAGATTTCGGCAGCCTCTTTATCACGTGTTATATGCAAAAATAGACTTTACTATCACTCTCTTGCCGACGAGGAACGACGAAAGGAACCGTCCGTAAAGGAGATTGCGATCGAACGTCGGATTCCTCTCTCACATGAGTTTTTTCTTTTTTTTTTTTTCTTTTTGAAAGATTGCACACGCACGAGTGCGCTTATACTAGGGCTGGCGATTTGCTTCGATATTCGAACTTCGAAGCTTCGATTTTTCGAAGCTTCAAATTCTTTCAAAGTTTCGAATCTTCAAAGTTGTCAGAAGTAACAGCCTTAGTTTATACACGAGATCTCTATTAATATTATTATTATTATAATTCCACATCTACGGGGTGAGAGAGATTCACACTCGCAGAAACCTGCTTCTATTTGCTCCGTTAATCGCGGAGGGAAGTATCGCTTCGGGAATTATATATTTATCGTGAATCGTTTATCTCCGAATGAACGCGTTGTCATGTATCCTTCAACAGCGGGTATAATTATTGTCTATGTATATGTATATATATATATATATATTTATAGTTTCTACAAAAAACGCGCCCTGCATGTTTATAGGTATCACTTAGCTTGGTCGCTTAATCGCGATTTTACACGGATTGAGGGATCGCTCGATCGAGGGACACGAACGACGAAGTGATCACGTAACTATTTGTGAAAAGAGAGTGTATGATGTGATGAGCGGCGTTTCGAGAGTTACTAATATTTTTTCTCTCTCTTTGTTTTTTTTTTTACATAGAATCTACTATGTTGTAAATGAAATCGATCGCGGAAAGGCCAACGTTTCGCATTTCACGTTTCCGGCTGTGTGTGTGTGTGTGAGTTTGCAGCATCTTTAACATTATAATCGCAACGTAAAAGAGACGCATCGAGAAAACGATCTTTTTTTTTAACTTAATATTGCTCATGCATTTGATTGAAATCTTACGGTTAATATAAGGACGGCATACAAATGGATTAATACACGAGGATATATTACAACTCCAAGTGCGACTAAAAATCCTATGCACATTGTACGAAACGTCATATCACCGTCCAACTGTTTTCCTAATTGTTAATTAACTGACAGTTATACCGTCACTTCGCTACCTCGATTGGTTCTAATCTCAGTGTGATTGCGTTCTTACTTTTAACATTAAAATGCTTTCGAAATGGCATTCAAACGAATTTGCAATAATTGCAGCGACCTTAGACAAAAGGAAACAAGAAAGGTTGCTTAACATGTCATAAAGGGAATAAAAATTGCAATGTTTCAAAAACTTTGACGTTACGTATAATGTGCATAGATCCTAAAAAGGTGTAGAAAGTAAAAGTTGCGACGCAACACAGAGATATTGACACTTGTACATAATTGGAGTGTATAAACGCAGCATCCCGGTAAGAAACGAATTCGTGTACCCTTCTTTCTCGTTTATAATTATAAAATTGCCGGGATTAAGCAGCTTTCAATGCGTTATATTGGATTTACGGTACGCTGTAAATCAGTCTGGACCAGCCTGGACCAGCCTTGTGTAATATATCGATTGCTGCAACTTATATATATATATATATTGCAATATTAAATAATTCTCTATTTTTTGATAAATATATCTATCTAATAAATATCATGTAGAATATCTCTCTATAATAAATAATAATACTCGAATTATAAATCAAAAGCAAGACTCATTAGGCTATACCAAAAGCAAGACTCATAGGCTATATCAAAAGTTGCGACGAAATTATGTCCTTATGTGTGTATATCATATCATATAGGAGCGGACATTAATTAATTATAACGCATATACGACGTTGGCGAAAAAAAATCATATATATATATATATAACGATCGAGAAAATCCCTTAAAAATTATGTTATCCATACAAATGTTCGGTACAAA
>OZ020540.1:4635617-4790617 GCA_963971435.1 Lasius platythorax | reverse complement strand
TTGGCCGTGAGCCGAATATCGTGTCGGTGGCGCCATCTTCCGGCTGGAGGAATGAATTTCCAATCGCCGCGTAGCTCGCTGTCGATAATAGAAGCGCGTGATAAACCTGTCAACTTTAAGAATTAATAATTCGCTTCGCGAGGCAGACCACCACTTTTTCTGCCAGATTCTTCATTTTTAAGTGAAAACGCGTCGAATAAGCATATTTTTATTCAATTTTGAGCTAAGGCCCGTATTCTAAATAATTACCAAGAAGTAAATAAAGTTGATGATGTAATGTCAAATATTGATGATATTGAGGAACTATCTATCTATGAGGATCCAGTTATAAATTTAACTTCAAAATCTAGTTCTTTTCAGCGAAAATTAAATGAAACAATGGTAATACAAAAGGTATCGAGTAAAAGACAAAGAAATAGGCAATCAAAGAAAAAAACAAGTGTAAGGACTAACTTGTAGCCAAATGAACAAACTGCACAATACAATGATTATAATGAATTAATCACAGATGATGAATCATCATTCAACTTAAGAAGACGTAAGGATAGTAAGAAAATAAAATGCCTGTTATCGACGTCTAGTGAGGATGAAGCTTTCGAGCAAGGAGTGTATAATCCCAAGTCAGTCTACGTAGACGTAGTTCCAAGAGTAACTAGAAGTAAAACTTGTGCAATGGCAGAGAGAGAGATAGAAAAAAAAACGCGCAAATATTAGCTCGTAAGTCGCTTGCAAAAGCAAGACGGATCTCATTAGCAAAACAAAAGAAAGACAATGAAGAATTTAAAGAGGTAAAAGCACATATATCTATACTTAATTATATCCAGCAATTATTTATATAGGTTTGATTTTCATTATAAATTTTTTTTTTTCCAGCATTTTTCACTGATATATTCCATTAATAATGAATACGTTTACTTTCTTTCAGAATAAAGAGCAAATGCCAGAACAAATTACCAAATCATTGTTGAATGATAAACCAAATATAAAGCAAACTGAAGTGCAAAAAGTGACACCTTTAAGCAAGACAAAGATGATGCAGTCTTCAATATCTGTAAGTTGTATTCACACTCCCTCACATGCTCAAAATCTTTGGAATGAGTTTAATTCTATTTGGAATTACACTACAATATTTATCACTTTTACACATAGATATGTATTTTGATTGTAGTATCCGAAAGCATTAACCGCTTCTGGCGCGAATATCGTTACTAATGTGGATTCCTTTATTCAACCTCCAAAAAGCATCAATAAAGCCAATTCAGTGAAATTAGAGGATAAGAGACGACACGAGGAAGATGCAAGGAAGAAAAGAGAAGAAGGCTTGAGATTACGGACGGAAGAAGAAAGAAGGTAACAGAAAACTCTCTCCTTTTTTTCCTTTTCCTTTTTTTTTTTTTTTTTTTTTTTTATAGAATTGATGCAAATAGACAAACAATAGAACATTTTAAAACTAAGGCAGAGCTGAAGCAGGAACAGATTCCTTTAAAAGAGGTAAGGCCCGATTGCACCAATGTTATTTTGGCTTTAAGTGAGACTTAAATATGTGTTTATCTTTATCTTTCTTTCTACGTTTCATCTACGCAAATATATCGAACTCGAGTAACATCAGTTATAATTTAACAACAGATTTTATTTTTAATAAGATTTTTTTTCAGAGGGTTTATTGCAATGAATGCAACTATTTTGTGAGTACGGAGATGATTCACAACCTTCGTACGCATGTACAGCGCATGCATCAAGGAAGTATACGTATACATATACATATAAAGTCAACCAAATTATCGCAATTTTATGTCGTGTTGCAGAAACCGAAAGAATCTAAAGAAAATATTCCTCCCAGAGGAAGAACAAAAAAAAATTAATGAAAGGTAATCTTTTTTTATTAAATTGTACAAACATGTAATATTTTGAAATATTACATGTTTGTAATGAAATGTTGTCATAAAATGAAATGTCATATCCACAGATGTTTATACTCGATTATTTCCAGTGCTATGGCTGTTCGATTACTAGATATTCAACTTAGTAAACTTAGTAAACTTAGTAAACTTTTATATTTTAACGTTCATAGAATTCTACAATTTTATTTAATTCAGATAATTTTAAACGAGAGTATTTATATATGTATCTATATTATTATGTACATATGTATTTAAATATTGTTATTATGTACATATGTATTTAAATTTATGCTTAAAATTGTGTAAAAATGTTAATTGTGGGGTTGTAATGTAGGAAAAAGAATAAAAGTCATTCTCTCTCAAATATGTTGCGATAGGGATCAAAAAGTCGCCCCCCGCCTCCCCATTCTAGCTTGGGGAGCCGGGGCCGGTATAGTGCCATGCCCTCTTTCATGGTTCCTAATATACCTCTTTTGACCGTTTTCTTCTTACGAGTTGAGGTTCCTCTGCGCCGCCACGTAGTGGCGGTGGCGCGTACTAGCATCGTGACTGACGGGCGCGCGTCGTGCCGGCCTATATTTCGATTTGTTCATCGACCCCAGCGAGAAATGACCCATCAAATCGATGTCTAATTGACGTCGAAATCATCGACATTACATCGTATCGAAATAATGCTCGAAATTTGAGGCTTATTTCGAATTCTGTGTGCTCTATAACATTTTTAAAAGAAAATATTACTTGTGACACGAATTTATCGCCAGATGTTTAAATGTAGCAAATTTATGTATTTTTTTTAGAAACATCGATATTGCATCATTTAGATATCGATATCGATGCTATTTTGATTCATTTTTTTTAAACTATTATAAAATGCAAATATATAAAAAATTATGTTTTATATCACCAGACTTTGATAATGTAAAGATAATTTTATATATAATTTAATAATAATTACGCGTTGCAACATTAACTTTTTAGTCCCTCATTTCGACTAACTCAGAAAAAATTTTATAATAGTAAAATGTCTCTATTCTTAATATTTATCATTTTTTTGAAGAATTATAATTAATAAATGATTATATATATTAACAGATTAAAATAAACAACGAATTAAATATTAATATTAATTAATATTAATATTTATATTTATTAATATAAATAAAGATTTGATTTTAAAAAATAAATATTAAGAATAAAAAGTGAATTTTATGTATGGTCAATTTGTTATTTGTATTATGCGAGTCGTTTTGCCGCGCATGCGCAAACGACCATCATTACGGAGCACTTGGAGCTCGGCGAGCAGGCGTTCGGTTTGCTTGCAGTTTATATACCGGCATCTTATATATCGGCATTGAAGAAGTTTTTATATCAATATATCAGATTAAATTGACGTAGTTGTAGTGAATTGATATTGAGAATTAGTGAATAATATACTATTATGGATGAACCAGCGGTAAGTATATACTTAAGTATATCATACTGCATTTAGGTTAGATTGTTCCTATTTTGTCTTTGAAATTATTATTATTGCTCTTATTTCCTTTTTTTCAATCATCTTATATGAATTTTACAAGATTGAGTAAGAAATTGATTTATTATTTTCTGTAATATTGAATAGTTTATTATTGGCTCATTATTTCAGCCAAATTATTTTATTTTTCTATTGTAACATTTTGTTATATTTATCTATCGCATATGTAGAATATGAATAATATATTAAATTATATATATTAATAGTATTTGTACTCTGCATATGCCAAGGGGTCTACCGCACTGACAATAGGTGTACAAATTTTAAGGAAATAAAAAGGCAATAACGGCAATAACAAGGGCATGAACAAAGAAAAACAACATATATATATAGAAAAAACTACATATAGGAAAAACAATATATATATATATATATATATATATAGGAAATACAACATATCTATATAAGGAATAAATAGGAAATAGGAAATAAAGGTGTACATTTTTTTATGTGCGGTAGACCCCTTGGCATATGCAATAGATAAATATAACAAATTGACAATATTACAATAGAAGAAAAAATAATTTTAATGAAATAAGCCAATAAAATATTATTCAACATTATAGAAAATAATAAATCAATTTCTTACTTTTCAATCTTGTAAATTTATTTATATGTGATTAGAAAAAGGAAATAAGAGCGATAATATAATTTCAAAGATACCTAATAGTTTTAAAAGTATTCTACACCTCGCATTGTATAAAATAGGCAAATTTTGTCAAAAAATAATTATGACAAAAATATATTATTAATTCTACATATTATTCATATTATTAATTTTATATGTTTGTTAACCATTCTTTTCTTTTATATAAATCGATATTTTTCTAACTTTATCAGGGTAGATCTTATAAAAGGAGATTACAGAGAGAGGCATTTAGAATTTCATCAAAAAGAATGAAGGTGGATGATATATTTTACCATATATATCAGCCAAATAATAATGATGAGAATATTCAGCAAAATAATAATAATGAGAATAACAATGATGAATTTATTGATGTAGATGAAAATAATGTGCGCAATGATTTTGAACAAGCTAATTTTATAGAGTTTATAGGTGATAACGAAAATATAGAATTGAATAGTAATAATGAGGAGGGTGATAATGAGAATACAGATATTCAATCTAATATCAGCTTACAAAATGAAAGACAGGATGATAATCCCGATAATAGTGAAGATAATGATGAAAATCATGAAGATAATGATGAAGATAATGATGAAATTCTTAATCTTAATGAGGCTGAGAAAGAACAGTACATCATAGAATTAATTCGAGAATGGGCTTTAGAGGGAGGGCATCTTTCAATGAAAAAATTGAATAGTCTACTTAAAAAATTAAGTACCATTTTTGTGCATATTCCTAAATCGTATAAAACTTTGTTGAGTACTCCAAGAAATTTAGAGATACACATACATGAATTTAATGATGGATCATTGATGTGGTATAAAGGCATCAGAAGAAATTTAGATACTATGCAGTTAGAATCATATTTACATATGTATGATAGAATTCTAATTGATATTAATATAGATGGATTGCCACTGTTTAAATCTTCCAAGATGAAGTTTTGGCCTATTTTAGGCTACCTTACAATGACAAAAAATGCTCCTTTCATTATAGCAATTTATTTTGGAAAGACAGATCCTCAAGATTTAGAAACTTATCTTAGAGAATATGTAAATGAAGTAGAAGATCTGCTTAATAATGGTTATATTTTTAATAATAGAAGATATTCATTTCAAATAAGATATTATATTTGTGATGCACCTGCTCGTTCTTTTGTAAAGTGTTGCATAGGTCACTGCGGCTATGCTTCTTGTGAGAAATGTACTGTTGTAGGCGAATGGATTGAAGATAGAGTAACATATATTAAGCTAGATGAAAATCTAAGAACTGATTATTCATTTTTGCAACAGACTCAACCACAACATCATCAAGATCATTCTATATTGGAAAGAATTAATACTGGAATGGTATCACAATTTCGATTAGATAGTCTTCATCTTGTATATCTAGGTGTCTTTAAAAGGTTGATCACAGCTTGGTGTAGATGGAATGGTTTATGGAAACTTAATAGAATTACTATTGTTGCAATATCACGAGCGCTAGAATTTCTCTCAGATTATTGCCCTCAAGATTTTAACAGGAAGCCACGATCATTAGAAGAATTGAAATTTTTCAAAGGAACAGAATTTCGTAGATTGTGCCTGTATGATGGCATCCTAGTTTTTAGGGACTTTTTGGATGAAAATATTTACAAGCATTTCCTTTTATTACATTCAGCTATATATATATTATCAAATCCTGTTCTGGTTTATTCTATGAATGATCATGCAAATCAATTGTTAAGAACATTTATTACACATGCTGCTACTATATATGGAAATAAATTTGTAGTATATAATGTTCATACACTATGTCATTTGGCAGAAGAATGTGTTTTACATGGCCATTTAGAATGTTTCAGTGCATTTAGATATGAAAATTTTTTGAAATCCATTAAAGATTTACTTCAATCTGGATACAAACCCTTACATCAGGTTGTGAATAGAGATTTGGAGAGAAATATATCTGTACCAGTTATATTAGAAGCTAATGCTCCAAAAATTAAATTATCTAAAAGACACACACCACAAATTGAAGTTGTGCGTGGAATACATTATAAACGTATTTCTATAGATGATGTTATTCTGCAAACTGGGAAAAAAGATTCATGCATTATATCAATTACTGATGAAATAATAATTATTGAAGATATTGTTTCCAGTGAAAATTCTGTATTTTTAGTAGGACAACTATTCCAAAAAATTACGAATTTTTACACATATCCTTTTCCTTCATCTGTTCTTGGAATTGTATCTGTTTCTCAAATAAGTGAAAATGTGAAAATTTTGCCAACATCTGAAATAAAAGCTAAATGTTGGCTTATGCCAGATCATCATAACTCTTTTTTATGTGTGCCATTATTGCATACATTTTCAGTTTTTCAAGCACTGCGATAAATCTTAAACTGGACCTTTCACAATCCAACATTTTCTTATATAAAGATATGCATGTATATAATTTTATAATTTTAATATCTGTATCATATCATTTGGAACTAGTTATTAGAACCACTAAAGTTTATAATATTCATCTTGTAATTTAGTTTGTAGTATTGAAGTTTGCCTGCGAAGATGATAAAAGTGATGAGGAAGAAATTAATTATGAAATTGGCCTTTCAAAATGGTTAACTGATATTAATGAGCAAATGAAAGGTTTTACCTATTGGCCTCCATCTGATCAAGATGCTGGTAATTTTGTTAGGAAAGAAAAACCAGTAGACCGATCTTGGCCAAAGTATTCAGTTGAAGTCCTAAGGTATTACGGTAAGTTTTTGAACTTAAATTATTATATAAATATTTATTAATTATTCTATTTTTTAAATATTCTAATGTTTTTTACTCTATTTTATTGCAGATCTTTATATAAAAGCAAGAGCTGCTATTAGAGGTTTTGTGGCAGAAGGTTCAGCCTATGAGACTGAAAAAGAAACTGGAAGAGGCAAACGAAAAAGAGTGCGAAATAAACTTTTTGATGATACTGATTCTGATGAAGATATAATTACAAAGCGCAATAAGAAATCAATTCCGGCACCGCCAAGCGTTCCTTTGAAACATATACCAGTCAGGAAGGATATAATACAAAATAAAGAAAATAACGAGCTTACTAATTCTCATTCAACGACTTCCTTTTCTCCTTCAAAAGTGAGTTATATATTTGTAATAAATATTAAACTTAATATTAATTTTAAGAAATTATCAAAAATTTTAATCTTGAAAATATCATCTGTTCAGGTATGCTCAAAAAGCAATATTTTTGAGAAACTGGAGAAGAGAACACGGGAAATAAATAACAATGCTTCTGTTAATCATACTATAACTGCACATGAATCCAAACATAGCAATAACAGAAAATCCTCTTGTAAGAATAAATCACCTATTAAGGAGACATCTCCAATAACTATAGAAAGTACTTTCCCACAAAGCTGTGTTTTCTCTTTAGATGTAGATGAAGAGAACTTAACATATGTCGAACAGACTGACATATCAATAAATAAGAAACGTCAGATTAACAATAAGTGTACAGATAGTATACAGAATGTTCCAAGTTGTTCTTTTTATAACTCTCCTAAGGGGACTACGCAAACGAGACGCTTATTCAGTCCCCTTAAATCAGGATTTCATCAACGCATTCTTTCTACTTCCCCAGTCAAAAATTCTTCTGAAAATCCTGAAGTTGGTAAGTCTTATAAAATTTAACAGTATAATATAATTTTTTTTAAATGTATATTTTTTTTAAATATTGCTAAAAAAAGATAAGATATCAAGAGATAAAATATCAAAAGTGGAAAAGCTATTTGAAAGAATATACGTTCGATTAGAAGAAATTAATAATAAGACAGATACAATAATTATGAATCAAGGAAGGCTCAATAGGTCTCTTCTTCCGAATGAAAAGAGACTTCAAAAACCTGTAAATCTTCCAGCTTTACCTGTTAAAACAGAAGATGAATTGAATGCATTGGAAATATTTTTAGAAGATGAAAATAATCTTGCAGCTGTGGTTAGTAAATATCTATTTTTATATGTTAATATATATAATCATTAATTTATTTAATAGAGAAGTTGAGAGATGAAAGGTTTATGGTCAATTGATGATATAAGATATTTTCTATTACATATTTCTTATCGTGTATCTCTTTCTCTTCTTTTCTTAGTGTGATTATTTTAGTTCTTTTATCACATCGAAGGATGTAGCCAAATCTACAGTTAAAATTGCTGTAAAAATTCTTACAAACTCGATAGCATCCACAATGAGTTTTAAAGGACAGAACAAAAAAAAATCCTTTTATAAATTGAAAATATGGGAGGCCATACAAGGTGAGAGTTACTCATTAATTATTTTTTATACAATTTTAAAGTTATATGTATTACGCAATTATATGATTATTTAATTTCCTGAGATAAAATTAATCGACATTAATGTGATCATATCAAAACAGATTTTTTTAAATGATATTTTATGTTTTATTTGAGAGTATGATTCCATGTATCTGTTTTAGGTTCCTTATTGATTAAATTTGATGATACAGCCCTTTTTGAAGCAGAGGAAACCATGAAAACTTGGTTAGCCAATGCCCCGTGGCGTAAACAAGATAATGAAACTAATGGGAAAAGATGCATAAAAAAAAATGGGACGAACACTGCAAAGTAGTAGTTGGACAAAATGTTTATGTTTTATAACTATATTTTATTCCTAATATTTTTTTTTAAATAGTTATTTCTAATATTTTTTTATTTCTAATATTTTTGATTAAAATAAAAGAGAAGTTGTAATACAATTTCATATCATTGTAACAACAATTCAAAAACAATATTATAACAACAAAGTTATGCAATTTTGTTTTTAGTTTCAAAAAATAATAATTTAATATTTGATGTAATTAAACAAAGTTAGACACATTATAAATTACTTATAATCACAGTGCATTACTAAGTTTATAAAGTTTGAATAGTTTGAATCATAAACATATAGTAAAATGTTATTTTTTGGTCAATCTCAGTATTAAGTTGCCAAGTTACTATAAGCAAACACTTTAAATTAAATATAATTCTCTAATCTTTTATTTTTTTATTGTTTATTTTTGTTTATATATATATATATATAAAATTATATATATATATATATGTATATATAATTTATATATATGATTAATATTTTAAACATACACTATTCTTTGTAAACTGTAGTACATGCTGTAATACATGTTTAACATGTTTCTTTGTATTCTAATTTAAAATAATTTTTTATTTTATATATGTGCTAATTTCATTTTTTGTTATTGAATACGAAAAAGACAGTTTTTAACTGACTGTGATTTTTATATAAAAATTGTATCTGAGACGTATCTAGTCTGAAAGTTAATTAAAATAATTAAAAACTGTTTAATGTTCATGTTACAGAGAAATAAAAATAGTTATTTATTTCAACTTTTAATTGAATTTTTACTTGTATTATTATAAAAAAATTAAAATACAAATCTTTTTCCTGCATTATATGTCGAAATAAATTAATATTATTTAAATTAATAAATATCACTATTATGTTCAATATATTTAGTAAGGCTAGATTTGTAATTTAACAGTTATAATTTAATGTTTGCAATTTAATAGTTTAATTTTAATTAATGTAATGTAAGTTAATTTTAATTATATCTGTTCTAAATTAATATATACAAATGTTGGTTGAATTGCATTTATCTAACCAAACGATAATTTTTAATGTATTTTACGAATAGTATTGAACACGTATAGTGAAATGTGAATAAATTAATTTATCTTAATGTATATAATACAAGAAAAAGATTTATATTTTCTTACTCCTTAATTAAATAAATAATTATTATTATAGTAAGGAAAAACTAATCAATATTGAGTCGAAATCGATTTATTCTGAGTCGATAACTCATCGAAAGTTGTGACATAAATCAATCGAAATCGATGATATATCATTTAGTTTTCGATATGTGTTTTCGACATTGATTCGACATCAATTTGATGAGTCATTTCTCGCTGGGACGTTATGGCATGGCGCCCCCCCAAAAACGGCGCCATGGGCGACCGCCCCGCTCGCCCCATTCTTGCGCCGGGCCTGCTGATGATATTAGGAGAAATAGAAATAATTTATAAAAATATAGTCAATATATCGAAATTCAACATTTATATATTATTATGTACATATGTATTTAAATAATGCTTAAAAATTTGTAAAAATGTTAATTGTGCGGTGTAATGTAATAGGAAAAAAAAATAAAAGCATCATTCTCTCTCAAATATGTTGTGTAACGATACGTTGTACATAACTCTATTTTAATTTTGCTATAATATTACAATATAGTTAATAGTTTTATAATTTATTCTTTCGATATATATATATACATATATATATATTGTATCTAAATCCTCTTTTCATGGTTCTTATTATATACTAGAATGCCAAAACGTTACACGCACTTAATAAAACATATTAATAAGTTCATGAAGTTTCGATATACATATATTTTTGATCCACAATTATATATGGATGTAGCACGGACATGAACCACTAAATGATCGACAGTATCGAAAAGTGGATGTGGATCAGTGATTCCAATTCCTAAAAGTGAATGTATGGCGCTGCTCTACGGCCTAGTAAAAGCGTCTCACGAAAATCGCCGGGGCTGCGTTCCAAAATTTACTCCTTAGGGTAGAGTAGCGTTTGCTTGACCAATCAGAACAAAGAAATTTGTATTTCTTTTGTCTTGATTGGTCAATCAAACGCTACTCTACTCCAAGGAGTAAATTTTGGAACTCAACCCGGCATGGCCGCTCTCAGGCTTCTCTCTGATAATACTCGCGCGATTCCGTGACATCAGTCGCGTGCTCGCGACCACCGTCCGTCCACGTGACATTAGCTGCTGCTGCTGCAATCCGTGTGTGTGTGTGTGTGCGGGGACCAACCGAGCGATTGATTCCGCGCGGGTGTCAAAAAATTGTAGGTTCTCTTATAAGGCGCGATTTTTTTTGTATGCCATCCGCGATCGCGACCTCAGTCCCTGAGATACGTGCATGTTAGTATCCGCGTACGACGCGCGATCTAACTATGATCAAATTATTCTCGTTGAAACAAGCGAAAAAAGATGGCGAGTCACCCAAGGCTGGTACCCAGAAGAAGGCGTCCGCGGCGCAGCTGAGAATCACAAAAGGTTCGGGATTGTGTAAGCGATGCGTGTCCACGCCGCGTCCACGTCTCTCATCTCTGGCGTTCCCTTTTTTTTCCAGACATAAACGAACTCAATCTCCCGAAAACATGCGGCACGGAATTCCCGGATCCCGATGACTTGCTAAGCTTTAAGTTAATCATCTGTCCAGATGAAGTGAGTACACGTGTATTGTTGCGGAGCGTTTCGGAGATTCGTTACGATATCGGGTCAAGTGATGACTCTCGTCGTTTCAAAATTATAAATTCGAATCTCATTTGCGATGTCAACAATTTGATGTTGCAAATTCCTGTCAAGATTGACAATGGTTCTCCTCAATCAATGGTATGCCTCAATCCGGTTGATTGTTTCAGGGATTTTATAGAGGTGGTAGATTCGTGTTTAGTTTCAAAGTCGGTCCCAATTATCCGCACGAGCCACCAAAAGTGAAATGCGAGACTCAGGTTTATCACCCTAATATTGACTTGGATGGTAATGTGTGCCTCAATATTTTGAGAGAGGACTGGAAGCCTGTTCTCACGATCAATTCCATTGTCTATGGTCTCCAGTATCTTTTTCTAGTATGTTTAATTCCATTAATATATCTTGCAACTTGCAATATTTTTTTTTCATATATGAGAATCTTATATCTTCCTATTATTTGTATATATAACAAAAAATTCTATAAAAGCTTCTTAAATGTAATTTAATTTTATATACATATGTGTGTATGCATGTCTGAATTTTATTATGAAAGTTTCTTTTAAGATATTATATCAATATAATCTTATTTTTAGTATGATGATATTCTTAATATCTCTAATTATTGTTAATTTTTTTACATTTTCTAAGTTGACATATAATGTAATGACAGGAACCAAATCCTGAGGATCCATTAAATAAAGATGCTGCTGAGGTTCTACAGAACAACAGAAGGGCATTTGAACAAAATGTAGCAAAAGCAATGCGGGGTGGTTATGTAGGATCATATTATTTTGAACGATGTCTCAAGTGATACAGTGCCTCGCCATCAATGCTGTACACGCTTCACCAAGGACTCGCTGTAGGTGAAAAGATCCTAAAGTATGGAATGGATGCAGAACTACACGGTGTCCTCATTGTCATTTGTATGACGACATTAATATATTTACTTTCTTTATGTCTTGCCAGGCCTATATACATTTAATTGGACAAATACTTTCTGTTAATAAACCTGAAGTGAAACGGATGCATCATTCATTTTACTTTCAACATTTATCAAAATGTTTATCGGCCGTGGCATTATTTTAGTGAATTTGAAGTGCAGTGTTGAAGGAATTGTAGAAATATAGTTTGACATTTGGCAGATGATAGATGTTACAATGCAAGATATTTAATTGTATTAAATACATACAGTAATTCTGGACCTCCAAAATTAGGAATTTTCCAGATCCTGAATTTTTAACTCAGTTTTTTTTTTATAGGTATCTTAATTTATGAAGTATTTATTTTCCGAAATATATAACTTCCATTTTCATTATAGCTTTTTTTCACTGCAGCATCTATCGAAATCTGTTTCTCATTTAAATATATGTACAAGTAATTTAACTTATGTATTGACTGAGAGTGGAATATAAGGCTGTTACGGAACTGGAAATGTTTTGTTTGGATTTTCACAAGCATTATATTTTAATACCCAACAAAAAAAATATAGGTCTTTTTCTTATATGTACATAAAACCAAGGATCAATGTTTTTATGAAACAAATTTGAATTTATTTCACACTAAGAGAGGAGGATTGGTTTTCTTTGCCCTATGTACAAGTACAAATTTTATAGCAGTCGCTAACAATTGTGAGATACAATACGATTGTGAAACTTTTTATGCTACAAAATTCAATTTATTATTACACTTCATAATTACTAGAAACGTTGAAAAGTGTATTTGAACGTCACGCTTGTACAGTGTATGTAAAATAATTGAGCATATCTCAATGTAATTTAAAAAAAATTGTGATACATGCAAGAATCACAGAAACATAACAAAATGTATGTTAAAAATGTGCCACCAATTCTTCTCTTTCTCCTATCTGTTCTTGTATTGATGTATAAATCAAAATATTTAGCTAATATACATGTCCCTCTAATGAATCTATATACATTTTGGAGTTCGCAATAGTAACTAATCGCTGGTGAAAGTAAGAAGAGACAACTAGAGATGGGAGAGCTATATCTATACAAGAATATTCTTTTTATGTATATCGAAATTAATAGTAGAATTTAATGTTGCTATCTTTTTAAACAATTTTTTTTTATTTTAAAGAAATCAACGACTTACAATTGTGAATTCCAAATTTTATATATTGCGCACGATTGCATATATTTTACTGTTTACTAAATATATTCGAATAGACAGGTGTAAGAGAAAATTAAATGCTTAAATTCACAAACATATTGTAAACTCCAGAAATAAAGGTCTTGGATAAATAAATAAATGACAGATATACAATATATATATATGTATATATAGATACTACATTTTCAGTTTAATAGCGAAGTTTCTATAAACTTCATCCGTGTATTAAAGCATCAGTATGTAATTATATCTTACCTCTTATAGGTTTATACAATATCAAGACTTAAGCGTATATGTGATTTTGTCGTAAGACTCACTGCTGCTACACTGTTTATTTATAATTATCATTATATAAAAATTACCGAGAGAATGTGTGCGGTAAATATCCAAAGTTACACTTCTTACAAAGAAGTTACGGTTCGTATCCTATAAAGAGCAAAGGAACAATATTCGTCTTCTCTATCAGTTATTATATTATTTAGTTATTATTATTATTATTTATTATACTTTAATACACAGTATACTTATAGAACTTATGAACTAGAGAAGTGTCCTGGCCTCACTCCGACCTACAGCTTTACTCTGCTGTATTCTTTAATTTAGGTCCCGTCTGCGTTAAACGTCTCAAGGCACTTTTTTAAATATTCTTCTTTGAGAAAATTGACTTAATCAATTAACTTTTTTTCATTACGTGCACAAAGATTTTAACCGTACCAAATAATAGGTCGCGAGTTCGGATCACAATGTGAAGATTGATGGCATCTTTATTTGAGCGCGTCGTACCATTCGTGAAATAGATACGAGATTTTAGAAATAGCTTACGTTTTACATATATTTCTGATATAAACGCTGCAAGAAATTGATAATAGTCGTAATTCCAAGTAAAACCAATCTAAGCAGGGTACTGCAAAATAAAATTGGCCAAAATATAAGTACACAATTATTAATTGTTAAAAAAATTATTCCTTTTAATATGTCTTATATATATCTACAGAACTTTGTTTTACAATTTAAGCATCTCTTACCAATTTCAAGCAAATCAATTTTACTGCCGAATTTATAAATTAGCCATGTAACTTTCTGATATTTACAATTTAAAATCATCTTCTGTTACATAGAAAATATTTCCTTTTGAAGTTTAAGAAAGAGAGACATATGCAACTTTATATATGGTACAAATATTTTAAAAATATTGAGCAATCTATAAACATACACTTTTCTATATCCTCTTTTTCATATTATTTTATATTATTAGATTTTCATACTAATAATATTTATTATGAACAAATAAAACTTAACCATGTACAATCGAGTAATTCTAAACATGTTTAGAGCGTATTAAGAAATTGTAAAACTTAGTTTGTTTTGATTTTCAATAAGAACATTTTGTTATTGAATCCTGTATTAAATTCCTTATAAAATTGCAGCAAAAATTTTATTGAAGTTTTTAAACAATGACAATTCTATATATTTTGTCTGTAATTTTTTTGAACATATTGATCATTAACATAATCTATTATATATTGTTTCTCATCTATACCACATTTGTTGTATCTTTGCATGCACCCTGTATATAGAATTTTTACCAGGAAAATCAGGAAAAATTTATATTACATGTGATTAAAATTATTGCACATTTCTTGCAGTTTTATGAAACAGCTAAGATCTAATATTCGACAAACAAAACAAAAATCTGGTTAAGTATATAAATCTATCATAAATATATATCATATACATATACATATACATACATATATATATGTGTATATATAAAATCATCATTTTGTTCATAAAGATATATATATATATATATATATATATATATATATTCTTTATCAACAAAATGTTAATGGAAAACATGTAATTTTATTAATCCAATAATATTTTAGTAAAAAATTTTAAAAATATAGATCATGACTTGTACTTTAAAGCGACACGTAATTGATGCATGCATTCTTTTGCATCCTGATACAAAAAGTACTTGTGCAGTAATCATTTCACTAACCACAGCACAGAACACCTCTTCTTTGTACGCCTTTATCATTTTGGGCTCTGATATTTATAGTTTATTTCTGCTCCGAGACTTCGTTCTATATAATTACAATACACACCTCGTGAAAGAAAGAGCTATGCTTAAATTTATCTGTGTTCTCGTTGATGCCTTTTAATGGTGTACTGTAATTATATTCTACAAGATCTATGATTGCAAAGACTTTATTACATAGTTATAGAAGCTATTTAAATTGTCTTTGACTAAGCTAGACAGCTAAGCCAATTTGACGCAGCTCCATCTTTCAGAGTATATTGGATAAAGTATATGATGTAAAATTATCTTTTCCAAAATAAAATAAGCTGTGCTGGGATATACGTAAAGTGATTAGTAGCTATGCAGAATGTTTGGCCATATATATAATACAATGTACATTTAAACAGACTTGAAAAAAGTGTTTATTTAAAAATCTAAATTGCTTTTATCTAAATATTTACTGGTAGGCAACACAATTCTGCGATTTACTTCTAGTAACCTTGACAACTTACACTTTCTCTTTTGCTGTAGAATAGTAATTCGCAAATATATCTGGAGAATATGTATTGCATAACATTTTGCTGAACTAATTAATCATTAATAATATCAAATAATATAGTTTATACACATACTCAAAGGTTTCTTGATATATTTATACCAACAATTTTTAACACGTTTTTATAATTATATAAACTAAACCATTTTGTTTTGCTAAAACAATTTTAGACTAAGGCATGCAATTCGAGACTATTAAATATACATTTTGTATGAAGAGTATATATCTAGCAAGCCATGCTAGAATTTTCTATGAGTCAAAGATTTACTCAAAAAATGAAATATATAATATATATAATAATAATTTAATATTATAAATATATAATGAATAATATAATTTAAAGCAATAATTACGTCAATAATTTTCAAGAAAACTTTCATTATAGCTTACTAGATATAACACCTCAATTGAATCAAATCATATAAATGAAATTTATAGTATAATTTGTATAAAAGAGAGAGAATGTACATTTTTCTTTTGTATGACCAAAACATTTTTCTTATGATCGCTAAAAGGCAAATTTGCTGTCTCGACTAATGAAACAATAGTATGCACAAGACTAATCTCATGGAGATAAAGTATTAATGTCATTGTATTAAAGTAAGACTTTGTTGGATTGCCTTAGTAATGTACAATTAGTTTACACAAAAATAGAAAATGCATAATGTTCTTGAAATAATCATGTAGTAATGATTGCTACAAATGTCTGTTCCAGATTCTGTATAATTTGTTTACTTACTTAATCTAAAATTGAAATGATTACAAGTCTTTATCGACTTAAAGGTGTCCCACCAAAATTAAATGAGGTGGGCACAGTCTGTGAGTGAAAGGCATAACCTAGAAAATTAAAAAGATATTTTTCATTCAGATTTAAGTAAATTAAAAAATATATAGAAAAGTAATAATTAATTCACTATCATTTTTATACATATAGCAAACACAATTATCAATTATAATTATTAAATAAATTATTAAAAACAGAAATAAATTTACCTCCGCTCTGTTCGATTCTTTTACTTTCTAAAGCTGCTTTACGCTGATCTGCCAACAGAATAATTTCTTGTAGAGCTTTCTCTTGTTCAGGACTAAGGAGACTCGTTAACGCCCTATACCAGGTCATGTCGGTTCTTTCAATATCTAGTTAAGAATTTAAAAAATATGTAAAATATAGATTATATTATGGATATTTTGTGCGCGAAATTAGTTTATATAAAATACTTTTTTAGATATTTACTTTGTATGACTTCCTTGAAAACAACGTATTCATCTTGGTTAGAATCGTCCGAATCTAGGGGCGTGATGTAGCTTTCAAGAGCGGTCTCTTCGTTACCGTCATATTCTGAATCGTCATCGTCGTCAACGTCGGATCTGTGATCACCGTGATGACCGTCTTGTATAGATGCGTTAACATTATAACCATGTTGAACGGATGTCCGCGTTATTTTGTCCTGTAATTTCTCGAGATACTCCTGATTGGCATCATCTATTTCGTCCTCGTCAGAGGACAAAACTTCTGAAAATAATCAAATTTAGTTAGCTCTTTTTGTATCATAAATTAATATATATTTAATATACATGAAACTTATTCTTATACCTTCGTCAATGTCGCTTTCTTCCTCGTCATTCTCGTCATCGTCTCCATCTGCAACTTTAGCAGCATATGCTCTCTTCAGACCCTCGAATAACAGGATTAAGGATGGAATAATTTGCGTCGCGCATTCATTCACAGCGGCTGGTCGAGCAGGACCCATGCTGATTAATGTACACAATCCAAGAACGCACAATTTACGATCGTGTAAACTGCAAGGAAAAATCATACATCTTACTCTTACAAACTGTAGAAATAAAATCTAAATTAAAAATTTTATATCTTATAATCCTTTTTTAATAATTCTATATTATAATACTCTTCTGTGCTCTATATAAAAAATACATACCCCAGGAAACAATCTGTATCATTGATCCATTGTTTGATAAAACGCGAAGCGAGCGGCTCTGTCGACTGATCAAAGTTTCCTTGCAATCTGTCCATTGTTTGTAGACACAGTGCAGGATTGTAATATAGAGCAGCGATAACTACTTGAAGACACATAGTTCGCAATTCCGAGGTTTTAACCTCGCGCATTAGGCGTTCTAGCACTAATTGCACGAGCGATGGTATACACTAAAATTAAATCGATTTATTATTCGTACCATTTCGTAAAATATAATTACGTTTATTTGCATGTAATTTCTAATTTTTGGCATTGTAACATTACCTGATCTATATGTCCTTTACATTGCAGAATTATGACTTCTAGCAATTTAGCAGCATGACATTCGGGATCTTCTCCACCCTCACCAGTCAAAACCTATATGGACAATAGTGTCATGTTTAGAAAATAATTATACTGACTAGAGTATAGAGAAAATCCTCCGTAAGTACTTACAGCTTTACACATATTGAACATAGCCAAAATATGATTTTCATTCGACAAAAACGCCGGAGTATCGACGGTGATGTAATTATGTAGCGCAGGCATCATGTCAGTGAAATAATCGAAACCATCCTTTTGGAAAAGCTGATACATGAGTTCTAGAACTTTCCACATGTCTCCAGATATACTTTTGCCCGTCAAATCGTAAACTAACGATAACGCTTCTTCGTAAAATTCTAATCGGAAAAGAGAAAAATTATTAAAATATAAAAAGTGCAACATTTATTTCTCTATTGAAAAAAATAAAGTTTATCTATAAATTTATATAAAGTATAATAAGTAAATTTATATAGTATAATAATGAGCATTATACGTATTAAAAGTCAAAAATAGAATCGAACAGTTCCATTAAAAAAAAAACTAATTAAAATCTAACACTAATTGAAGCTGGAGAAACTGAAATATCTCAAAGTACCATCAAATAAGTAATCAATGTTATTTTTGTCGCGATGCCAATTTTAGATATTAATAAAATAGAATATTAATAAAAATTTGAATATACGAGAAAAAGAAAACATACCCATTACACTTTGTCCAAAGATATGAGCTACTACTTGGAGGACAATTGGCTCGAGTTGTGACATGATTTGGGGCTGCTCTTCCATTACTGTTAAGACTGTTTCAATTGTGTTTAAGAGGCCCATTGCTGTTATCGCTTTTTCATCGCTACCTTCATCTGTTTCGAGCACTTGGCTAAACGTAGCAGCCTGAAAAAAAAATATAACATGATACTCTACTTTATACAAACTCTTTCACGAGATTACATACTATCAAACTTCTTACCAAGTGTTGACAAATTTCTACAGCGATTGGCATTAATTGTTCAGTATATGTACAGACAATCTTTTGCATAACACTCGTCAAATCATCATTTTCCGTTTGCCTTATAATAGTCAGTAATTCGAGCGTAATTTGTTTGATTAATGGCTCGATATATTTCTGAGCCTTGGGCTGCGCCGCAAGCATCATTTGAAGCGCTATGGCCGCTTCGACTTTAACAGGCAAATCTTGATCAGTTAGGAGAGCATTTGTAATCAGTCTAATCGCGTCGACTAAAATTTGTTCCGATTTAAATTTAATTTCCGAAAAATAATGCATCACCCAACAGGCCTGAAAATATAATTAACACAGTTGTGTCTATCATGTCATAATTTTGATCATTACATAATTTCATATTTATCATTTTACTTACTCTCGCTCGCATATGACCATGATGACTATTGAATTCGGGGAATACATATTGCAATAACATCTTATCCATTTGTTCTTTATAAATCTTCTTCTTCAATAAAACATCAGCCAAACTTCCAATCTATATATGAATAAAATTTTATATATTACACATTAATAATATGTATAAAACGCATGTACGAATATATATATATATATATATATATATATATATATATATATATATATATATATACAGAAAATTGTGTAGAGTAGCCACACAAAAAATCTAAGCAGCACAAATACTTTTCTATGAACGTACCATATGCAATGCACCATCTTTTTGTCTTGGGTCTGCATTTGGACTAGTTAACACCTCTAGACAAAATTGCATCGTTTTTTGAAGCATATCTTTTCGTTTTCTACACGCCGAGTGCAACAAAGTCTGCGCCGCTGTTACCGGCGAAACAAAGTCCTCGAAAATATCTGAAAGCAAACTGATAAGCATGCAAAATTCTCTAAAACGTTTAAATCAAACGCTGTTAACTCGATTTTACCAAATTTCACTCTGATATATTCATAGGGATCAGTGTTCCATAATTCCTCATCGGCGGCGGAATATGAGAGGATAGGGAATAAAACGTCACGTATGATTTCGAACATATGAGGCTTCAAAAATTTCCAAGAGAATGCGTGACTCACGCTGAAAGCGCGACAGAACATTATTATTATCATACATTCAGAACATTATTATTATCGTTAATCCTTTAATCAGCAAAACGTAATCGTTTATTAATATATAAATTCTTACCCCTGATTGATATAATTGATTGACTGCTGTACTACTCTAGGAGAGATATATATTTTTCTACGATACTGATCCAAAATTTTTAAAAGAACCTCAAGAATACCAGCGCTGAATGTTTGCAAATACCATTCAGCAAATTCTTGATATTCTTTGGTCACATTTCCTGGACTACCGTATCTATAATTAACAATGCAGTATCAGAATATAAACGTTCCTTCATTTTCAGCATTAGTTTTAAGCTTCATTATAAATAAATTTATATAATTACCTTTCAAACATCCTATGTAAAATATGTAACGCCCATTTTTTACATTTCCACCAAGGCAGTTCTGCGCGTTCGTCATCGTCAAGATCAGGATTATTAATCTCTGGCGGGACTGGTCTATCAGCTATTTGTCTTACTACATCCATCCATTGTGAAAATACTTCTCTCGAGATAAGGTCAAGGGGAAGCGTGTACTGCAGGGAAAATAAGACATACATGTCATTAAATTTCAAAATATTTCAACAAATATTGTTTTTTCTTACATTTCGATATTCCCTGCATACCTGAGTAAGCGCGAAGAAAATTTTTAGTATCTGTTTTTGAAGTAGGACAGATTGCTCGGACGAATCTGGCAATAAGCGTAATATCAATTGATAGATCATAGGGAATAACAAGTTCATTGCTTCATTTAATGGTCCCCTCTCTTCTGCTTTCTTATACCTAGTTATCAGGGTAGAAGTGTGGGATAAAACATATACTGTACAGCAAAACATTGAAAGTGTAAGATTAAATATACATACTCAAAATTTTTAACAAGCTGATGCAGCGCGAGGAGAACACCAGGCCAACACGAAGCATCTGGATTTTGAAGGTATATCGTAATTTTGTCTACTATTTGTGTCCATCTTCCAGGAAAATCGTGTTTAACTATATTACTGATGCATACCGCTAATTGTACTCTAAACATATAATGCAAAAAGACAATATATGTTATAACAATTATAATATGTATATATATTTTTAGTTAATGACATAAATCCAACATTACAACTTGCCTAATTATTTCTGGAGCATGTACCACCGCGTCTACTATGGCATCGCGTATCATTGCACGATCTTGCTCGTGAATACTAAATTCTATGGGTCCACTATCGGCCTCTTTATCAGCCCAATTTGAAGTAATTAAATTTTTTAAGTAAATTACACCTATACAAAGACAATAGAATATTGTTTCATGATTTAAGTTTCATCTTCAATTTTGTATGTATCACAAAAAGATTAAAAGTAATTATTTACCAGCCTGCCTGACAGGCAAGTCAACTTCATTTGACATTACAACTTGTAGAAGCGTTGGAGCAAAACCAATGATTTTGTGAATCTGAAAAATTCAAGGATATCATTATATCCATTTGTACCCTGTGTCATTACATCATCATTATTGCTACAATGTAACTGCATTCTACAGGCTTGTGACAAATTACAGAACATACAAAGTATATGTATAATGTACAGCATATATATCTATATACTAAGTATGTAAAAATAACACACATACAGTGACATATGAATGAGGAAATTACAAGCCATATCGAAAAGTTTCCTTCGATGATACAGCGCATTAGCACGCAACCTAACACGCGATTCATCAAGTACAATCGCGAGACCTTTATTCCACGCTCCGAAGGGTGAAGCGCCCCTGAGATTATTCCCTTTGCGCGCGATACACATCGCACAAGAGAGGTTAACGGGCAAAAAAATACGGATCATTCGGCAAAACCGAACGAGTCATTCCAGACGCGAGTATCTCGAGAACGAAACAAGCATGAATCGCCTTTCTCGCGGTCTCTCTAATTTCCTTCATTCGCGGCCGAATCGCTCCGAGTCGATGAGAATTGAAGTGTCGGAACATCCATTAAAAAAGAAAAAAAAAAAAAGGAAAAAAAAAGAGTCTGATCGAGGGATAATCTAGCGGCAAAAGGTACATCCTCGTCGAGGACGTATCCTCTCATCTGTTACGTGCACGAGATCATCCCGGTGCGACACGAAGCGGACGAGCCACATGTTTTCGTGGAGGCTCTTCGGGGCCTTTTTCTCCCTCCTTTCCTCTCCGCCCTCCGCCAGCGAATCGCGGAGCACGTTTTCGCTCGCGATTACGCGAGTCCTCCCGAGTGATTTTCTCGCGTACCTGATTGAGCTGTCCCTCCGCCTCCTTTTGCTGCGTGGGGTCGATCGTCGCCCGCAGCAGCTCCGTGAGCTTTCGCGCGTCCATCGCTCCGGGCCACCTCAGCTCGCACGTAATTAATTAGACGCCTGAATTTTTGTGACCGATACCCCGTATTTGACCCGGCGCATTCACCTCAATGCTGCTCCTCTTGCCTGTCCGTGCGATCACGTGACAACATGGCGGGCATGGAACAGCTTTGAACGGTCGCATCCGGTCGCGCGGAGCGCGTCGGACGCCATCTACGATCACGTGTCGGTATTCCGGTGAGAATGAAACTCGTGTAGATTGACTCGTCCAATCGGGACGAACGAATTCTAGCTCCTTTCATTCGATTGGTCGATTTGCTTGCTCGTATTGAAGATCGAAATTTGACTTATCAAAACAAAAGGAGCTAAAATTTAGTGAAATGAGCGCGTAATTAAACGTTGAAGAAAAAAAGTAAAAAATTGATAAAAAAGAAAACAATCGAGGAAGTGTGTAGTAGCTAAAAACAGTAAATCAAAACCTATAATAATAAACTTACAATTACACTAGGGAATAATTTTTGGCATTCTGTATATATACTTTATACATATATGTTAATGTGAAAAAAATATATATATGTATAAAATGAACATATATGTATAAATAAACAAAATAAAAAACGAAAACGTGAGGATCTCATGAGAACCCGCCCAGCGTCGTGCTGCCGCACAGCAATGCATCGACAAACTAAATAATCGACGTCAAAAGCTGTCAAATATGGCGAGGGGCAGCGAGAGACAGAGAGAGCGGATATAATTGACATGTAAAGATGTGAATAGGCCTGACCGCACTGCGATCTAGGGCTTCGAGAGAGGCTGGGTGGACCGAGACCGACACGTTCGCGGTGTCTCGCGCGAACGACGTGATACGACGCGGTCGACGGGATCGCGATGTCAGGCTCGCCGGCGGCGCCTCCCGAGTGCCGGAAGTGAAGTGCGCGCGAGGGTGGCGGCGAGCAGGAGAGCGAGCAGCGAACGGATCTGGTCGCCCCGGATACGCAGCCGGAGGGGGCTCGGCGAGGGGGTACAGGAATACGAGGGGCATGTTACAGTAATCCGGTGGGCAACGGACTATGGGGGCCCAGCAGACCAAGGACAGGGTGATCCCCGCTGGGTCCACCGTGCGACAAACGCGCAAACAGCAAATCAGGAACCTGAAGGATACGCGCATCATAGGCTCTAACATATTCACCGAGCACAGCGGTGAGGAACACGCATGTTAAGTTATCCTCCTGATCCACTCCATTGTGTGGACACGTTTCTATTTCTGTCACGCAAAGATATTCTGCGGAGCAGAACCTCTGTGCACTGAATGATCTTTACACATGTCGCTATGTAGTTTGTGTTAAATCGTAGTTCTATAGTTCACGGAACTGGCATGCATTCCTATATGTGAGATGTGCTTCCCTGATTTGATGTAGAATAATATTGCGGTATCTATATAGAATTTATGATAAGAGAGAAGAATTATTTGAGAAGAATTTAGTTTTATGATAAAAGCCTCTTAACATGTAATGAGTGTGTATTAATGTCTACATTGATGAATGTTTCTCAGTTAATATGGACATATTAGAGTGATTGAATAGGAATTTTACAATGTATAAATATATATTTATAGAAAGAATTGAAAACTTTAAAAATGTTTGAAGCAAAATTCCATTGGTTTATCACTCTTGTGTTGTATATTAAATATTTGAAATATAGCTCTGAGATTTTTATATATTTTATTATATAAGCAAAAAATTGTTTTGATTGGCAATGGCAGAAATTTTTATTCTAGGCATATATTGAAAGTTATAAAGAGAAACTCTGTTTGCTATTTCTTGCAGAGGCACTTTTACAAAGTAGACCGCTGCCTCACATTCCAGCATTGCCAGAAGGTGATCCCCCAAGTGGTTCTAGTGTTCAATCAATTTCACAGCAAGCAAATGTTCAACAACACACCAGTGTGTCTGCTAGTGGGCTTCTTGAAGCAGCAAATAGGTCAGTTCACTGTTCAAAGTCTGCAGCAACATATGTCTATTTATATATGTCTACTTATATAATTACTATATACTTTTGCAATTTTAATGTAGAAAGAAATCTTAAATTTTTTAAATATAATGTTAAGAATAATGTATCAAAATTCTTGTTGTATATGGATTATTTTTTTATATTATTTTTTTTATATATAAGATCTAGAATTTTAGATATAAAAATAACACATATTGATTCAATACATACCAATTGCAATTTTAAAAGAATTATCTTTAATCCAAAAAATTTAATCCTAGAAATAATATTTTTAATCATTTTATGCAGATGGACTAGCAAAGAAAATCTGTTGGCGCAGGAGGAAGATGATCCTCAGTTATTCGTTGCTTTGTATGATTTTCAAGCTGGTGGAGAGAATCAACTTAGTCTGAAAAAGGGTAATTTGTACTTTTTATTAAATATTATCATAAATACCATATTTCATATGTAGATAAGCCAATAAATATTGCATACCTTAAATGTTTATTCTTTAATATTTCTGAACAGGTGAACAAGTACGTATCCTAAGTTACAATAAGAGCGGAGAATGGTGCGAGGCTCACTCGAGCACTGGACAAGTAGGATGGGTACCGTCGAATTATGTGACACCCGTGAACTCTTTGGAAAAACACTCTTGGTATCACGGGAGGATATCTAGGAATGCTGCGGAATATCTATTGAGTTCGGGAATAAACGGCAGTTTCCTTGTACGGGAATCAGAGAGCAGTCCCGGTCAACGTAGTATCTCTTTGAGATACGAGGGTCGAGTGTATCACTATAGAATCAACGAGGACAGCGAAGGAAAGATGTTCGTCACGACGGAGAGCAAATTTAATACGCTGGCTGAACTGGTGCATCATCATTCAATGCTTGCCGACGGCCTCATCACGCAACTGCTGTATCCCGCGCCAAAGCACAACAAGCCTACCGTCTTCCCGTTAAGTCCGGAGCCGGACGAATGGGAGATCAATCGAACGGACATAGTAATGAGGCATAAATTAGGAGGCGGCCAATACGGTGACGTGTACGAAGCGGTCTGGAAGAGATACAACATGACCGTAGCGGTTAAGACGCTCAAGGAGGACACGATGGCATTGAAGGATTTCTTAGAGGAGGCGGCCATCATGAAGGAGATGAAACATAGGAATTTGGTGCAATTGCTGGGCGTGTGTACGCGCGAACCGCCGTTCTACATCATCACGGAATTCATGAGCAAAGGAAATCTTCTTGATTATTTGCGAAACGAGAGTAAACATCAGATCAACGCCGTGGTTTTGATGCACATGGCTACGCAGATCGCGAGTGGCATGAGTTACTTAGAGAGTAGAAATTTCATCCATCGCGACCTGGCAGCCAGGAATTGCCTGGTCGGCGAGAATCATCTTGTTAAAGTTGCGGATTTCGGTTTAGCCCGTCTTATGAGGGACGACACATATACTGCTCATGCCGGTGCAAAATTTCCCATAAAGTGGACTGCGCCGGAAGGTTTAGCGTACAATAAGTTTTCCACAAAGGTATACAAAAATTATGAAAAAATATAAACTATCGCATTATACGCGATTCGTGTTATACTAATTAGTGATTTTTATAGTCTGATGTGTGGGCTTTCGGTATCCTTTTGTGGGAAATTGCAACATATGGCATGTCCCCTTATCCTGGAGTCGATTTGACGGACGTTTATCACATGCTGGAAAAAGGCTATCGAATGGAGTGTCCCCCGGGTTGCCCGCCGAAAGTTTACGAATTGATGCGTCAATGTTGGCAGTGGTCAGCGGCAGATCGGCCAACTTTCAAGGAAATACACCATTCGTTAGAAAATATGTTTCAAGAATCGAGTATCACCGAAGGTCAGTATGAATTACTATATCGGATAATTAATTTCATTTTATATAAAGAATTGCAATCTTATTAACCTGTACATATGTATCCATTGCAGAGGTAGAGAAGCAGCTTCAAGGTGGAGGGGAGATCCCATTACTATCATACAAAAAGTCGCAGACTGGAAGCACAGGAAATATACATGGGCTTGTTCTTGTATCCGAGCAATTATCTTCTTCCGGCATAACACAAGGTAATATTTAATGTTATGTTATTATTGATGATTCAATTGTGACACATCTTAGCATTGAAATGTAAGAAAATGTAAACTATAAATTAGTTAGTTTTTACACAGTATCATGATAAAAAAAGATTATTTAAATTTGATTTTTTCAAGTTTTGCTGCTCTTTATAGAAATCTTACTTTAAAATAGACTCTATTATATAAAATATACTTTTTTAAAATATCTTATTTACAAAATTATTCTAACGGATAAAATATATATATTTGCGTAGAAGGAGTTGGTTCGGTTACCAAGCTGAGTACTTTTATGGGTGGCTTGTCGAGTAGGAGTAATAGTAATATGGTTCAGATGCGAAGATCAACCAACAAGAAAGGAAAACAAGCGCCGGCGCCTCCCAAACGAACAAGGTATGTTTTCTTTTCACCTATAAACACACAATCGAATAATCAAACTTTGTGATATAACGAATAGCTATGTGTCTTCCATTGCAGCCTGCTGTCATCGTGCAGTTCTTTTCGAGATTCCGCGTACCAAGAACAAGACCAGCAAAATGTCGAAGTGAGCACTATGACGCTTGACGATGGCACAGATCTAAATGGTATTGATAAGATTTTTGAAGGTATTCCACTATATCAAACTTAAGTGTAATGATGAATGCACGAAAATGCCGCTTTTGTTTAATTTTTCTTTTCGTTAACTTTCAGTTGACTTTGAATTTAATTTTGATATGCATCTTCGCCTACAGTGATTTTACGGCTTCATGAATGTGGGTCATTCTCCTCGAGTCAGTATGTATAATTGAATGTTGAATACACGCCGAATACTAATTTCCGACAATAGTACTTGGATATATTTTATTAATGCATATACTCTCGAGCGTCTGCATCTCGTACATACTGTAAATTGTAGCTACAGTTTTTTCGTTCCCAGAGTTACATGAATAGGAAACAGTAATTTATCATACTTTATCTATCGTATTGCGTTACAAACCTAATAAGTACCATATATACTCATGCATGGTATTCGTCTCTGTAAAGGTACGAGTAGAACTTCCGTTTTCTTTCGTTTTAGATTTCTGGATATGTATTTTATCGTTTTAATTTTTTCATTTAATTATTTTCTAAAGATTGGAATTTAACCTATGTAACGGCATTGGTATAATTATTTCATCGACTTTATCATCGTATAAAATTCAACTGTGTTCAAGCAGTGTTATGTGAGTTTACTAAGCCTCTATTCATATATATCATAACGAATCATTCCAAATACTCTAATACACATCATATACTGTTTGTCATTTTTACTAATCGTTCATTATCGACACATGTTATAACACTTAACTTTTCTGGTAATAGTATTACACAATGAGTACAATTTAACGATCTGCTCCTAACTTAATGTTGAAAGGAGAATGACCCTAGGGATGAATGGAATGAGAAATGTGACGAAAGGAAAGCAGAGATTAAGATTGATAGGCGCCGCAAGTATCTTTCTCTCTCTTAGCTCTTCTCCAAAAAACTCCAATATTTATAACGCGTTGCGCTTACATGCTGGAGAGATGCGTTAGCTATAGATTGTATACAGTACACTTTATTAAATGGCGACTCAGGTATCACACGTGATCTCGTGACAATGGCTACACAGTCAATTACTACAGGAGGTTGCGATATGGACGACGACGGAGATGGGTCGCAAGGGACAGCAGAACATAACTTTGTTCCTCAACCGTCAACCTCGCCGGAACCAGTATCCAACTTACCGTGCAATCAGAAACAAATTAAATCTCGACCTTACACATCTAAGGAGGTACTATCTCAGAAGGTACAATGATCTTACGTTGAGCGGCCACGATAATATTTCAAAGCTATATAAAAATACTAGAAATACACATAAAAACATACTTTTACTCGTATACGATGTTAAATGTCCCGAGTAATTATAACGATATAAAGTTCTTGATCTATGTCTGCTTGAGAATCTATAGAATCAGAGTAAAGTCCGTTTCGATGGTAAATGCATTTAGCACTGCTTGAATAACTTGCTTGATGATGCTCGATGACGAGAAAGCGGTTCGCGATTTAGACAAAAAAAATGTCATTTCAGCTGGTACACGTGGGTGCGCTGGAGGTGCAAAATGTTAAGAGGGCGATCAATCGTTACGGCACACTACCGAAAGGCGCTAGAATCGGGGCGTACTTGGAGTCTCTGCGACAGAGTGGTATGCCGTCGAATCAGGAGAGCGTTTCGGCCGCTACGTCTTCCTTGTCCACCGCGATCGTAGAACAGCAGCAGCAGGACATCGTTGTAGCGAGCGCCATGATCGACGCGATCCCGCAGCATCGTTCGCTCTCGCCTCGCCAGAACAATCTGCGCGGTCAGCCGCAGATGACGCGCAGCAACTCCTCGAGCGGAGTGGTGAACACCTATCAACCGCCGAATTCACCGCGCAGCCGTGCTGTGGGTGTCCGGAAGACCAACGCGGAGGGGATCGGTCTGCGGACCTTTCGCGCGCCGAACAGCTCCAGCTTCCGTACCGCCAGTCCGTCGAGATCGATTCAACCGACACTGGCTGATCTGGAATTCCCGCCGCCGCCGTTGGATTTGCCACCACCTCCGGACGAGGTCTTTAACGAGCAGTGCGATCTACCGCCTCCCGCGACGGCGTCGCCGTGTACCGAGAGTTCATCTTCTCACGCAAAAATCGCGAGTTCGCCAGTCGGTCTCAGGAAATTGAAAGCGGAATGGCGGAGTAAAGACGAGATGATAAACGATCACGATCAGGACGACAGGAATAACGACGTGAGGAACGCGGAACCGTCGGTGAAGGAGGCCAGCTCGCGATTCGGTGTGAATCTACGACGCCGAGAGACCACTTCCTCCAGTTCTGGCGACGCGTATTGCGGCGGTAGATCCGCAGATGAAAAGAAGTTGATTTACAAACCGAAGGAGACGACAAGCGGCGGCGCGATGAAAGCGGAATCGATGGACGTAATCGGATTCGCGGCTCCCGAGGAAGCGCCACCACCACCTCCGCCGCCGCCACCGCCAATCGGCAGCGCGGTAAGCGGTACCGGTATGCCTTTGGACACCTTCGAGTCCAAGCCAGGAATGAAAGAGATGCTGGAGCTTAAGCTGATCAACGAGATTAAGCAGAGCGCGGATATGAAACACGGTAGTAGTGGCAGTTCTGCGAAGAAGATTGGCAGTAGCGTTAGTGGCAGCGCGCTTTCGTCGACAGCGCCGCTCGATCCGGCGTCGCAGCTTCTGTCCGAGTTGTGCGCCAGCTTCAGCATGGATTCCGCCAACAAGCAACACATTGTTCCGAGCGAATACGCGATTGCAATGTTGAAGAGCAACGACGTATCCGGAACCGTTCAA
The DNA here is from genome assembly GCA_963971435.1 of Lasius platythorax. Classification (NCBI taxonomy): domain Eukaryota; kingdom Metazoa; phylum Arthropoda; class Insecta; order Hymenoptera; family Formicidae; genus Lasius; species Lasius platythorax. Next base: position 4,760,340 of record OZ020540.1, on the reverse strand, counting down.
GAGCACATCCATGTGAATACGCAGAGTAGTATATTTCCTGAGAAGAGCAACGCTCACAAAGAGATCCCGATGATGACTTCGCCGATCACCGAGGGCCATATATTGAGCGCGACTAGCGTAGGCTTCAAATTGAAGAGGGTGGACAAGAGGAGTAATCTGCAGAAGGAGGAGAATCCGGATAATCAGATAATCGACTTTAAAGCCCGGTTGCGGAAGGTGGACAACGTTGACAAGGAAAGAGCCGCGGCGGAGGAGAGGAGCAAATCGTCGCGTTTCGATGACAACGCACAGGGGAGCAACGTCGTGGACTCGGCGGACTCGTCGTCCGGCGTGGATGACGCGAACGACGACAAGCGTCGCAGCACCGGCAGTATTAGTAGCCTAAAGAAATTGTGGGAGAACAAGGAGGCTTCTTGTGATAACCAACCACTTAGTCCTAAATTAAATGTGAGAGGGGCGAGTAGCAAACAGGACGATATTGCGAGCGAAGATTCGCCGGAGGATCATAGCAACGCCTCGACCAGGAGCTCGACTAGCAAGGGCGACTCGCGAGTATGGCCTCCGACGTCATCGTCCTCGGAGATCGAGAAGCCGATCGTGCCGGCGAAACCGCTGAAGCCGCTCGGACCATCCAGTAAACACTTTGGTTCCTCGATATATGCCACACCAAACTGCAACAAGTCATCGTCGCAAGGGATCGACGACGACAGCGGCGTTAAGCAGACCGGTGGTGGTGTTGGTGGTGGCGAATCGAAAGGGGCGAAGCACAGCGTGATGGAGATCTCGAACGTCATAGAGAACAGTATTCTGAACTTGAAGGGCAGCCCCACCATCGTCATGGCCAGTTGGCTGCAGCTCTCCGATAAAGTCGGCCTGCTGCACGGCATGTGCGTCAGTCTGACGGACACGGCGATCGCGCCGCACGCGAGGTTCCAGTTTCGCGACCTCCTCACCCGGCTCGAGCTGCAGGCGAGGCAATTACGGGCCGCCGGCACGCGCAACATCACCGAGAACACGAGACTCTTGTGCGACGTGCAGAACACGATAAAAGACGTGATAAACACGGTGCAGAGATAAAGCTGCACACGAATCGCCGGCGGATTGGAAAATCAAAAACGAGCATCCTCTCCCTTCTTCCTCCGTGGTGTTTCCCGTTGGATCGCAGAATTCATCTCACTCCTCTCCTATCTTCCCCTCCCCTTCCCCCCCCTCTCTCTCTCTTTCTATCTCTATCTCATCACATCCGTGTGGGCGTATATAGTATACATAAATTTATATAAATATATATCTAAGTCACACATACACACGCATACATTAGTAAGGTTTTATCAAAGATTGAGATCCTTTTTTGGAAACATAGCGATTAATTTCTCCGAGCGAGTATAAGAATGAGCTAGTGTGAATATAAGTTAATCGATAATACGATTTCGCGATCGTTAGGGGGGGAGAGAGGGGGATTAATCCAAAGTTGCACGAGTCAAACGATCGCCGAGTATACGCAAAGGCACACATACATATATACAACTCTGACGGAATCTTGCGCGCAGCAAACTCTAAGTTCGTATACATTTACAACTCTGCCTGTGTATATCATTCGCATTTTTTGGAAGATCTTTGAGACACTATACGATCGTGTGTAACTCACGGGCCTGACAGAAAAATACGGCCTTAAGAGGAAAGAGGGAAAAAAAAAAAAGAGAAATATACACCTTTGCATGATTGAATTTTTATGTCGAGACATACGACGATTTTCATATAAACGGATAAGTGAATGTGATGATTATATAGTTACTGTATGGAATAACCGATCATGCAAATTCTCATTGTCAGTAGTATATAATTGGAATATTGGCATCGGAGCAGAAGCGTAACGCGAAATGCAAGAGTCATCGCACGCTAACTCTATATCCTCGAGTCGCTTACGTATCGCGTAAATCGTTTCGTTTTTACATGTAATTTTATACACACGTCGTGCTTAGCAATATACATATATATATTATTATTATTATTACGCGAGATTTTTAGACTAGACAATATATATATATATATATATATAAAAATAAATACGGACACACCTAAGTCGTAAGTCATTTCATGTGTATTCTGGGACAATATATAAGCGATTTTGTATTTGTATAGAGTAAGTTGGATATATATAACAGCTATACACATGCGATAATCGTACGCCTACGTAAATTATACTCAAATACAAGAAAAAATCGAATGTAATTAATCAAACAGCTCTTGAGTGTCGTGTGCTTCGTTTTTATCCATTGATATGGTATGGTTCTTCCAAAAGCACAATAGTAAAAGGAAATATTCGCCTGAAGACATCCATGTGAGCAATTCATTCGTAATGTAATTTATTGAAAGTGCATCTTAATCGATAAACTTGTATATCAGAATGAAGTGAGAACGCTAGTAACAAAGTAACGGACAAATAATAATATATGATATACATTATCTGTGTCTGTACAGTATTCCTTATATACAATGGAGGTTTTTAAGCATCATGCATTTGTTCACGTTACTCGCACTTATTATTTTGTATTATCATTCATATATATATATGTATCTCATCATCATTTATATTTTTTAGATATTTTAAAGAAAAAAGAAACGAGTATAAATATTATATTCGAAGTTAAATTTGTTTATGATGACATGTTTTACAAAGTTCCGCGCAGCTGATTAGAATTTGCTAGCGTTGACATTTCTGCAGAGAACGAAATAAGCCAAGTTTTATAGTTTTTGTAATACATTGATTGTAAAGCTATTACTCCGATAATGCTCTGAGAACTGATTTTATGGAGATTTTCAGGCTTATACTTCATTTAGCTTGTGCTTGACACTAAAGGAGAATGCAATAGAAACAGAAAATAAGTCACCGACAACTTATTTCTTATGTGACACTGCCTATATCATACGCGCGCGCGCGATATTACGCGGCTAGTAGTATATATATTGAATTCAAACTAGTAATTTTTTAATCATGTAAATGTATTCTTTCTTTCGGTTTCAACTTTCCAAGTTTCTTTATATATCTTTTGTACCTGTGATAAACTAATCAAGTCCTTTCTTTATCTTTCTTCTCTTTATCAAAAGAATCATGCTCAACAGAAACGATAATAGTTATATAAATTTTAGTCAACAGACGTTTATTCGAATAAAACTGTATTATTGAAAGAGATACTAAAATTAATGTTCTATATAATATGTATTATAGTAATTTTATGTCTATTTATACATACCCTCTTGTATTTATTTTTAATTTTTTGGTGTAAAATTATTCTAAAAAATCGACCAACGTACTGATTCACTAATACAAAATTTTAATATTGCTTTATACATTGATTGAAAATGAAAATAAAAATAATTATCAAATTATGTTGTTTTTTCTTAGTTTGAATGGCTCATAGTTTGGTCCCGCAATATAATAGCAATATGTATCATCAAAATTGTGTCTTTTATATTATAATATGCAACATATATGTATATATTGTTAGTTTCATACATATTTATTATATATTACATATATATCTCAGTAGAATAACTGAATTTAAAAAATTTTAGTTAAAAATTATCAGATATGATCACAGCACAGTATAAAACTTATTTATGATTAACTTATTTATTTGGTACTGTCAATTTGTATTATTACCCAGTAATTCTTGCGTTCGGAAACAATCGCTTACAATCTTCCATTTATCACCCATAGCCGTAATTAGAAAGGTTTGATTAAACGACTTGGGACCTTTTTCTTCGTACTTTACTTGTCCACCGACTTTAACGAGAAATGTTAATTGATTGGCTACCTCCGGGCCTATTTATTAACATATTACAGTTTAATATTTCAATATAAATTATCTATTTACAGTGCTTCACATAAAATACTAAAATAAGCAGCGAGATAAATTTAGCAAACTTTTGGTATTATGTATTATTCGCAAGTCAAATAACATAGTGAAATAAAAATAGATATCACAGATAACATCTTGATACAAGTATTAAAATAAGAAAACATTTAAAATATTTATTTAGATGTGACAAAACTTTATCACGAAGAAAAACTCATAAAAATTGAGATATAAAATGAAATGTAACACAAATCTAATATTTTCGAATATTTTTACTTGTCTGATATTTTTATAGTCAAGAATGCTAGAGAGAGTGTGATGCGATTAAAGACTAACATTTACCTGTAATTGGCTGAGCGTCGAGAGTAGTAACGGTATGTTCTGAAGATGGCAGATCTGTCCAGAACTTTTGTATATTGTCTTTGCCTACTACTCCATTTCCATTCCACATCAGAGTAGCAGTGTCCATGTACATTCTTGAGATCAGCTGAAATTACATCTATAGTTGATACATACATCAATCAAGGAAAAAATATGTTTGACAGTATATTATTGTTACTTACATATCTCCGCTTATCTAAATATTCATAATAGAGTTTTGTAAACTCCTCTGCAGTTCGACACGCTTGATCAATTTTAGCTTTTAAGTCCTGCGAAAGTCAACACAGATGTAAGAATTGTGATGTAATCAAATATAATTAAACATTCAAGATATATGACGCATTAGTATGTTTGTCGCTTTCAGAAGTTTTAATTTTATAAACATATAATTGCTAGACGAATATAAGACGTAATTTATATTCTCATGTTAGAATATTCACGCTCTTTTTATTTGAATGAATTATATATATATATATATATATATATATATATATATATATATGTATTTTAATATGTAAGATGACAATAATATAAAAATAGTAAAGCCATCGCTTTGAAAAGAATTATAAGCCGACGCTCTTTAAGGTTAGGAAATCTATTTTATAATGATCTTTTATCACAGTCTTATTTCATACATTGAAATATACATATGTGTATGAAATTTCAATTGAAATCGGTGTATGTATATATTATATTGGATATTTTTTGCGTATTTACTCGTTATATCATATGATATAAACATGTCTCGTAAATATATAAATTAATTTATTATACATTAACGTGTACCTGCTCCATATTTTCCTATTATTTATCCAAAGTAATGCCTAAGAAAAAATCTTTACGCTGCGCTTTTCATTCAAGGATTCTCGCACATAAAAATCAAGAAATGCATAAAACGTTACGTTCCGATATTCACTGCCAGTACCTGTTTATACCACAATGGCTTTCTCACTCCACGTGGTCACGTGACAAATGCTGCACCAATCGGGACGAAAATTTCTCCTGATTTCATCCTGATTGGTCAAACAGCTGATTCAGGATAGAGGAAAAGACAGAATACAGGTGAACAGCTGATTTAAAATAGAGGAAAGTATAGAGAAAAGAGAGACTGTGTGCGGAAGACAAAAGAGGAAAGAGATTGAGATCGTAGAAGGGTTCCGTTTATTTATCAGTTATCAGTATCAGTTATTGTTACGTTATCGCGTCTTGTGATACCCGAGATTAAAATCTGCTGGATCTAAAATTTTGGCATTATTTTGGCACGTGTTCAGTAAGATATATTTTGCGCCATGACTCAATGAGTATGTGAATTTTCGTGTCTCGTTGCGTTAATTCGCGGCAGTATTTGATAAAGATTCATTCGTGCCGCAATTCTACGAGACGCAAACAATGGATGATGTAAATATCAACGAAATATGCGTTCACGTAGAAGAGGTGGAAGTGATCGCAGATGGAGACAAGTGGATTAAATTGAACTGGACAGATAAACAGAGTGGTGACAATGAAACTTTGCAATCATTGGACATACAGGAGGTGAGAACTATAATAATATTGATATGGAAAACTTTTATTTACTATGCGCAAGTAAATAATATCGGAATATATGTAAAATTAATAAAACGCTTGACTCTTAATTTTAGGAGGATTCAAATACTGAGATTTCACAGACGAAGGATAATGATAGCAAAGTCTCGTCCATAAATACAGAATCAGAGGATATATCCGATGGTATATGGTATCTGTCATGACGGAGAGCGATACTGATACTGTTACAAATATTCTTCAAATCTGTCGATTTAATGGTAACGCATCTATATGTGGGCCTCTGTGGATGCTGGAAACACAAATAAGTAAACAGGTACTAAATAACTACATTTATGTATGTATATACATATGTATGTGCTATATATATATGTATACATATATAGTATATAAGTTGTATTTTATTATTGATCTAAGATTATATATTCTTTTTGTTAATATTTTCCGAATGTAATAGAATTTTATATCAAACAGATTTTTTTTGTTCATATAGGCAAATATAAGAAATGTTTTTATGGCTTGTGTAGTTGGTATCATTATTGGTTTCATTCTTAGCTATTCTTTCATAGCTCCTGAAGCCAATTCAAACTCAAATGGAATTAATACTGAAAGTCTTGAGACTGTAAGTCACAATATTGTTAATACTTGCAAAGCACTGGCAGAAGGTAAAATAAAACATTTTATCAAAGATCTTAGTAAGATTTATTCCAATTTATTGCTTATATCTTAATCAGGTTTCTCGTTTCCAGTGAAAACTATGATAAATGAAATTAAAGCACGTACTGCGGTTGACAAGAAAATTATGGAGCACTTTATAGGGCAGCTTTTTAAGATAAGTTCTGCGAATAGAATGGATAACAAGCCTACTATTACATTGGAATCTTTCAATTTTGATCAATATTCATTGGATCAAGTGTCTCAACTCCAAATGTCTCTACATGTATTATCATTATTAGCATTTATTTATGATAACAACAGTTTTTAAAAAAATGATATAAGTGAGACACTGGATATTGTGAACAGTACAAAATCATTTTATGAAAACTTAATATTATTTAATAACAATACGCAAAATGAGTACAATTCTCTTGCTTAAAGTAAGTATAAGTATAATAAAATACAGTTCTCTTATTTCTAAATTATAAATTGTTATCATATATTTATATTATTGTATTATATCTCAGGATTTTGCAATATGACAGTGACAAAATACATATTACTTCTAAGTCACTTCTCTCAAACTTAATAGAAAAAATGAGTAAGATAACATTAAGAGTGTACAATAAATATACTAAAGAAAAATACAAATTGATTAAAAAATTATGTAATTTGAAAAATGTGCTGCCTGATGATGAGTTCTTGAAACAGTTAACCGAGAATAATCAGCTTTTTAAAAATTATGACAAATCTTGTTTTTCAAACTATTTATTAAACAAGTTGAATACCAAAACGATTGGAAAAAGAAATACAAAGATAAAAAATGTAAAGGAGCAGATCAGGGAAGCTGATAATACAGTGGTTCATGTAAAATATGATAAAGAGAGTAGTCAAAAAATTTATGATGGCGATAGAAAGAGTTCTTTAAAAAAGGAAAGCACTAAGAGATTGAATGAATACAGTTATGCTACCACAAAGTAAGTAATAACGTATCTAATCCTTTTATTCCCTCATTATTATTGTATGTATTTAAATTATTGTATTATACAACAGGTTTTTCCAAAATGGCAGTGACAAAATATATAATACCTCTCAGCTACTTTTCTCAGACTCGATAGAAAAAATGAATGGCAAAACGTTAAATAAGCATACATGTACTAAATATAATGAAGCAACACATGAATGGATAAAAAATAAGCGCCATAAGGATAGTAATGTAGTCTTACAACAATCAGCAGAAGATAGTGAAGAAAACAATAGAGATTCAAGTTAATTGGTCTACAAAAGAGAATGATTATTTACAATCAATTGGAATATAAAAGACACGTGTCCACTTTCAACCAACTGTCCAAGATTTAATATCGATGTACTTACATTGCTTACCACATCAAGCGTAAGTCATAGATCTATATAAAATTGTTGATTTTTTATTGTAGATTTCAAGTTACAAAAAAAGAGAGAGAGAGAGAGGGAAGGAAGGGAAAGAGTGCAAAGATTTTGATGTAATATATAAAAATAGTAAATATATTTACAGAGAGATCTAGAGAGATATTATTACACAGCATGCAGTTTTATACAAGTTACATAAATACAAATTGTAAATTCTTTTCAGTGTAAAACAGAGAATTGGATTGTTAATTCTAACAACAAACATGATGCAAATAGCAAAGAATCTGTATTGGATTATGAAAGTTCTGCAAAAGTTTTGTTTGAAAAGAGTAGATCAAAGGAAAAAGACTATTCTAAATCAAGTGGTTCTACCAAAAAGGTCTTTAATAATGATAATAAAAGTATTAAAGGAAAAAAGAAGATATTCCCTCAGGATGAAATGAAGAATCGTATGTCAGAGCACACCATTAATTATCACAAATCTAAACGGTCTTCGTTTAATCAATCAGACCCATATTTCTATAGACCTTGCTTCATATGGAAAGCAAGGGATAAAGATTGGCAAACTTCGCTTTGCGTGAAAAGTTATTCACTCATCCAGAAAAATGTGTAACAATGTCTAGAATGATGTGGTCAACTCCAATTAGTCTAACTTATTGCATTTCACTCGATACGAGATGTATAATAAAATAATTAATTCAAATCTTGTACTAGTACTAGTACTCATAGGGGTATAAAACGTTACGGCAAATATATTTTTTCAACCATGTCAACTCTATCTTTTTCTAACTATTGCTAGTTAAATCACTAGAAAACAAGCTCTTCCATCGGATATCGGACGCAATGTGAATCCTGCATTATTTAAGGCCAACGGCACACGGTACGATTTTTCGTACTGGATCTGCTAAATTTGGTAATATATTAAGAATACACCAATTAGAATGCAGCATTTCTAGTATCTTACTAAATATTAGCAGATCCAGTACGAAAAATCGTACCGTGTGCCGTTGGCTTAAGGTTTGCCTTTTATAGCTGAATTTGTCGCATTTTCTAATTTTTCCTTTCTTTCTCTCCAACTTCAAGATATACATCCATCTCTTTCTTTTTCAGCTACAAAGAACTTTCTAGATCATATGCAAGTTAAGAAATTACTAGAAATGTCTCTATTCGCGGCGTCGTGGTAACATCAATGTGTCGCCAGATGGCGCGCTCGTCGGCGCCCGTTTTGACAGCCGGTCGATTGTCCGATCTCTCTCCGCGACGAAGCTTCGTGATCCGTGCGCGAGGCGAGATCGCGAGATCTCGCTGGGTCGGTCACGTGACATCGTACTTCCACAGTTATTTTTTCAGGCATGATGGCGCCAAACGCCAGTATTCACTTTTATGTAAATATAATATTGATTTGGTGCGTACCGCGATCAAGCACGAGCGTTCGCCGTACCGCGGCCGGCCGTCGAAAGTAGCCCGGATTAGCCGGGGATTACGCGCGGACCCGCCGGCGGAGTGAGTAACGGACTGGCCTGTGCCGCCCGCCTGGAATCGCTAATGAGGACATGTTGGTTAGGCTGCCGTGACAGGGAGAGAGAGAGAGAGAGAGGACGAGGCCGTTACGCACTTGCAGGCAGCAGCCCGTTCGGCGTGAACGCGGCGGCTCGGGAGCGCGCACGGCGACCGCCGGCGGCCCCGCGGCCGGTTTCACGCCCGCTCGCGATCACGTGCGTGCTTCGCGCGCGGAAATATATCCGGCTAATAGATCAATAATAAGGTATTTAATGGTCTACCCCTAGTGTGCGTGTGTGAGTGAGTCGCGCGCGCGTGTGCCGTACATGGTTTATGTATATGTATGTATGCGTGTGCATGCGTGCGCGGGGGAGACTTGTGTAGTGTAGAGTGCGCGCGACATTGCTGCCATCTGTATTGTCAATGTTGTCGGGCAGCAGCAGCAGCAGCAGCACCAGCAGGAGCACCAGCAGCACCAGCAAGCAACGTAATGGAGCCGTGAGCATTCTCGTAGATGTACGCAATTGCATCGATCGCCCTTGCCGACCGTGATCCTACGTGTATACAATGAGATTTAACGCCGCCCGCGGCCCGCTCGACCGTCGACACGTGCAGTGAGTTGTGATGAAGTGTGCCCTTATTGTCGCGAGGCAGCGATCCGCGGTAGCGCGATCGCAGGCGCCCCGTTCCTCGCTCCTGCGTCAATGTTTACATGTTCGCGAGGCATCAGGCGGACGGCGTTTTCGGGGACGATCGTGACGATCGTCGGCCCCGGGCGACGACTCGTCGCACCGCGTCGTTCTAAACAGTGCGTCGCGGTGCGTCGCGTCCCCGTCGCGGTGTCTCAACGCCACGCGCGAACGTCGCCCCCGTCGTGGTTGAATCGCGAACGTTGAAACACACGCGCGTTCGCCCGCGGAGCTGCGTTTCTTTTTTTTTTCTTTTTTTATATATATAACCTCTTCTCTTTTTTCCCCGCAGAGGAACGGCGTGCGGGAGATCGCGCGCGCGCGGCAGCCAGCCACCGCGGGACACGCACGGTGTTTATTGATGACCAGAAACACAACAAACAACCGTCATTACGGCCCACGTATTTTTCGTTGACGGTGATAATGCTACGTAGCGTCGCGTCGAAAATTGAAAAATGCTGTCCGGGTGTTGATCTCTCTAGATGTTTGCTGTCCAGTGTGCTGGCTGTGCGCGCAATTCAAAATTCCATTTCTTGTCACTTTGACATTGCCTATGGTGTTATTGACCTTAACTCTCTGTGCGCAGAAATCACATGTAATGTGAATATTTCATCCCTTGCTGCTATCGCTATATAGTGAACTGCTGACATTTATGCGTAAAGTTTGACATACATGATTCACTCGTACGCCTACTTTTGAAACTGCGATTCAAACACTTTTTTTTTTCTTGCCCTGTTTATTCTTTCTGTTCTATTAGCCTTTGTGGTAAATTATTTATGAAATGTATTAGTTTTTAATCTTTTCTTGATTGTATACTTTATCTTTTCATGTTTTATTACTTGTACATGGCTCCTGTGTCACATATTTTTCTTTATATGCGCTTCTTGTCAGATTTTCTTTTTCTGTTTAAAATTTGTATCATTCTCCAATCATATCTTATGAGGTGCGTTAAAAAGAAATAAAAGTAAAATATTAAATATTTCTACAAAGTTGTCAATTGCAAGATTTTTAGTAAAAGAAATAGGATAAGGCTAATCAATGAAGCTAATAATCTATTTTTTATTTTAAATCTGAAATTGCTTCTCTTTATATAAGATATTATATATTAAGTGTAAATTTTTATGAAAAGCATCAACTAAATAAGTAAAACATAAATATAATTAAAACTAAATTCTAGCTCAAATTATTATATCATATTTTATAGACGTTAATGAAATGAATCGCAGTACACAATCTCTAATATGATTTTATAAAATTGTTTTCTTTGAAAAATATGTCTTTTATTGAGTATTATTTGTTATTTAACTTACAAATAAAATTATCTGTTTGTATTGACATACAATTTTTCTATTGAGTTATAAATTAATTTGAAATCATACAAAAAACACAATTCTTTCTTTATGTTTCAGTTCTGAAGAAAATCTGCTTTCCAGATAATAAATATATGGATAACTATGTAGTAAGTGTATTTTCCTGTTTATATATAATATCTTTTAAAATATACTTTGCGGAGAGAAGAAATGCTCATATACTCAACTATCATTTCAGGGTGCATACAGTTCACCTGCATGTGCCACGTACCACTAGCTTATTTGGCATAGTAGAATGGCACAACGAGGCAAGAGGCATAGAAACGACAATGATCTGGCGTCTTGTCCGGGCGCTATTAAGAGGCGCAAGTGTAGATTGGGCCCAGCTGCCACTGGTTCATCGGCATTGGCAGCGACCATGGGGCCCTCAGAAGAGGAAGAAACGATGGCGTCATCCAGCCAAGGGGGGGCATCCTGGACCGCCCGACCTGTCAGTGATATCAAGATTCCCAGCATATACAATCGATCGTCCGCCGAGGCGCCGGCGGAGTTATTTCGCAAAGATCTGATCAGCGCTATGAAATTGCCAGACAGTGAACCGTTAAGTCCAAACGAATATTGGGTTATAACTGATCAATGGAAACAGGAATGGGAAAGAGGTGTTCAAGTACCCGTTAATCCGGATTCTCTTCCTGAACCGACGGTTACTGTTACGCAAACGTCTCCTTTGAAGTTACAAACTGAATTCAAATTGTGAGTGTATTGTTTTATACTGTGCGTGTTCACTGATTATTAAAATCACTAAAGTGCAATATAACGAAATCATCTCGTGTGCGTTTCAGGCCTAAAAAGTTCGTAAGAATATCCCGTGATGATTATTTTAACTCAGAAGATCATCATTTAAGTACTACTCCAGCAAGAGCAGAGAAAGCTTGTGCTTATGACCTTGACGATACTGACATTGCCTGGTTGGAAGTATTTAATGGCGAACGAGCACAGGTATAACATCTTATATTTATGATTCTAGTAAATCAAATGGCATTTTTTTTTTTTTTAATTAATCTTTCAATTGCACATAAAGAATTATATATATTGGTATTCTGTCTAAAACACATATTTAAACAAAATATAGTTAAAAATTTTATACATATTCATTAAAGAAAATATATATTCAATTAAATCAATATAATTTCATCATAATTCTCAGATAAATTTGACATGTCTGTATGTAATTAGTATTTAATTTGCCACTAAGGAGACTGAAACAGATTAAAATGTTTTTGCAATCGTAATTTTTAGTAACATGTAATTTAATAATTAATTTTTTTCTTACAATTGTTATTGAAACAATTATTAGTGATATAAATGTTTATATATTAACAACTGCATTGGTTCAGCGACTTATTGGTTCTTTTTCTATAAATCTATATTATTCATGAACCGTGATTAATATTATTTTGTATTAAAATTATCCTAGGCTGGACAACCGCCGGTTACAGAATCGCAGTTGGAACGTGTAATAGAAGAATTGGAAGTGCGATGTTGGGAAAGGATTCAAACAATCGTGAAGAACGAAGAGGGACTCGGGATTGAGTATGATGAAAATGTCATTTGTGATGTATGCAGATCGGTGAGTGATTTTTTTCCATTCTTATATGATCAAAATTTGAAATAATTGATCTATTGTACATTCTTCACGTGTGATACATTTTAATTTGAATTAGATTCTAAAACGTAACAAATTTTTACCACAGCCGGATTCGGAGGAGGGTAACGAGATGGTGTTTTGTGATTGTTGCAACATATGTGTACATCAAGCTTGTTATGGCATTACTTCGATACCCGATGGCTCTTGGTTATGTAGAACTTGTTCATTAAGTCAAAGACCCGACTGTGTATTATGTCCTAATAAGGGTGGTGCAATGAAGTGTACACGAAGCGGTCAAAAATGGGCTCACGTTTCGTGTGCACTCTGGATTCCCGAAGTTAGCATTGGTTGTGTAGAGAGAATGGAACCAATTACAAAAATATCCAGTATTCCGGTAAATAATAGTCTTATAATTATTTTCTTATAGATTTTCTACTGTTCTGTATTATTGTCAACATCTAAATTTAGATCAATATCTCTATTAAAAAATAAATTAATTGTATTCAATATTATATGTATTTTTAATAATTTAAATTAATTTGAGATTATCTTTGTTATCACGTTCTGAATACAAATTGATTGAGAGTATAATAATTAATTGCAGCAAAGTCGGTGGGCCCTAATTTGCGTTTTATGCCGCGAACGTGTGGGTGCTTGCATCCAGTGCAGTATAAAGACATGTAAGACAGCGTATCATGTTACGTGTGCTTTTAAATATGGGCTTGAAATGAAGGCGATTATCGAGGATGAAATGGCAGACGATGGTGTGAAATTAAGGGTAAATTATCTTATGCAATGTAAATGTGTATCGAAATTAATGATTTTTCATGCTTTGACTAGAATTATAAGTTAATTTGATAACTTCGTATTTCTTTAGTCATATTGTCAAAAGCACAGTAGAACAAATACAAAAGATAAGGTCGGCGTTGGCGGTAGCGTGGGAAGTGGTGGTGGAAAGGGAGCATCAGATTCCGAGGATGGTGAATCCAGACGGCGTAAACGAAAAGACATGACTTCTGAAGAAAAAAATCAAGCACGCGCAGCCAAGTATGTGACACAGTTAATGTGACTCTAGAAATTACATTGAAACTCAGAATTTATTTCGAAAAAATATATGTATTTATTAAATATTTGAGTACTTTTTAAGATATTAAAGAAAGCTTCATATTTAAATTATATGAGAAAAAAATATTTTCCGATAAATAAGTGTTTATACAGAGTGTCTACTTCCTGGAAAATCGGGAATTGTCGGGGATTTTTTTTACCTTGAAAAATCCGGGAATTCTCATGAAATTTTATTAAGATTCAGGGAATTTTTTCAAAAATTGTGTCTGATAATTTTATTGACGATCTCTTTTTAGTATCAAGGTTATGTAAGTTTCATACAAAATTGTTCAGTTTAATAATATTTAAATAAATAATTTAATAAAATATTTTTTTATATTTTTATTTTATATATTTGCATATATCTTCAGCGTTTAGATATTATAGTGATATATTGCACTTTGTTATTGTCCAAATTAATTTTACAATTAATAAATCAACATTAAATGCTAGAAAAACTGCATTCTTGATAACTTTCTTTGTAATCGTATGAATAGAAAATATTAGAAAGCGCATACAATAAAGAAACTTATTTTAAAAAGCTGCATCTACAAATTTTCTTATTTTATCTGAATTCTTATTTTAAACGAAAATATCTGGAAGATCAGGGAATTTTTTTACAAGATTTGAGTAGACACCCTGTTATATTAATCTTATATTAATAAACTATACATTTTGTGATTTATGTATCTCGTAAAGAATCAATCTTTATTAAAACCATGTTATGAAAAATAACAAATAAATAAATATATAATATGTGTATCTTTACACAGATTGCAAGAAATTGAAGCGGAATTCGATAAACATGTTAGTATAAAGGACATTACCTCTCAGCAATTGGACATAGATCCTGACAGCATTGTGTACATTTATAACTATTGGAAACTTAAAAGAAGAGTAAGTCTCTCTCTCTCTCTCGTTGATTATCTATATAAATCTGCGAATGTAAGAATACATCGCATTGAACGCGATATGTATTATGTTTCAGGCCGGTCATAATAAACCATTGTTGGCACCTCGTTGTGGCGAGTTATCGAGCGCGGGCGCACGCGCTCAGGGTCAGGCAGCGGATGTGGAGAAGATGCGTACTTTCGTTCAACTGCGCCAAGATCTGGAACGCGTACGTAATCTGTGTTACATGGTCGGTCGTCGCGAGAAACTTTGTCGCACTTTCCTGAGGCTGCGCGAACAGACTTTTCACAAGCAGGCAATGGTGATGGCTGGGCCGCCGCTGTCTCCGGCGGCAGCCGTCGCTGTCGTCGAAGCTAATCACGGGCCTTCGATATACGATCGTCTCTACTCCCATCCCGATGCTGAGGATCACACGCTCGATTTTGAAACGATACTTGCCCGGATTGCGGGTGTCGAATCGCCCGCGCCGGCATCAAGCGACGAAAAGAAGGTACAACCAGACTTTAATGGCGCATCCAACAAGAAGCTTTACTTCAACGGTTCCGTCAGACGGAAGAGCCTATACGGCAGCGATCTTTCGTCGATGAGTAGCAGCGAGACGGACGTGAAACCGGAAAGAAAGGCCGGAACCGGCAAATGTACGAACAAATCTAAAAGTTTGAAAGTCGAGAGCGAATCGAGCACGGAAGATGAAGGAAACACAACATCGAAGAGCAAAACTCCCGTTACTAGGCGAAAATCGAAGAAGAACGCGTCGGACAGGGGATCGCGGGTCAAATTGCGCGACAGCAGCGAAAGTGACAAACTGGATACGGTTAACAGATCGCGTGCTTTGCAACATATGGAGCTTGGCAGTTCTGGCAGTGAGAGCGACGAATTGTTGCCCTTGAGCACCAACGCCAGCTCACGCCTTGGACCATCCGTTGCTTCCGCTATATATTCGGACACCGATTCAGATTCGCAGGAACATCATTCCCATTCGGCTGTACTTATCACGAAAGCCGCGGTGAAAGAATTTTCGGCGGCAGACTCATCCAAGAATAATCAGAAGAATTTTGCGTCTAAGGACACTACAAAGTCGGAATATCAGGATGACTGTACGAAGAACAAGGAGAACATGAAAAATCCTAAGAAAAAAGAATACATACCATCCGCTCTAATAGTTCCGCAGCGGCAAGCGGCGAAGAAGGCATCGGAGATTATGCAGCGAACGCAGAATAAGAAGGAGAATACCACGAGCGAGCCTGTAGAGTTTGTGAAATCGCCTGGGGAACCTCTAAAACCGACTAAGGAGAAGCCGTCTAGCAAGAAACAGCGTGACAACAAGACACCGAAGGACGCTAAGAACAATGACGTTTACGATTTTGACAAGGAATTCGGCGATGGCACGGAAATCCTCGCTTATGTACCGCAACGGCAGGCCGCGAAGAAGGCTGCGGAACACATCAAGAGCGGAATGGGCACGAAAACTGCTCAACCGGATCTCGAGACTGCGGACATCAAACCAAAGAAGGAATTGCCGGATGGCGGTAAAAAGAAGGAAATCATCAAGAAGGAGGAATCGCCCAAGAAAGAGGAATTGCCAACAAGAAAAGAAGAACCATCGAAAGAGAAACGGGGAAAGAAACAGATGCCCGAGAGCAGCAACAGCGAGAGTAGCAGCAGCGAAAGCAGCAGTGGCAGCAGCTCCTCGGAAAGTAGTAGCGATTCCGATGTGGCCAAGAGTCCGGTACAGAAAATGTCGAGTATTGTTAAGGAGCCAGCTTCCTCTTCGACCACCACCAATGCCACGTCCTCTGAGAGCGATACCGGTAATCAAGTGAAGAACAAGACCGTGAATAAGCGACAGACGATGAATAAAGTCGTAGACGATGTGATCGAATCCGAGAAGAAGACTCTCGCGGGGCGGAAACTCAAGAGGCTGCCTGATAAGAAGCTTAAAACTTCCGACGGGCGGCATGGACCAGAGTTTCAGCCGCCGCTTATTGAGAGAGAAGAATCAAGTAGAGCCACAGTACCTAAAGAGCCACAGCAACAACAACAGCAGCAGCAGTCACTTGGTAAGAAAATCGATCAAAGAGATTCCAAAAAGTCAACATCCCTGCAATCACAACAGTCAGTTGAACAAAGTGTGCTCGGTGGTTCTCGAGATAATGATGGGCTACGAAGTGTTTCTGGGGCCAAGTCTACCAAGAAATCCGGTCAGTCAACTAAGCAGATACAACAACAACAGTTCACTCTCAGAAGCAAAGAGGACGGCAGCGGCGGCGGAGCAACGCTCAGAACGAAGTCGGAGACTCGTAAACGAAAATCAAGTGAGGTTACCGCGAAGGAGGACAAAGGTAACAAGGAAACGACACCGCTCAAGAAAATTGAAAAGAAACTAACGGAGAAAATGAACAAGGAAACCGAGAAGGACAACAAGCACGATGCTACTAGCAATAAGAATGTGTCCGCAGAACCTCCGAAAGCGATTGAAAATACTGCTAAGACGGACGATAAGAAAATCAAGAAAACTAGCAATAGGAATGCGATCAATACGTTGGAAGAGGAAATGAAGCAGCGACGAGCGGAACGGGACAGTCCAAAGAAGTCGTCGAGGGGATTGGATAAGCTCCTTGAAAAGCGCGAGCATCTAGATAAACTGTCAAGGAGCAAAATTGCTCAGAAGGAGAGATCCGCATGCAATGAGAACAAAGACAAGGTCACAACAACGGAGAAATCAATTACGAAGGAGCCTATTAAGAGCGAGAACGTTAAGAACCATATGAATGAGGAAATCGCGGTGCTAGATGTCATGAAATTGGAGAAGGAGGATGTAAAGAGGGACGCTGTCGAGATTACGTCGGAAAAATCTGCAGATAGGAGAAAGAAGGCAGAGCAAAAGCTCGAGAGTGAGACGCAGGCTGCCGTTGAGATGATCACGACCGAAGAGAACAGCGCTAAAGAGTCCAACATTGATAACATCTGCTCGAGATCGGTGCTCGACAAACCCGAAATCGCGATGCCCGAGAAGGAGTG
This sequence comes from Lasius platythorax, assembly GCA_963971435.1. Classification (NCBI taxonomy): domain Eukaryota; kingdom Metazoa; phylum Arthropoda; class Insecta; order Hymenoptera; family Formicidae; genus Lasius; species Lasius platythorax. The sequence goes on along the minus strand of OZ020540.1, from coordinate 4,742,330 downwards.
CCAGCAAAAGAGGAGAAAGTCCGTCAATCGTTCCATCTTTTCGCCGCAGCACGGCAGCAAGGATCCTAGTGTGTCGGAGCTGTTCGACTTCGATCAGGACATACTGACCGACGATATGGTGAACGACGACGGCTTTAGCATACCGCGCGACGAGGAGCGAGGAACGGCGCCTCTCTCGTTCTCCTTCAACAATGAGCTTTGGTTCAAGGAAGACAAAGAGGATAGTGCGCGTGAAACTCTGCATCTAGTGGAGAAACTGCGTTTGGAATTATCGAAGAAATCGAATTCTAGTCAGTTCGAATTGGAATCCGTTCCGGCAGAAGAGGAACTTCCGAAGAAAGAAGAGCCGCCTTTTCATTCGGTTGAAAAGCCAATTGAAGAGCAGCAGCCATTGCTCCAAGGGAAGGTGGATGTATTGGAGCAACAATCGGTGGAACAACAGCCACAACCGATTGTGCAGCCGGTTGAGATGAAGAATAATAGTGGGCCGGAACATGTGCAAGTGTCCGAGGACCTTACGTGCAAGAATCACACTATTGAAGACAAAAGAAAGCCCTGCTATTCGAGCAATAGTAACAACGAGCAACATTACATGTACGGAAACGAGGAGCGCGAGACGGCCAAGGTGACGGTGGTAGAACGTGCAAAGCTCGATAGGGCCGAGGCGGACGAGAGATGGGTGCCACCGAGCATGGATAATTTTAATCCGAACGATGTGCAACACTTGAACACGCTAATCGACAACCAGAACCACCGTTACGCCGCCGCGGCCGCCGCCGCGCATCAATTCCCGAACGATATCAGTGCCGTAATGCCGGATCCCACGGCGAATCCTGACGCGGCTCTGGTCGCGCATCTGCAGCTCAATATGAACATACAAGATCAGTATCTGCAGTTGCAGCAAACGCATCCGATGGAGCGGGTACAACAGCATCTCGAGGCGCAGCATGTCGTGGCACAGGAGCAATCGCGTGTGCAATCTCTCGCGATGATGGATCAGCAACAAGTAGCGGCGACTGGTGCGGGAATACCGACGCAGATCGTCGACGAGATCACGCCCATGGAGATGGTGAACCGCCACTTGATCAGTCTGCCCAACTCGGAGGACTGCGATCAGGGCAGCGAGATAGATCGCGTACTAGACAAGGAGGATGTCTCGTCGGACATCAGGCAGGACTATGCGCAGAGTGGTTCGCCCTACAACGAGCTCAATGGTCGTCCGGACACGCGATGGGCCGAGAGCCAGGTGCTGCCTTCGCGTAGATCTACGTCGTCGTCCATCACATCCGCGTCCTCCGCGGAGGAACACGCTATACCACCCTACAAGAACGTACCTCCGATACCACCGTATCCACCGTGCACGATAGACGCGACGCCTTATCACTCGTACTCGGAGACCGGCTCTTACGGTGCCGGCGCGGTGTCGCTGTTCCCGCCGCAGTCTTGCGCCGCCCAATTGCCGTATCCGTCGCCATTCCCACCACCTTTCGGCGCACCTTTCCCGACTCCGCCGTCTCTGCTGCCGCACGTGCCGAAGCCGCTCGAGGAGTCGCTCAACATGCAGGCGTCGCCGTGCACCGCCGCGTTCACCTCGTCGTCGCACAACATGGCGCTCACCGCGGCCATGGTATCGCCGACGAAGGTAACCACGCCGCCGCCGGCGCCGCCACCACCACCGCCACCACCGCCGCCACCACCACCGCCACCGCCACCACCATCATCATCATCGGTGTCGCAGCAGCAACCGCAGCAGCAGCAACCACCCTCGACGCAGCCGTCGTCCTCGGAAACACCGGGACACGCGGCGTCTTTGCTGCCGCAGCAGGTCAACTCGCCCACCGTACCGACGTCCTTCCTCAATGCCATCGTAGAGACGCAAGTCAGCAGCGAGACCGTCGTGGAGAATATAACGGAGGTACTTGGCGCGGACAACAAAAGCGCAACGTCCGGTAAGAAGTCGCCATCGAAACCAACGAGAACGTCCGCCAGGGTGACATCGTTGCAGGGCAAATCGCCTGGGAAATCGCCGCGTCAGGAAACCACCAGGGCCGCGCCGACCGCTCGCGGTCGCGGCAGAGGTGCTAAGGGATCTCAACACTCGAGTTATCGCGGTCGCGGTCGCGGCCGAGGACGGGGACGCGGTAGAAACAATCAGAACGCGTCGATCGCGATGATGCCACCGATGTCGAACGCGCTTCACAACGACGACTCGATACAGAACAAGCTTGTAGGCACCGTGTATGACTTCGATTCCGACGAGGATTCCGCGAACGAGACCAATATCGCGGATCTACGAACGATGCGTGAACGAAAGAGATCCACCGACGTGAACGAGAAGACGCGGATAAGCGAGCCGCTCGGCGGCATGGCGAACGACGGCGGTATTCAGTCCCACCTGTCTAGTCCTACGCTGCACACCGCGAAGAAATACGCCGACGACAAGAAGCTCTCGTCACCGGCGGCGCATCACGATCATCAGGCCGTTCTGGCCAAGTCCGAGTCGAGCGTTAGTCATCAGGCGTTCGTCGACAATACGGTTATGCCACTGCTACCGGGTCCAGTGGATATGCGCACGTATAACTCGACCGTGGATCAACCGAGCTCATCGGTCCACGGTCAGTCCTACGGCAATCATTTGTTGGGCACCTTCGCCGCGAGCGTATCCGCAGAATCGAACTTACCGGACATCGACGATCTGGAGAACGAGCTATTGCACGGCAACTGTTACGTATTAAAGAAGCTCGCTGGCAAGCAGCAGCAACTCGCGAGCGGCGGCTTCGAGGATCCGTGCTCTAAACCGGTCTTTGCTGATCCGTCGGTGATGGATCCGTCATCCGCTGCCAGCTTCGACGCCAACAAGGTTTCCCTGACCGACTCTAGGAATCAGTTGAAGGTGAAGATCAAAGGCCCATTCCTTGACGCGAATTACGTGCCGGCGTCCTCGGTACCACCGTTGGCCCAGCAAGCGCCGGTGATAATCACACCGGCTGCCACCAGCGCGTCCGTCGCTTCGGGCACATCGAATCTACGTCGCATGCGTAAGAAGGAACTACTGCGCCAATACTGCTCGCAGGACATGAACATGGACGATCCAGCGTGCGGTAGCGTTGCTTCCGCGCCTATCATCATTCCGCCCGTCAATCGGACGGTCATCACCATCCCCAAGGCCGTGGCGTCGATGACGAGTATACCGACCCGTGAGGATTACAAAGCGGTCGTCGACGCGAACATGGAGAAGAAACGGCGGAAGGAACGTGGAGGCGGCAGTGGTTTCCTCGACGTAGTAGCTGGCGAGGATGAGAGCAGTTCCGATAGAAGACGCGGTCTTGTGGTAGGCACCGTCAGCGATCGCCGAAGAGGTAGACAGACCAGACCTGCGGCGACCAGCGCCGGGCCGCCGAAGCTGAAGATCAAGATCGGCAATAGTATAATCGGCGGTCAGGAGGTAGGTAACATGCAGGATGATCGTAGCAGGATAAGACCGCCGAAGAAACGACTGAGCAGCATCCCGAGCACGCCCAGCATGGAGGAGCTCCGCCGCGAGAGCATGAAGTTCCGCAAGATGATCATGGCGGGCTTCGACAACGACGAGAAGACCAAGAGCAAGCGCGACAAGAACGGCAAGCGGAAGAAGCGGCAATCCAAGAAGGAGGCGCGAGTGCAAATCCTGGAAGACGGTCCCGCGCCGCCCAAGATCATTATTCGGTGGAGCAAGGTAGCGGGCGCAAACTCCTCGACGAACAACGACCCACCGAACGACGCGCCGGCCACCGGCGACGAGGACGACAATCATCAGCATCACCAGGCATCGTCGGACAAGGACAGCCGAGTAGGTCCGCCGCCGCCGCCCGAGCCCGCCCGCAAGGACGAAGTGGGAATCTACCCGACTGGGGAGAGCAACGTCAACGACAAGCAGCCTACGGACCCGAACACCGGCGTCGCTGCCCTCAGGAACGTCCGTTCGGCGAAGGTGACGCCGATCCGGTTAAAACTCACGCGCTGCCAGGAGGGCTACGAACTGAAGGATCCGATGCGAGTAGCGAGCAGCAGCGCGAGTGCGGACGACGACGGTGGTGGTGGTGGTGGTGGTAGTAGTAGCAGTAGCAGTAGCAGCAGCTGTAGTAGTAGTACTAGTAGTAGTAGTAGTGCGACGACAACGACGGTGACATTGGTGAACTCGGTGGCGCCGTTGCCGATCGGCGGTGTCGAACAGGAGGAGGACGAGGAGAGGGTGACGATGATGGTGACAGGGCCGACGACGACGACGACGACGACGACGACGACGACGGCGGAACGATTGATCCCCATCCCCGTTCCTGCCGCCGCCATCGCCGGGATGAGGTCGTCCGAGGAGCAGCAGACTCCGCCGTGCACGGAGAAGCAATCTTCCAAAGAGGACGATATTCCATTGCTGCCCCAGTCCGCGAATCACAGCTCATCGCCGGGGCGTCCGCCCGCACCGCTCCCGCAAGGATGCCAAGTTAGGTGATAATTAATGATAATTGTATAATACAGTAATTTAGTGGTTCTTTCTTAGACGATTCTAATATATCGTACGCGCGTGTGTATTTACGTATATATACGTGATACGGCATTATCTCTCTTACACTGGATTTTTGGCGACCCTCCGTCGTGCTTATGTATACGTAAGATACACTCGTCTACGCATACGCAACACGTACACAAACACAACAGATGTATATTGTTTAATGTTGAGACAGAGACTCACTAGAGAAAAAAAAAAAACGTTGTAAGAGTGTAATATAAATTATTGATTATTGTAAATGATCTGAGGGTGAAGTGAAATTTCACAAAGTGCCCAAAATTTACGGTAAATATTACAAAAATTAAAAAAAAAAAAAACACATGCATTTCTTCGGATGTATCAGCGGGGCCCGCGCTAAGGTGTACGTACTCGTTGCGCAATCGAATCCAAAGAGCTCACTTATCTTAGTACCTAAATTCTTTCCCCTTTAAAAACGCGGATTGAATAATTGATTTTATAAACTTTTTTACGCAATTAAATATATTATTCTACATTAAATAAGCGTTTGGATCGAGTCAATCTCACTGTTTCCTTTCGTTCTCACGGATATCAAAAGTTCTCTTCTAAAGAGATCCCGAGAAGAGTGTCCTTGCAATTCTTGCTAATCATACGACCTGTCACGTATAATTTCCATCTTATTTAATTAATTTAAACTATCACCCCCGATATCTCCTCTCCCCGTCTCGTGTTATTGTAGAGAAAGAAACATAGTTTCTCTTGCCCAGATATAATTCCTTCCAAGCGTTGATCGACGTGCAACGCTCAAAGATTTTTCTCACGCTCGTCGAGATGCGACCTCACATCAATATGATGACCATCAGACCGGAGACTTTAAAAGTCCCAGATCGGTAAAACGTATTGATTTCCCGATGTCCTGAGGAGAACGAGGCTCGTGTTCGAGCGCAACACATCGACACCTTAATGAGGGTATCGTACCAGCGACATAAAATTATCCTGTACAAAAAGCATATTTCTTAAATCACCGCCTAGGTCGTGATTTTTCAATGCTAGCTATAATGAATTTTAATAAATCCACAACACACTATAGAGTATACAATATTTCGATCGATGATCTTATATCGATTAATGTGTGGCAAGGAGAGCGTATATATCAGCCAGACGTGAAACGTCAAAAAAAGAAAAGGGAGATACGCATTTTTCTTTTTTTTTTCTTTTTAATTTTCTGAACGATTTTTTTGACACACGAGCATATTCGTTCGCGTGATTCACTCGAAAAGAAAAGGAGGAAAAGAAAGAAAGAGAAAGAGAGAGAGATAGAGAGACAGAGAAAGAAATAATGTATCATTGCTCTCGAAGATCGCGTTTATGTGTCCTTTGTTTTTTTTCTTCCTTTATGTTTTCGCCTGTGCAATTTGCGCATACGATTGCAAAGTTAGACGCGAAGATATTTTTTTATTATATTTTTTTACGCATTATATTATGTACGCGCCTCTATAGCGCGATTTGTTACATAGTTTTTTTTTATAGGACACGATGCGTCATTATTAATCGTCACCGATTACCTATTTTATCCCTTTTCACGTTGTAGCTCTGTTGCATGTATATTTATTTATGACGATCAAATGTAAGACGCTATTTATTCACCATGCATTCTCCTTCGAAAGTTCTCCAAGAACGATTTTTAGACGATTTTTCAGTTCATCTTCTCTCTCCGTTTATTACTATTCTAATATTTATGTATATATACACCACACGCTATTGTACTACTATTATTAAATATTTCTTTTTTTTTTTTGTAGTAATAAGTTGTCGTTTTAATCTCACCCCACGTAGACAATGAGAGTTATGCGTATAAAATACTCATGGTTGATGAAGCGGCGTGCCATGTTTTGTATCGATATAAAAAAAAATGGAAAGAGAAATGCGATCGAATTTTGCGGACGTAAGAGGAGAAAAAGAGGAGGATTCCTTTCTGATACGCGTTGCATGCACATTCGACGAATCACGAGATAAAGATATAAGATGAGGAGGGTATTTCGTTCTTTTTGTTTCGTGCGAGGCCGAGGAGCGACGCATCTCATTATCATCATTCTCACCCTTTGAGAGAAAGAAGACTCCTGATAGGATTGCTCGCGTGTGTATGCTTCTTTCCCCTACTTTTTACTACCAGCAACTTTAAATAATCTATTAATTTTATGTTACGTTAATTGCAAATATTTAAGGGATGAAGTGAAATATATTTAAAGATGAAGATTTTTTGGGGGAAATAAAAAAAAATTATTGAAACATCATTCCCCTGTTGTATTGCATGTTTTTTTTTTAAATTATTGCTCAACTGTAAAATTGTAGTGACATATCGAGTTATACTTTACAAAGATACATCCTTGGTACGCACATACACACACACACACACACAAACACGACACATACGAATAAAAATAAATAAAATCTTTTATACTTTATAAAGTTTTTTAGAGATGCTGGTGTCTCTTTGTTATCGTATTTATTTATTTTTCATGTGTTTTTGTTATTGTATTTTAAGTTGGTGGTACGTAAAAGTGTCAAGGGAGAAGATTGAAATTGATAAGCAATCAAGGACGTGTGACATGATTGATCGAGGAAGATTTTAGCGGCGGCTGAATTTTAGATCGATTGCGTGCAATCGAGGTAAATGTTTTATGAGACGGGAAATTGAAATTCTTTATACGTCTTCATCAATCCATTTGTGTGCTCGTCGATGAGAGATTTTATTGATTGCTGATTAATGCGAAATGTGCAATTATTACGTTGTCCGTAGGAGAGAAGGTCCTTCGTCCCGGTCCTCGCACATTATCGATTGTGGAGTAAAAAACTCTGGCAAACTGCACGTGTTATTTTGAATAACAAGGAAAAAATAATTTTATTTCGATAAAGATGTGAAATAAAGATGAGAAAACGCGTGGATATTAAAATAAGAATTGAAAGTACGGATACGGTAGAAGTATGGCTAACAAAATTTACAATCTCGAAATTTTCGAATATTTTTCTCGGACAGGGGAGAATAATTCTTTATTGTTTTTCACTCCACAATTGTAACGCGACGCGTAGGATAAGAAGCTGTATATACTCGTATATTGAATAAGATACAGGAATCTGTAATTGGTATGAAGCTTATATAACGGCTGTGTTACCGTACGGATTTTATCTTCCAAATGGTTTTAAGTTACTTTCTTTTTGGACGAACACATTAAAAAAATAATAAAAAAAAAAGAAAAAAAAAGATATATAGGTAAATAGCAAGATTGCGCCGAAAGACTTTCGATGCCTCTTCCAACGAAGATTGTTGATCATCCCCAGAGAAAAAGCGTCGCAGCACGGTTTACTTACGATCGATGAACTTTTGGAGGTGTCCTAAAAAATAAAAATAATAGAAACACAATGGAAATAAAAAATTGCATTTTACCGGAACGAGAAAAATTCATTTTGCAATGTCTCTCGTGACGTTTGTCATTCTCTCGATTTTCTCACATTACGCGCACATTCGTAAGCAAAAGTCACGCAGATATACCAAAGAAAGTTTGTCGATTTGAGAGATTAACGGGCTGGCGAATCTCCTTGTTATCAGACATAAAATATCTTCCATGTATTTTGCACACATATACACTTGCGAATAGACAGACACATAACAACATACAGGTTTACATACAAATGCACGCGTTGGAATAGAAAGGTAAAATAGTTTTTTGCCGCAATCTCTCTCTTGCGTCTCGTAAAAGGAATAAAAGAGAGTGAGAAAACGAGAGAGTATATGCGTCGTATATGTGTGAAAGTGAAAGAAAGAGAGGAAGAGATAGCTTGGCGATACCGTTTCGTCCCAATTCTTTATTGTCATAACTCGTTATTTTCTTGTTATTCTGCGCAAGAAAAATCAAATCAAATGAAGTATTGTTTAGTGTGCCGGCGATTTTGCGCGCTCGCCGCCGCTCTTAAAATTCTCATCGATCGCGCAAACGAAACTTTTCCCTGCGGTTCCTCGGAGCGTGTTGTAACTCGATCATTGATCAATCAACGAACGCAAGATTGATTAACGAATCGACACCCGCGCCGAACCGGTTAAACGTTTCGCGAGCGAAAGAATTTTATATACCTTCATACCTTGCATACATCGCATTGTATATTTTTTCAGTGATAAGCAGAGTTTTAAGAGCCTATATTGTACAGAAATAAAGAATAAATATTTGGTTAATTTTTAATCGTTTCTTACATGCATGCACATATATATATATATATACATATATACATACATATATATATATATACATATATATATATATACATATGAAAATAACGATAACTCTAATAACAAATAACGATGAATTTAATATTATATATATAAATATATATATAAATATATATATAAATATATAAATATATAAATATGAACATATATATATAAATATAGATAGTTTTATTATAATGCAACAAACGAGTAATATGATATTTAGTTATTGTATATAGTGTAAGAAAGCTGATCTTGTAAGATACAGATAAGGTGTTTTAATGTGCACATAGTCGCGTCATTGTCAATAATCATATTATTACGATTAATAATAATTACAGTTTTTTACATTCTGCGTTTTCTTCTTCAACCGATACCTGCATATCCGCATTCTTATTTGTAATAGATATAGGTTTCCATATAAACAGAAAATTCTTTTGCTGGAAAATTTGTAAATTTTTAAAGATTGTTATTTTTATTTCTAATTCTCATGTTTTTCTAATGATATTTTTATGTGAAATATATTCAACAGCGATAATTTTTTCAGAAGAAATTTCTATTTGGTTATAATTATTATTTGGTTATTATCTTTACAGAGAATATGGAATATAAGATTAATCGTATATAAATATACAGAACAGATTCTTTTATTTTATGCAAACACATATTAAATGGGATAAAATATCTTTTATATATCATTTTTTTTTCACATATCGTTTATTCTTATACAGTGAAGACTTCAATAAAACACTTATAGAACTAATAAAGCTATTGTATTTTAAAGAAGTCGAATATTAATGCAGAGAGAGAGAGGATCAAAGAATACATTGATGGTGATAAAATATCACACAGATAGAATGTACGGGAGACAAAATCAACCCCAGTATCCATTACCCCATCCCCAGCCGCCTCCCCAACCTCTTCCACCCCAATAGCCTCGGCCGCCATAATATCCTCCTCTCCAGCCTCCCCAACCATATCCTCTGCCATATCCCCAACCACCGTATCTCCATGGTCGTCCATATCTGGAATTGTTCATAGATTGCTTAATTAAGATGAGCGGTTTGATCGAAAATTCTTTATTATGCACACTATTTACTGTGTAACTTTTAAGGCGCGACAAATGTTTCATAAAGTGTTATATTTAAATAACTTTTTACTTGTACTATGAATTAGAAACTTTACTTTTGCTAATTGTAATTATCATATTAAAAATACATTATTTATAAGCGAACGATTAAACGTATGAAAGATATCACTTATGCTGCGCGCGTTGATAAGATTATAACTATATAATTATACACGCAACATTTTGCAAAATAGCAGCAAACATTATATTCTACTTTTAATTCTACAGTCATTACATTCACAAAGTGTTGAAAATGCAAATAAGGAACATTGACAATTTTTTAAATAGAAGCAAATTTAAAAACCGAGGCATTTTTAAACATGTATGATAACATGCAGTCATCTCAAAAATATCGATCGTATGATTTTTCTCAATAATATAAATACTAACATTTACTTAAAATGTGTTTTTTGTTAGTTTAAAAATTTGTAAGCTTTTATTTTGATATAACAATATAATTTCTTTTTCAGATAGCTATATATGCTTCTTTTTTCGTCGGCGATAAGTTTGGACATTTACTCGAAATGTCACTTGCAAAAATGAATGAGATGTTTATAGACCGTTAAATGGTTGCAAATTGATCGTTGCAACTCGCTTTAACGCTAGTTGCGCATCAGAATGCGTCATTTATGTACGCGGCTAGTTAAAGTATGCATGTTGACAAAATTACGATGGACGAGAAGCCTGCGTAGCCAAGAGGCAGGGTCATGAATGCGAATGAAGATGGCACAAAAGTATAATATTTTTTTAGACGTTTCTTGTCTCTTTACAGCGATACAGTCGTCTTTAGACGAGTCGTGTGCTGCGTAAACAAACTTCGCATACAAAGTACATTTAAAAAGGTAACTTCGCATAAAAAATATAGTCGCAGTTGAGTAAGCTTTGATTGCGATGGAATACGTGATTATTATTTAATATGTGTGTATTATATTACAATTAGAATCTCTCATATATTATGGATACACACATTGCGTGCGTGATTCTATATAAAGATATCAAACAATGCAAAATTCTTACTCTGTCGAGAATTATCATGTAATTCACATTTACATTCGTAGTTTGTAAAACAAGCCTGTTTTCATCGTATGACATTTTAATTTTCCTTGACGATGTCGATGAAGATGATATTAATCATGTCAATCTAATCTAAAATTAAGTCCGCGAACACTTGTGCATTTTCTAGCGATTATTGAAAATGAATCACAGAATATATTAAAAGTAAGAGGAAGAGAAAGAGAGAGAAATTAATACATGTAGATAATTGTTTCTCCCGTTTTTTTTACAATGCACAAGTTTGGCATTTTGAAAGCAGTCTAAAAATATATGAAATTAATTAAGAGATAGATATATTTCTACAGATTGTTATTAAACTCACGAATTTCTCGTGCAAAGATAAATCGAGATTCGAGATTAATGAGATAGAACTTAATGATTTATAACTGAACTCACCCCCAGTACGAGGCATCTGCTTCCAAATCATTGGCATTTGCATCCGGCTGTGGTTCGATCTCACTCTGAACATTTGGCGGAGGTTCCTCATTTTCCGCAGCAGCGACGAACGCGAGAAGAGCGAACGCCGCGAAAAGGAATGCCTAGAATCAGATGTGAATCCTTATTGTCATCTTTCGATCTGCGCGATTCACGCGATAAATTGATTTATTCAGAAAATCTCTTTAAATTCGCGTTCAGGCTGAATCCATAATCTATACAGTTACAGTTCGAAGATACGAGAAGCTTCGCGGAGTTGCGATATCTTATGTAATACTATGCAATAAAATTTTGCGAGTCTCATCTCATTTTGCGAGTCTCATCTCTCTTGAGAATACATTTGAAAATAACATATATTTTGCGAAAAATGCTGCGATTGCTATCAAAATACATCGATGATGGAAATTATTATTATTATACGTATTATAAACATATATTATGTTATTATAATTCAAAGTTTAGATTTTATATCGGTATAAAGTTTATTTAAATATATTACGTTATGACAAATCACTTATTCATTATTGTTAGGATTTATGTTTCCAAAGCAAATGATCGATAAAATCTTCAATTGACATGTGTCAAAGGATTTACGTTTCTAAGACAAATGATCGATCAAATCTTCAATTGATTGACGTGTGTCAATCAATTGAAGATTTGATCGATCGCGTTTGTTCTATAAACACAAATCTTAACCATAATGAATGAGTAATTTACGTAATGTATTATAAATAAACTTTACAGATATAAAATATAAACTTCTTTGAATTATAATAACGTAATATATATTTATGATATATGTATGTATTAAGAATTTCCATCATCGATGTATTTTGATAGCAATCGCAGCATTTTTTGCAGTGTACGTTATTTAATTTGATATATTAATTTATTGTCTCACTTTAATTTAAATTTAATATCATTTAATTTATCGACAGTCTTCATTATCACGATATTTATGATCTTGACTGTCCAATTATATCAGAGATAATTTATTCTCTCAAGAGCGATAATTGGAGTAGTAGTAATCGATCTCGCGCTAATTACGTGAATTACGCTAATCGGACAAGTTGATTGGACTTCCCTCGCGATTGACGTTTCGCGCCGTCGAAAATACGCGTCGGAAACACACGCGAGAACGCGGACGACATGTGAGAAAAAAAAAGATCCCCCGAAGGGGATGAATCTCGCGTTATCGACGCCAAGGAAAGTCTTGAGAGAATCATACAAGATCACTTACGAAATGCATAAGTCGCAACATATCGAGGACTGATTCCATTTCGAGTGGAGCGGGCCTTATATACGCGATGCGTCCCGGCCCGTTGTCGAGACACACGCATCCACACGTGCGTTTTTGCACGTGTGTCATCGGCTGCCTGCGGTTTCACAGGTCGAGCGCTCGCGCGCCCGAGCGAGCGGGAAAAAAAGGCGAGCCGAACGAAGAGGTGTACGTATGACGGGGTACGTAAAGTTGCGGCAGAAAGAACCGCAAATGGGAATGCCAGCGTGATTTCGGATCCTGGGATTTCACGGCGTCGTGAGGTGTCGAGGACGTGATCCTCGTAAAATTCGAAGCGCACATATATAGCGGCTTCGTCGCGCCTTGCTGAAGCGAATCCGCGCGTTCTCCCGTTGGCTCTATCTTGTTGTCGACGAAGCTGTGTCGTTGCTCTTAATTTGTGCCTGTAATAAAGAAATACTTTGTAATTCGGGAAGGAAAGAAGAGTAATCTATTTTTATAACTTGACGAGTGAACATACAGATCATAGATAATTTTAGAAGATATTTTTCTTTAGCACGGTTTTCGTAGATGATTCACGAATTAATATAATCATTTGTACTCGGATTTGCACAAGGAAAACGGGCAATTTACATAGATTACATACATTTAGCATCTATCTAATCGTGTTAAACGATACTTCTCGGTATTATCTTATTGACAAAAGGTGTTCTGGGAAGGCGCGCTTTTGTATTCCCGGACTGGGATTGTATTTTGCCAGATTGCGTTTTTAGACGGTCATTTAAGTTAGGGGGATGATAATGTCCGATGGGACGAAGATCATTCTTGGAATTCTTTGCCCCGTTCTTATGAGCAAAAAAATATCCGAGGACCCCAAAAAATGACCTATCTCTTCTGGCATGAATTAGAAACGCCGAGTTGTTGATGCGCGATTAATCATTGTCATTATCATCTAACGGCGTCACATTATATTTAATCATATTTTGCGTTTCCTATTGTCATTTTTGCAAAATTTTATGTAGACAAATTTTGATATTTATAAAATCTAATTGCCATAAATATATGTATATGTGTAAGCCAGTATGCAATTTAATTGTTTGCATAAAAGCTATTAGCAAATGATATATGTGGTATCTTCTCTATACTATATAACATGATTTTTATAAGAAAGTGTTTACAGTATTGTTCTTTTTTATTAAAATTAGAAATATCTAATTCTTAATTTTAATAAAAAGTATAAAATTGTATAAAATTGTTAGTTCATGAAATTAGTTAAAGATTAAAGCAACTTAATACTATAAATACATTATAACAGTTTTAAATATATAAATTATTTTTGTTACAATAGAGTAGTAATTTCTATTGTATAATGTATATCAGATAATGTGTCCCTGACCTAGAATTTGCGATGCTTTATATTCTATTTAATTTAAGTGAAAGTGAATTTTTGTCCCACTCAGATTGTCATTTTATACTTTTTAACGATTCATAAAATATCGGTCGTTAAATTAAAAACTGCATTGCCGCAAGGTTAATATTATGCAATTTTTATAAAGCTATAAACACATTATATGTTTTTATTGCAGACGATGACGTATCTGATCGGGTGTACGTTTACGTTTAAATTGAAAATTCAATTGAGACAGAATGAATCATACGATCGTATTTTAGAATCGGCATGCAAAATGTGTCAAAATGCACAGAATTATATAAGAAAACTTTCTTCGATACCTGTCGCATAGAAATACAGGAATCGTACACAGTATGCATAGCAAACATTTTGGAAATACCTTGACTAGACACTCGTATCGCATTAATTGTTTCACTGTACATTTTGCACTTGAGAACAGTTAAAGATTCATGCTGTGGCAGATTGAAATAAATTACTCGCACATTAAGTATTCAAATATTTTTTCCTACGCGACAAATCGAAGAATTATACAATAGCGGTTTCTCGTCAATGCTACATAATTTTTCATAGCGCAGCAGAAGAAAAGAAAAAATCACTATAACAGATAATAAGAAGATACTAATTTTTATTCTAAAAAAATCACAAATTTTTCATATTTTCAATTATTTTAATAACGAAATTAAAATGGATTTCTTGTTGCAATAGAAAATATATATAGAAATGCGAAATTCCTTTTCTGCTCTGCTCCCCTGATTTTTCGAAAAGTTCAAAGATTCTATATCTCATAAAAATTCTTATCGATACATTTTATTTTGTTTTTCTCGTAAGTGAATATAGAGAGATAGAGTAAGAGCTCGCAAGAATTTATCAATTAAATCTTGATCAACCGGTCCCATAAAGAAAATAAGGCGCATCTTACAGCTTCGAGATATTATTGATTTTTTTTTAAATGTTGCTATCATCTGCATTTCCGCTCGTCACCTTAATTAATGAACGCTCGTTGTACCTTTCCATCACCGAGGGAATGCAAATTAAAAGATGTTTTGAGACAAGAGTATACTTCTGATCATTAATATGTATCCATTAACGTCGGTCCATTAAGTCGAGGTGATTTCCCGGACTGACTATTAGTTAACTCTGTAATTAACAACTCTGATTCAGGACTATATTTTTTCTATCTAGCAAAAATCTCAATTTGTCGAAATAAAATGGATCGATACAAGCTCGCGCGAAATTAAATTACTAAAATTTTGAAATCAGAAAGTGTGTAAATAAAACACACGTTCTGGATTCTTCGTTCTTCTATCTTCTTTCTTCGTTTTCCAATTAAATACAAAAGTAATCGATAACATTTTATTTCTCACGATTCTTCCTTCTCTCTAATTCATTCATCTTTTGCGGAGTCATCCCCACGACTTCCAACTATAGATCCGGATTCTCGTGTTCCACATACCTGCGAGAATCATGCGGGGACATCCCCGTGAGGGCATCAAACGGGCGCTCGCTCGTCGATCGTAAAGCTGTAATTTTTAAGAACGACCGGCCCACCTTGAGCAGGTTCGTCGTCGTCGTCGACGTCGTGCGTGCCTTTCCGTCTCGGCTGATTTGCGAAAAGGCGGAGGAATGGCGCGCTGGTGATGTGCAAAAAGACATAAGTCTTTCTTCGCGCGGGGAAGAATCGTTGACCGCGGCTCCTCCAGTCAAGGTCAGGCATTATTTTTTTCCCCCTCGCTTCGAGCGGACCCACAATAATCTTCGAGAAAGGCGCATCATTTTGTCTTTGTTATCACGCATTCTCCAGACGCGTGTGGAAACAAATAAGACGGTGATATTCTCTCTTATATATATATGGGCTTGTGCAACAATTACAGTGTAGATATATTTGAGTGTATGTACATGTTTTCGCAATTAGTTATGTCTGGCATACTTATCTTAAGCATAGAGTTACGCGACATAAATAGATTTATTTCAGATATATTTTGTTCGCTTGTAAAAATGATTTATTTCCATTGGGCAACTCTTGTTTCTTCCCAAACTATATTTATTATTTAGTATACTTATAATTACATGAGGTAATTAGCGGTTGTGTACGATACTATGCGATGTATACAATGATCGATAATGTGATGTAGCATTCACACATACACACATGTTTCATATGAAATATGCTAAATAATGAAATATATTCTATATAAATATGAATATATGCTAAATAATGAAATATATTCTATATAATGTTTCATATAAAATTTGAATATTATTTTTTCAATGTAATATAACTGTCCTTTATAAAAAAAAACTTATACATTTTCAGTACAGTCTTCCAATATTACACCATGTATTAAAACAAATTAAAATGATGAGTAACATGAATAAAAAAAAACATTAAAAAACATTAAAATGAAAAAAATATAACAATACTTTGATAGTTTTCAATCACCTTCTTCTTACTATAAAATACAAGTCAATACATATTTTTAAAATATGTTAAAACACGTATTAATATATTTTTAAAGTAATTTTCTACCTTATATACGTTGTGTAACTTTCATTGAACACGCGCGATTTAAAATGTACTACGTTTTAACGTTGCTCTAATTAATGTCGAATCTGTCCTGAATATTACATATTTCATATTTCGCATTAGAATCACCTACAGTGTAACATTAACATAAAATGAAATTAAAAGTCCTTTTAAGTAGATATAAAAATAACATACATATAAAGCAATATAAACATATTTTCAGATAAATAACGGTCAAAAGAAATTCATTCACGTCTGCCAAAGTTGTATGAGAAAATATCTCGTGTAGCCTTGCATAATGCTGACGCTGTTCGACAGAATTGGATTAGTGTAAATTTATGTTTTTCAGTTATCATTAATCTAGGCAATTTTCAATATGCTCCATCAAAGCTCCTAAGCCCTGATATGCCTTCGCGCATTTTGGACACGTTGCCGTAGCACCGTTCTGTAATTAAGTTAAAATATTTTAGTCTAGATATCCTAACGTAATTGTTTTTACCTTAGTGGTTTAGTTATGTTACAATCATAATATAACTAGTGTTACGTCCGGTATCGTATTGCGCGATATTACATCGCACAAGGAGCAAATTGAATTGATCCTTAAAAAAAAAAAATAGAGCTGTGACAAATGACCATTCCGATAGATTTTCTGTTTGTATAACATGCACTGTATGCTTTGTGCATTTTAAGAGCAATAAATAACTGTATAATATAATTGCACATTAATAGAATAATAACATAATTTAATTTAATTTAATATAATGTAATTAAATAAGAAAATTAATAATTATTAAAATTAATAATTAATAATTGGAATCTGGACTATTTGTTCCAACTGTTATCAGCATGTATATATATAATTTATTCACAACTACAAAGTATACTGGGCTCGAGTTAGACTCGAAAAAATTACTGATGCTGAACTTAACCCTGGATTATTACCTGTGTTTGTCTGTAGCTCAGCATTCTTCAAAACAGCAAGAAATCATTGTTTAAACTATAAATGGACTTAAGTACTACTTATATAATAAGTTAAAACAAGCCAAAATTCAACTTTTAAATATGCTTATTGAACATTAATATTTATAAACTAACAGAGACATTAAAAACCTGTACTAAATTATATGTAGAATGACCCTAATTATTTTGAACAATAAATATCGTAAGCTAGAGAGGTTTCCTAGATATTAAGAGCATAATATCGTATCATTAAAGAAATACCCAAAAGAGAGAAAAA
Organism: Lasius platythorax; assembly: GCA_963971435.1. NCBI lineage: Eukaryota > Metazoa > Arthropoda > Insecta > Hymenoptera > Formicidae > Lasius > Lasius platythorax. The sequence goes on along the minus strand of OZ020540.1, from coordinate 4,724,536 downwards.
ACAGAAAAAAAAGAATTCAACATTAAAGAAACGATCAGCAATGCTAACTGTACGACGTGAGCGCTACATACAATTGTAGAATTATAACAAAATACTACGATAGAGAAATAGAACTAATTTAAATGTCTACTGTCTATAAATAAATTAAGAAATGCCAATATGAGAAAAGAAATTTAAAAATCTGGATAAAAGTATTAATTATTCATTGCTTCACTGCAAATAAGTGAAAAATTTGATAATTCTGATAATTTGGCCACTCATGCGTTGCCATCTTTCGCCTCTTACTACATTTGTCACTGCTCTAGTGATAATAAAGAATAGGGAACAGTCAAGTCAGTTTCTACTTTTAGATAAAGATATTACAGCATATGAAATTCAAAACCACTTACTAGATGTTCAGGTGAATGTGTAACAGAGCTGGTAATCTGCTTGACTCCAGATTGTAATTGTTGGTTGAATTCTATTTGTTTCAGTAATTCCATGTCCAATTTATTTTTCTCGTCTAGTAAAGATTCCTTAAGTCTTTTCTCCAATACAAAGTCTTCTTCGTACATCGTTAATTGTGATCTTAATAGACTAATCTCTTCCACCTAGAGAATAGATAATAGATAGATTATATTAAAATAATAGATTATATTAAGATAATATTATAAGAATAATAAAATTATATATATATATATATATATTTTTTTTTTCTCCATCATATATAGGTTTTATATTTTATTTTAATTTGCAATATTTTTTACACAAATTAGTTCAAAATAAAAAAATTTACTCACGCTTTGTGCATATTGTCCTATTACTTCTTTAAGTTCTATATCTTTCTTTTGATTTTCCTGTCTCAGGCTCTTTATCTTGTCTAGCAACTCCTCGCAGCGAACTCGCAAGAGTTCTTTCTCATCTTTCAGAGCTTTCTCGCAATTTTCATATAACTGACTCTGATGATCGAGTGACATTTTCTCTTCATTAAGACTGATCTTCTCTTGCATCACACGTTTCATATCCTCGTGCAACGTTATACGTTCCATATCCAAGCTCTTTTTCTGACTTTCAAGTAAATTTTTTTCTTCTTCCAGATTAAGCTTCTGTTGATTAAAAATTTTGCTTTCCTCTTCCAACAATTGCTTATCAAACTGAATCTGTTCTGATTCTTCCAATTTCTGTAACTTTTCGCGAGCGCTATTATCCTTTAAAACATTCAATTTCGCATTTTCGTCGATCGTTATTTCTAGTTCGTATAAAATAGAATTGTAATCTGAGAATATTTTCTGAAACTGATTTTGCGATTTAATCAGAGTCTGCCTGTCCGAGATAATTTTCACCTGCTCATCGGCTAATTGTTTGCAGCAATGACATAATTTTTCTCTACATTGATAAAACTGCATTTTCGAGTTATCATCATCATCAAGTATCATAAATATATCTGTAATCTCTTTTAAACTTTTTTCTATAGTAGCAAAGCGTTCTATTTGTTTTACATAACATTCAGTTAACTCTTGTAATATATTGTTATATTGCTTTATATTTTGTACAAATTTCTGACGACTTAGAGTGGACGATGATTCCGATAAATCTTGTAGTTGAATAGGAGTAAGAGCCTACAAAATGTAAAAGCAAAAATCATTTATAGCTTTGTTCTGCGAATTTAGTTACCTAAAATATTTTTAGCAAACATAACTCTTTATAGATACGTACACATTGCAGCTTCTCTTTAAGCAAAGCAATGGATTCTTTCAAATAATTGATTTCTTCATCTTTTGCTTTTAAACGCTTCTGATTTTCTACAATTTTTGCAGAAGTTTCACTGTCAATACAATTTAAAGATTTCATTGCTGATTCTAATTCTTTTTCCAATTTTAATTCTTCTAATTTATCTTGTAACGCTTTCTCAGCAAATTTTTCAGATATTACACATGTTATATATTGTTTGCATTCTTCAAGATCCATTTTTGATATTGCAATCTTAAGTTTTGGTGTAATTTGCTGAAGTTCTGTTTGAGCAGTGGTATCAGACTGAGGAATTGTGCCAATTGTCTGGAAAAAATTCACAAAGTTAAAATATATTGTATACACACACACACACACACACACACACACACACACACACACACACACACACACACACACACACACACATAGACTTTATATATATATAAAACAGTTTTTATTTATACCTCAAATCCTATGCTTTCAGTGTGTTGCAAATGTGACAGCTTAGTTTTTAGCTCAACATTTTCCTTCTTAAGATGATTGACGAGTTCTCTAGTTTCCGCAAACTTTTTTTTATGGGTCTCATGAACTTTCATCACCTTTTCTTGCCACATTGCCAAGGTATTAAATTGTTCTTTCATGGATAAAGTGTTTAGCCTCAAAGTTTCTTTTAATTTCACGTTTTCTTGCAACATATCACTTAATTTCTTTTGCATTTCATCTGCGTTCAGTGACAAAACCATCGATTTATAGTCCTACAAAAACACATTCTTGCTTTCTATAAAATAAACTTAAATAAAATTAAATTAAATTAAATAAAGCAGGATTGTAATATACATACAACTGACATGCATTTCTGCTGAATGTCAACATACGACGCTAATGCAGAAGCCTGAGCATCTACTGAATCTTTACCTAGCACTACAAAAGATAAACTATTTTCGTCATTAACACTAAAATTATTTGGCGTCATTGACAATTTCATTGAATTTATATTTAGCACTGTAGTAACAGGCTCGTCTAACTTAAATGAAGGTTTATTGCTCTCCGCAATGGATGTTTGACACTCTTCTTTGGATACTGAACACGCTCCATTGAATCCATGTTCCATTGAACCCATATTTTAATTGTGTTCAATCAAGATTCCTAACCAACCTGAATAAAAATTAATAAGAATATATAAACTGCAAAATTGATTCAGTATTAATATTTTTCTACATTATCAATATTATTGAAAAACAAATTAGCAGAGCAAATAATACTGTGTAAATAGTAATAAACTTATATCAGTTGCATAAATCTATATCAGTCTAATAAATAATTTCATATTTTCCAATATTTATATATGTTTGTGTAGTAGATAGAATTTACACTGATTTGACAATCGTCCAAAGTGATTAAAATTTTCGTTTGCAACAGTATTATATAAAACTTATATCACCAATCACACAGAAAATCAAATTATGTCAGTCAATCTATCTAAAATCCCGATTTATATAAAATATCGAGATCAGGCAATAAAAGCAATATATATCGGATTTTATCAAAATTCACATAAAAAAATGCGCTAATTATATTCAGTGTCTACATTTCTTTCAAATATAAATTGCAATTATATCAGAGACACAATCCTTGTTGTGTCGCGAATAGAGCCCCACACTTTATCAACTCACCAGCGTAATCTTGAAATTACGTGTATAATCTTGAGAAATATTTACTCGCTACAAGATCGCTTGTAACTATTGTGCCAAGTAGTCGGAATAAAAAAAAATAAAAAAATTACATCATTTCGTGATACGAACATCGCGACTAGCCCAGATTAATTATGATTAAGGCCAAAGGATTTAATAATATGTAAAAACTTAAATTTTAGCTTACCGTACGACAAAAATGTTTCCAGTTGCTTGTCTGAGAGAGAAAGAGAAAATACGTCTTCCTGCGTTTTATTCGTTCTAACCAATGTTACGGGAAATATACTCTCTTCCCGGACAGGATTTTCCGTGCATCTTTGCCTCTTCCTCTCGCTCCGATCTAAGATTACATCTATTTCATCTCACATACATAAAGTGCAAGAAGTGCAGATAGCGCGAACAGAATTTCCATGGAATGGAAATCATATGGACGTATTATCGATCGTTTTTCCTTCTCATAAATGCGTATTCATCAATGAAATGCAATACAAAACTTTATTCTTTTTTTTTTTTTTTTTTTTTCAATAAAAGATTTCTTTATTATCAGTAAGTGATAAATATTGATCGTCGATAACAAAATTACCGACTGTGTTATGAGAAAATTTGTAATTGAAATCAAAAATCAAAACACAGATGTCTATACTAGTAGTATAACATCTGTGCAAAAGAATATTTTCGTTTCGTCTCGTTTTGTTGCTAGTCGAGACGTTTAGCTTTGTAATATTTTAAGCGTCCTAAAGGTTTATTAAGTTTCTTTCATTATATAACGTTTATTTTCTCCTTTATTAATAATAAGATTGTATCAATAATTGCTATTAAAAAAAAAAAAAAAAAAAAAAAATGCAAAAGAATATATTCAGATAATAAAAAAAAACACAGATGTCTATACTAATAGCAAAAGAATATATTCAGTATTTACAAATTTCGTATCGAATCGTTGGGCCAGTTATTCTTCATTGAACGCGATGATAACGCAATTTTTTACGGTACTTAATAAGGCTTATAAAGCTCGTTTAATGTTTAGCTAATCGTCCGCGAAACAGAATATATATCCTATTCTCGATCGATTTTATGAAATTTGTAAATTTATAAATTCACGCACTTAAAAATAAATCAGGCATTGAGTTCTATATCCACAAACGCATTTTATATATTACAGACGTTATAAAATTATTTACATAAATTATAAAAAAAAAGATTATAAAAAACGCTCTGAATGTGCGTTGAAACACTTTCTCGTAAAAAGCAATAGTAATTATATCGTTGCTCCGATTGTTTCAGGAATTACGCGATATATCGATCAATATTACGGTGATTGTCGATTTATTTGTTCGCGTTTCTCGTGAATTTTAAATCGCGATTTATCTCGATTTGTGATTTAATTGTTGATTTACATCGAAGCTTTGTCTATCTTTCTCGTATATTTTCTTTCAAAACCTACGCAAAAGTCTACGCCAGTCCAAATAGTTTTTCCTACAATTGAAACTTTAACGTCAAATATTTAATAAAAGAATTATATAAATGCGTAAATATAAAATATTATATATATCATCAATCATTTAATAAATAATTAATCTAAACTTTGAAATGCTTGTATAATTTAATATTTCATGTATATGTGTCATAGTACATACAATTTTACGGCATCGAATTATCAATAATATGGTATGCGGCCTTGGCGTAGTTTAGCGCACTATTGTTGACATACATCGATTTGTTATCATTAGCGCGCTGACACCCGAACAGTAAAGTAGGGGTGCGAAACGCTTCGTATATTGTCAAAATTTTTTTCTAAACGCGATCACGACTAGTATCGAAATATAATTCGCTGTGATTATTACATTTAATGATTATTAAACTTTTGATAATCGACACGAAACCCTATTGTGACGATAAATCTTTATCAAAGCGCGATTATTCATTGTTGCAAGTAAAAATCGGAGCAACATGGATAAAAATTAAAAATTATTGTTCTATACGATCCTTCAATTGTCGATCTTTACAGATAATAATTATTTTTCTAATAATGCTTAAAGTTAAATATATTTTGTTCGACAATTTAAATTTTCCAAAAAGGCGAGTCTTTATATTAATTATTAAATCAACAATTGCTATATCACGACTTTTCATTATTTTAATCTTTCGATAAGGTCTTTCGGTAAGTTTTTTATCATTTTCTTTAATTTATACTCTGACATTAAAATAAAACCGCTGATTTTTGTTTTAAAAAAGAGACAGAAAAAGAGAGAGAAAAATCTTTTTACTATAAAAAATAAGATGTATTATCTCATATATTTTATATATTTCAAAATATAGAAACACAGAATATTCAAAAAAAATTGTCGCATTTTTGTCTCACTTCTTTTTCTTTTAATCATATTTTAATACAGTGAATAATAAGTAAAATAAATTTTTTAAAGTAAATATCGATGCGACAGAGAATATAATTATAAATCATTAAAAATGTAACATATCGGACATTTATTAATAATACGTATGAAATTTCGAAATGTATTGTACATGCGATATTATATTTTATTTCTATATTTTCGGATTGTTCTTCTAAATGGCTATTAATTTAATACGACGTCGTATATCATATATGTATTTAGAATGATTGTATGATGTGACAAATATTAAAAATATATATTTTAATAATTTTTGACCGCGTAACACATATAAATACGACGTTTGTTACCATCAATGATTTGTTAAAACCTCTACTATTCCCGCATATGTGAAATTAATCTCTAGAAATCGCGAGTGACTGATTCGAACTTCGCGCGCTTTTCCCGCGTTACTTTTCCGCGTTATTTTCCCGCCAGAATCAACGTCACGCTGCTGACGTCATTCCGGAGTCGGCAACGAGACGTCGCAAACGCGGGACAGATTGATTCCGAATCGCGACGCATTTAATAGGTGAGTATATCATAATTGAGTATATCATAAGTAAGTATGTCATAATTGGAATCATATTTTAATAATTTGCGATTGCATAGTATGTAAATTCGGCGTTTGGCGACGTGCGGCGTATCGTTATTATTTACGCGCGGTCTCATTGTCATTCGCGCGGCGACACTCGAACAAATAAGCAGGGACGCGACGCGCTCTCCGTATGTTACGCATTTCGCACAATTATTTAATTCCTACGACTAAGTAACTCGTAAGTGTATCGAAGCGACGATTCTATTTCGAAGCAAATATTTCGTTCGCTTTATTCGCGTGAAGTAGATATATTGACGCATCATATCAATGTGAAGTTGCATTACGGACGTCCGTCGTTCCGAAGTCAGTTATGAAACATCGCGAACACGGGACGGATTGATTTGGAATCGCTACGCATTTATTGATGAGTAAGTCATAATTAGAATCATATTTTAATAATTTGCGATTGCGTAGTATGTAAATTCGGCGTTTGGCGACGTGCGGCGTATCATTATTATTTACGCGCGGTCACATTGTTGTCATTCGCGCGGCGACCTTCGAACAGGTTAGGCAGGGACGCGACGCGCTCTCCGTATGTGACGCATTAATTTTCGAGACATGATTGCGAGAAGTATTACGGGATCATAATTAGCGTCATAATTAGTGTCATATTGTAATAATTTTCGACTGTTGTTAAAAGTTAAAGCCTCTGTTATTTACGCGCATGCGAAGTTAGTCTCTAGAGATATCGCGAGCGACCGTGAGTATCGAGCTTCGCGCGCTTTTCCCGCATTATTTTTTCGCCATAATCAAGTGCGCGTCGCCTGCCATTAAAGTCAAGAATCCCGTGCATAGTATCGCGCTCTCATTAATTGTATTCGAGTATGATAAGTGCACGCGTAATCATAATTAACTGTTTTTTCGAGTGTGCGTTTAATTGTAATTGTTTTCTCTAGTGAGTGCCACGAAGAAGCGACAATGGTGAATTAAGAGAGAAGGAGGAGGCCCGGTGCGGCATCAGGCGACGGTGGAATAATCATGGGGGGATTGGAGGGGTGAGTATTTATTATTTATTTATTAGTTGTATTAAATTAAAATTTATTACCTGTATTAAATAAAATTTATAAAATTATTTAACTATATTTGTGCTTGTGATATTGTACGCATAGAAAATAAAATATAAATTTTTAAAATATTACTCATTTTAGGCGCTACTACAATTTAGATTTTATTTGTATGTTACAGATCAACGTAACTGACGATCCTGACAATCTGAAAGGAGGAGGAAGAGGTCTGGGAGAGACATCGGGCACCGTCGGAGCAACCCTAGGGTGAGTATCGTTATTTGTATATTAATTATTATAAGTCGCGTACACTCATTAAATCGGTTCATTTATTTGAATAATTTAAACAAAAGAGACAAACAGAGAGAAAGAGAAACTTTTATATAAATCGTATAAAAAGTTAAATTTTATTTAAAAAATTGTTATAGAATTTATAAAATTATTCCATTTATTTGGTTTTATTAATAAAATTTTTATAATTTATGTATCAGGATAAGAGAAATTTTATAATTTAAATGTCACAACTTTGTTGGCAGTAGTTGGGAGTTTTTTTCTAAAAATTATTTTTTTTATTAAAATTTTTTTAATTTTTAATAAAAATGTTAACATGTGTTGTCTTAACACACTTTTTTTTTAAACCGCATTAATTATTATAAATTAGAAAATTATTTCATTATATATCCGCTCATTATTATACGTCAAATATTAAATTAAATGCATACAATAATAATTTTTTGAATTATTAATTATAATATTTTGGGCGCTGCTACAATTTGAATTTTATTTTTATATTACAGATCAATTTAAGCTGACCTCCCTGACAACCTGAGAGGAGGAGGAGACCTAGGATAAACTTCGGGCACCGGCGGAGCAACCCAAAAGTGAGTTATTTGTATATTAACTATTATAAATCACGTATATATACGTGCATTAATTTGGTTTATTTGAATTATTTAAAGAAGAAAGAATTCGACAAAAATACTTTTATGAATTCTTTTTATAAATTCTGTAAAAGTTTCTATTTAAAAGAGAATTGCTTTTTTTCATAATTTAGAAAATTATATCATTAAATATACGCTTATTATTATACGTCAAATATAAAATTAATTACATACAATAATAATTTTTTGAAATTTTAATTATTTTGAACGCTGCTACAATTTGAATTCTATTTTTATATTACAGATCAATTTATGCAGACATCCCTGACAACCTGAGAGGAGGAGGAGGCCTAATAGAGGCATCGGGCACCGGCGGAGCAACCCTAGGGTGAGTATCGTTATTTGTTTATTAATTATTATAAATCGCGTATACACGCATTAATTCGGTTTATTTATTCGAATGATTTAAACAAAAGAGACTCAGAGAGAAAGAGAAACTTTTATATAAATTGTATAAAAATTTTCATTTTATTTAAAAAATTGTTCCTTTAGAATTTACAAAATTATTCCATATTTATATATTTGTTTATTATTGTATGCATCGGATATCAAATTCGGCGCGTACAATAATAACAATTTCTTGAAATATTAATTATTTTCAACACTGTTATAATTTAGATTTTATATTTGTATGTTACAGACAACGTAGCTTCAGTAACTCAACAACTCCGCTGTTGCGCATCGGTGCCGGTGAGTGACAACTTTTCTTTAACTTTTGAGGTAACGGATTTGTGGAGATTATAGATATAGATTGTAGATTGTAGTTAGGTCCGTTGCCTAAAAATGGATGAGCTAGAACAAATTAGATTAAATATCTTTTAATAAATTCTCTTAATATGCATCTGTTCCAAACATAAGTTAAAGCACAAATTAAAGAAGGAGAATTATAGAAAGCAATTTTTACAATTAAAAAATTTTATCTAAATTATTTAATAAAGAATATGCTAATTTTAAAAATTACATGTAATGGTAATAATTAAAATTCTTATATCGCGTCGATGATATTCTAATTTGTTATAGCTCATCCGTCTATGTTTTAGAATTTAGAACTTGTTTAGTAGAATTTCATTTCTGCGCCCTCTAAATATATGTTGAATTAATGTTATTTTATTATAGATCATATAGTATCTGGATGGTTAATCCTTAAAGATAAACCTTAACTTTAAGGTTTATCCTAAAGGTTTATCCTGAAGGAGAAGGACCCTAAATACAGCATTGCCACGAGTCTTAATGGCTCTTATGTGGCGCGCTCATTTGATGGGTTGGACGCACGTGCGTCGTCGGTTTCCGATGTGCCGCGGATCGGCATTCGCGTCGTCGTCGCGTCTTCGCGTAATAGCCCGAATTCATTATTGTCATCGAGGATCGCACTTCCGATGCCGACAGAATGGGATGTCTCATTGAGGCGTTGCGAATGCAACGTTTTCATGCCTCGTGTTTCGCGACATGAGGTGATGCCGGCCGCGTGCGTATGGCATGTACATCCACGTACGATGCTTGCGCGGTTTTGAGTTTATTCTCAAGATTCGGCTGATTGAGGTACACGCTCTGCTTCGACAAACGGTTCGATCCGAATCGGTAGATTGTCTTGGAATCGTTGTTAATGGGTTCCTTCTCTTTTACCGTCTACCAGCCATATATCGCAATGATATTTATATTTCGCATGGGTCGGCTGACGAGACTAACTTAGGTACGATTTCAGCTCGCGAAAAGAGGTTGCACTCCCATTTTCTAGATTGTCTATATTGTTAGCATCGAAAATGGGTATCTTCACTCTTTTCGCGTCTACCTGCCTTGTGATATCGCCTGTGGTATAGCACCCTGGTGTCTCATTCGAAATCTGCCTAATCGAGTTCGAGTCGGACTGAGATACGAATAGGCGCGGACAAGAGTCGAGCGAATCCCATTCCGTCGATTCCATCTTCTTCCGCTTCGGGCTTAACCTTTGCTTGAAAGTACCGTTGTTATCCCGACTTGTTGACTCGAAGTTTGATTTTCATGTGAAATGGGCTTCGATCGTAAAATTCGGGAGTGCCGTTAAAAGTATCGCGCGTACAAGTGCGAGAGTAAAGACAATGACGTTTAAAGACAATGTCGCGTGTGTTAGTCAACGGACTTTAACAACCCTGCCAATCTGAGAGGAGGAGGAGGCCTAGGAGAGGCACCAGGCACCGGCGGAGCAATCCTGAGGTATTTATTATTTTGTATATTAATTGTTATATAAATCGCGTACGCGCATTAATTCGGTTTATTTGAATTATTTAAAAAAAGAAAGAATTAGACAAAAATACTCTTATGAACTTTTTTTATAAATCCTGTAAAAGTTTTTATTTAAAAAAAAAAGTTTTTTTCAAAATTTAGAAAAATATTTCATTATATATGCGCTCAATATTATACGTCAAATATAAAATTAAATGCTTACAATAATAATTTTTTAAATTATTAATTATTTTGGGCGCTGCTACAATTTAAATTCTATTTTTTAATTATAGATCAATTTAAGCTGACATCCCTGACAACCTGAGAGGAGGAGGAGGCCTATGGGGGGAGAGGCATCGGGCACCAGCGGAGCAACCCTAGGGTGAGTATCGTTGTTTGTATATTAATTATTATAAGTCGCGCATACACGCATTAATTCGATTTATTTATTTGAACAATTAAAACAAAAGAGACTCAGAGAGAAAGAGAAACTTATATATAAATCATATAAAAATTTCTATTTTATTTAAAAAATTGTTTTTTTTTAATTTATAAAATTATTCCATATTTATATATTTGTTTATTATTGTATGCATTGGATATAAAATTCGGCGCGTACAATAATAACAATTTCTTGAAATATTAATTATTTTCAGCACTGCTATAATTTGGATTTTATATTTGTATGTTACAGACAACGTAGCTTCAATAACTCAACAACTCCGCTGTTGCGCATCAGTGTCGGTGAGTGACTTTGTTTAACTTTTGAGGTAACGGATTTGTGAAGATTGTAGATGTAGATTGTAGATTGTAGTTAGGTCCGTTGCCTAAAAATGGATGAGCTAGAAGAGATTAGGTTAAATAACTTTTAATAAGATCTTTCAATATCCATTACATCTATTGCAAAAGTAAATTATAAATTATAAAGTAATTAATAAGTTATAAATTAAAGAAGGAAAATTATAGGAAGCATTTTTTTAATTAATAGATTGTATTTGATTTATTAAATATAGAACGCTAGTATTTTATTGAATATAGAACGCCAATAATTTTATTAATTATATGCGATGGTAACTTAATCTTATAACGTGCGCCAATCTTATCCTAATTTTTTATAGCCCATCCATCTATATTGTAGAATTTTGTAGTTAAACTTTGCTTTAACTGATGTAAAGCCAAGTGATCAATTAATAATTAAATTACCCGTAAAAGGACGATAAATGATATATATGTTTAATTAATTTTATTTTGTTATAAATTACATTATATTATAAATTATATTATAAATTATATGTTATTATAAAAATTTTAATCAATTAATTTTGATTCAAAACTTGGCTTTTTCTTGGATAAAGTAAAGTTGTATTAAAATCAACATCCACCGAATGATCGTAATGTCACACGATCGTCAAGGAGCGTGATATGTTCACGCTTATCAGCTGGCAATAATAATTAGCCGGCAAAAGAAGGAGTTTCTCTCTTTCCTCGATCGAAATGCCTGCGTTTAACAAACCGTCAACGCAATATAAAATGCGCTTTCTATTCGCCAACAATAAGTAGACGGCAATGAAAGGAGTGTTTATATCTCCTATTTCGATTTCTGGTTAGAGGTCGAGAATGTAGCCAGAAAAGGTAGTTCCAACTGGCTCGAAGAATTGATAAAGGCTACGCAAAATAAACGACCAATACTGGCCAAAATGCGTAGCGAGAAGTACATTTCAGAGTACCATTGAGAGAATACGAAAATGTTTCGCGTACTATATATATTACCTACGTGCAATAGCACGTAATCAGGAATACAATCGATTCATTTGATTAGGACATGCGAGTATAGCACGCGAGTAGGGCACCTGAGTAGGGCACGCGATTAGGGCACACGCGATTAGGGAACGCAATATTGCTAAATTTCACTCTTAAAATAATTGAATATCATTACACATGATTAAAAAATAGACATTAATGTCATCTCATTGTTAAAATTATTCTTATTATATATAAATAATTTTATATACATTTAAAATTATTTATATATATATACATATAAAATTATTTATATAAAGGAACGATTTTAATCCGAATTATTTTAACTATTATATTTATCGGTTTAAATTTTAAATAAATTATAAATTTAAACCGATAAATATAACAGTTATAATAATTCAGATTAAAAACGTGATTGAAGTTTGGAACGTTCATGGAGCAAAAATGTAAAATTCACTAATAATAAGCAGACTTATAAGAAATGATTATATTCACATACAAAATAATGTATATAAGATATTGTTGAGATAAAAATATTGTTGAGATAAAAAAATATCAAAAAAATTAAAAACAAAAAATTACGATACCTATATATATTTAAAATTTATCACAGTCGTCTCTGCGTTTGGTGCCAAAATTTGAAAACGTGGTGGCATGCCTTGTGATCTCCTGTAATAAGAAAAAAATAATTTGTCAAAAAGCAGTGCCCGGAATAGTTCCGTTTATCAAGATATTTTTGAATATGAGCGTTTAAACTCATTTAAAAATTCATCCAGTTCGTTTCTGCGTTTGATGCCAAAATTTGCAATCGTTGTGGCATGTCTTGTAATCTCCTGTGATAGGAAAAAAATAATTTGTCGAGAAGCAATGCCCGTAACAGTTTCATTTATCAAGTTATTTCAGAATATTCGGGTTTAAACTCATTTAAATATTCATCCCGTTCGTCTCCGCGTTTTGTGCCAAAATTTGCAAACGTGGTTTTATGCTTTATGATCTCCTGCGATAGGAAAAAATTAGTTTGTCGAGATGCAATGCCCGGAACAGTTACTTGATAAACGGAACTGTTCCGGACATTGCTTCTCGACAAATTATTTTTTTCCTATTGCAGGAGATCAAAAGGCATGCTACTACGTTTTCAAATTTTGGCACCAAACGCAGAGATGAACGGGATGAATTTTTAAATGATTTTAAACTCACATATTCAATAATATTTTGATAAACGGAACTGTTTCGGGCATTGCTTCTCGACAAATTATTTTGTTCCTATCGCAGATGATCACAAGGCATGCGAGCATACTCGTATTTTTTGCACCAAACGAGAGACGGCTGTGATAAATTTTAAATATATGTATGTATCTTAATTTTGATGTTTTTTAATTGTTTTGTTATTTTTTTATTTCAAAAATATTTTTTTATCTTAAATATATTATTTTGGATGTGAGTATAATCATTTCTTATAAGTCTGCTTGTTATTAGCGAATTTTACATTTTCGCTCCATGAACGCTCCAAACTTCAATCACGTGATTAAAATTATATTATCGGAGTAAAATCGTGTCGCGTGTATAAATGCGGGAGTGCCGTGAAAAGTATCGCGCGTTCGTTTTCATCGTGCCGAATGCCGATGAACTTTTACATAAACTTTTCGGGAGTAAACTGTTTGTTTACTCGCAACATGTGAATTGAGAGGAAGAGATGGAGAAATTGGAAGGAAGAGAAGAGAAAAGAAGAAGAGGCATCGGGTGCCGGCGGAGCTACTCTGAAGTGAGTATTATATATTTGTTTATTAGTTGTATTTGGGCACTGTTACAGCTTGGATTTAGTTTCTGTTACAGATCAACATACTTGACGACTCTAACATCCTGAGAGGAGGAGGAGGTCTGGGAGAGGCATCGGGCGCCAACGGATCAATCCTGGAGTGAGTATTTATCATTTCTTTTTAATTGTATTGAATCAAAATTTATAAAATTATTTAATTACATTTGTGCTTATTGCTGGACGCATCGAATATACCTGAAATTCTATGCATATAACAATAAGTTTTTTAAATATTAAGTATTTTATGTGATTTTTTAATTTGGATTTAATTTTTATGTTACAGAACGCAGCTTAGGACCTTGGCAACCTGAGAGGAGGAGGAGGTCTGGGAGAGGCATCGGGCGCCGGCTGAGCAACCCTGGGGTGAGATATCGTTATTTGTATATTAATTATTATAAATCGCGTACACGCAATAATTCGCTTTATTTGAATTATTAGAAAAAGAAAGAGTTAGACAAAAATATTTTTTAATTGTTTTACAAATTCTGTAAAAGTTTCTATTATAAAAAAATTGTTTTTTTTTAATTTAGAAAATTATTTAATTATATATCCGCTCATTATCGTACGCATCAAATATAAAATTAAATGTGCATACAATCATAATTGTTTGAATTATTAATTATTTTGGGCGCTGCTACAATTTGAATTCTACTTTTATATTACAGATCAATTTAAGTTGACGTCCCTGACAACCTGAGAGGAGGAGGAGGTCTGGGAGAGGCATCGGGCGCCGACAGAGCAACATTGGGGTGAGTATTTATTATTTGCTTATTAGATGTATTAAAACAAAATTTATAAATTTATTTAATTATGTTTGTGCTTCTCAACAATCCTGACCAACCAATTCGAGAGGAGGACGAAGAAGCGGACGAAGAGGAGAACGACGTTGTGAAAGAAGAGGTGACCGACGAGGAGGACGAAGAAGCGAACGAAGAGGAGAACGACGAGGCGACGTCATCGAGAGTTTGGATTTTATTTCTATGTTACAGATCAACGCAATTTAGGACCTTGGCTACCTGAGAGGAGGAGGAGGTCTGGGAGAGGCATCTGGCGCCAACGGATCAATCCTGGAGTGAGTATTTATCATTTCTTTTTAATTGTATTGAATCAAAATTTATAAACTCCTATAGCTCAACTAGATTTAGCTTGCTTCTGATAGGAGTATCGATAGGTTGCATACGCCTTTTTCCAGATGTTTTATTTTCTCAACGGAGCACTGTTTTATTATAATTATTTGATATTTTAAACGATATTATTTCCATTTTTATTAAATTTAATTAATTAGCAACGATAATTAATTCTTTTATAGTTTTGGCTAGTTTATGATAGGAATATCGATAAGTTGCTTACGCTTTTTTCCAGACATTTTATTCTCTTTACGGAGGGGTGACTGTTCTATTATAATTGTTTAATATTTTAAACATATGATATTTAATCCATATAGAATTAATTAAAATTATGTTTTGTCAGGAAATAAGTTATGGCTCTTGTACATATAATTTGAATCCATATAGAATTAATTAAAACTATGTTTTGTCAGGAATCAAAGATTATGGCTCGTGTACATATAATTTTAATCCATATAGAATCCATAATTAATTAAATCTATGTTTGAAATCAGAGAGAAAGATTATGCCTCGTGTAAATGGAATTATTACATTTTATCTTACTACGTTTTGTAACATGGAAGAATAATAAAAGTAACTTCTGTGTTATACTCATTTCTCTGGTAACAATATATTATACGTATGTGTTTTATATATATATATATTTCTATGAATATATATAAATACGTGTGGAGAGACTTTTCTCTCTCTTTTTCTTCTACTATTATTGAAGATAATTAGGTTATCACAATTAGTTTAGAAATATTTTATAATATACTATTAACGTTTTTTAAGAAAAATACTTGTAACTCGTATGGGACGCGTGCAATTCAACATAATTTGTCAAGGTAAATTTATCATTCGAGATCCATCAAATTTCTTCATTATTGAATTTGTTGGTAATTAAATTTTATATAAGTCAATTTACACAAAATAAATTTTTTCAAAAAGTGCTAAATAAAACAGAAACTTGTCGACAAAATGTAGAGATGCAATCAAACTTTTCTCACACTAATTACTAATGCTCATTATTTGTTAACGCGCACTCGTCGTACCATAGGAACGTCGTATACCAAGTTGAAGAAAGCATTTGCTATATGAGCAAACGCTCTTGTCCACGCAGTGATTTTATAATTAATTTCTTTTAACAACGGCAGCGTGTTTTCTACTGGAGGAGGTTTTTTCCTGAAAAATAAATATGTGTTGAAAACAAGAGCGCGACTTTAAAAAATTTCAAATTAATTTGATTTTTTAAATTTTTAACTCAATTGTTAAGATAAAATTTTTATCTGTTTTAATTGTTTTAATATAATAAAAATTGTTTTGTATTAATATAAAAAAACGCTATAAATAATCGCACTATATTAGAAAAAATTGTATATCAAAACGCATTTTTCTTACATAAATAATAATATATAATTGTGAAAAGATTTATGTAATACAGGTGTTCACCTGTCGCTATCCAATTGCTCCTTCGTTTGATTGGTGTAAGTGTACATGTAGCATGCCGGATAGGAACTCGTAGTCTTTACTCGATGAAACATTCCTGTTTTCACGGGAATCGATCTTTCCTTCGGTATGGTAATCGTACTCGCCGAATCTTCCTCATTATAAGTTACTTCGCCTTCTAACACAGTCAGAGAGACGTTCGCAAAATCGGTGGATATATAATTTTCCAAGTACATGCCTGGAAAATCGGCTACGAATAACACATCCGTGTAATTCGACCAAGTGTATACGTGCTGCTGAATTTCCTCCAATTTATATCTGACAATCATAAAGAAAATAATTATAATTTTTGTCGACTTTTCTAGTTAATCAATTATTATTAATCTTATAATTAATTAGTTATTAATAATATTCTAATTATTATTATTCTTTATAATTAATTATCTTTCGCGGTATGTTTGTAATTGCGCGAGAATGCATTATAATTAATAAAGTTTTAACGACTATAGACGTACCGATATGAATTATATCGCGTGAGTAATGGCATCAGGAATGAAACAGGTTTAAGAGGATGCCAATCGACCGTCAACATATCGACGTTCGGATCAAATATTCTCTGTTGAAATCTGCCGTTTAGCGAACACCACACGTCCATGTAAATGCTCAAATTCGTGGACAGTCCACTTATTTGTGGACTTTTCTTATTCGTCCACTTTTCCTTATCCTCAAGTCGGTGACGGGTACTCAACGTTTCCTCTCTTCGACGCATCAGATTATCCTGAAGTTACATATGAAAAAAAAAATTAATATTTTATTAATAAGCAGCGTTTTATATAAAAAACGGGACTCGAGAAAGCCAAAGATATTAGTTGAAAATATTAGGCAACAGATTTTTTATCGCGACGCTTTAATACCTTTAAGCATTGCGAATATTGGATCGCCATGTCTCCGTGTCTCACCCATCGATCTCCTTGGACCCATGCTTCAGGATCTAAATATCGAACCTTATTATTCGCGTTATCGTGCACTTTGATCACTACCAGTATAGTATCCCAGGCATGGATCATCATATCCCAAGAATAACCGTATAAACCAGGTACCCAATTGTTGTAACCCTAAAATATAAAATATTTCACATAGCCATTAAAATAGATATCGTGTAAAAAATTATTTAAATTTAAAAAAAATGTGCAATAAAAATTATTTTGTTTTATAATATGTTTTGCGAAACTGATCGAATTGTATGTATAAACGTAATAAAATATAATCTTGAAATAATTATTATTTTTAAATAATGTCAACGTAATAATATTTCAACGTTAATAATCTTGATACCTTTGATATAAAATGCGAGTACGGCAAGAAAAACTGTAGCATAACGTGACACAACAACAGGGACACCACAAACTTTTGTTTTCTTGTAGCTTTTGGTGGTTGCTGACCTCCTCGAAATTTTTTACAAATACTTGCTGCTTCTTTTTCATCGGACTCAATCGAATTTTTCGATTTTGATTGTGTATCGTTATCTTTTTGGTCGACTTTTATGTTAGATTCTGATTTAACAGAATAATTTTCATCCACTTTTTCCCTTGTTCTCTTCTCTGAAAGTGTAAATATCTTAGAACTTATATTGAAATATGATTGTAAAAGAGATGATTATTTACCTTTATGCGTCGTTTCATTATGTAAAATTTCATTCGAAGGCAACGCGGAACAATCAGAACTTAGAGATTTTTTTATTTGACTATCAGTCTCTTTCACGCTATTTGCGTTGATTAAATTTACATCAGTCAGTAAAATCTCTCGCTTCCAGCTAAAGTAAAGTCCTAATCTACGTCCTAATCTACGTGGCCAGTCCACGCTACAAAATAGCGACATTGTCGCTAGGCACACATACGGAAACATTCCTGGAAAGATATTTTTCTGTATTCCATATAAGTAGCAATGCCAGAAAAAGCTTAAATTATTCGATATCGCGCTTCATTAATATTTTATCAAGTATACAAATAGTGATAGTTACCTATATTAAATAGTCTCGAGTTCATTATGTGAAAAGCAGTGCAGAATATCATGGCCGGTATTCGTGTTTTTTCGAACAGCATCCAGAATCCGACGGACAGATCGAAAAAAAAGGTGAACCAGTGGACGATTAGAAAGTCAATCTGTTCGGTTGTTAAAACTATTCTGAAAGAAATTGTTCCTTTTTATCTAAATATATCTGTTAGCCAGAAAAAATAATCCTTATTTCTTATATGCTGCGCTTTGCGTCTTTTTTCTTTTTTTTTTGAAATATTTGATATATACTTTTTAACCTCGTTTCGAATAATATCACTCACTTGAACGGATGAAACACCCAGTGTCTGGACAGATTCGTCATAGCGTAGCCTTCGAGCCATTCCCTGCCGGATTTCTTCAAGCCGGCCAAAAAGTAAAGGGCGAAAAATTGAAATTTCAGGATGAAGTAATTCCAGTACGGCACGGAATTGCCGTTTCGTCTCGCGTTACTTGCATCCAATGCGCTACGAGATATTAATTTTCGATTAGCTCGTGATTAATACGAGAGTTACGAGGAATAAAAGGATTCGACTTACAAATACTTGTTCGCTTCCGTTCCCCAAAACAAGGTCGCTACGATGCCGTAGAGATAAGTATGATTGTTCCAATAGCCCTTGTCCAGTAGAAAGATGTACCAGTAGGGCAACACGAAGCAGGCGCATGCGATCTTAAAGTGCAGACCGAGCGCGATTCCAAAGGCACCTGTCCACATCACCGTGTATATCATTATCATCCACGGAAGCGATGGTGCTTTTATCCCGTGGATCAATGGGAAATGACAGTCCCACGGATCGCCCCATTTTATGTCGATGTCTGCCAATCCTCTCTCCTCGACGATGTCTATCACCATGCACAATCCTGGCAAAAGACGTGACTTGTCATTGAATTTTCAGAATATGAAATTTCACGATCAAACCGAAAAAAATGAGAGATCTTTTAATAAGATAATTTAATAAATTACTATTCTTTTACATAATTTCCGACGATCTCATTTTTAGCGTTTAGCGATGTTAAAACTTGAATGTTGCAAATTATTAAGATAAACATGCTAATAAAAGATGCATTTTTTGCAGGCAATATATACAATCACGGTCATGTTTCTATTGACTCGAACCATTAATCCTCATGCACTGACTGCTTTAATAGGTCTTAAATCGTATTCAAATTCTTCGTTTTATTTATAAAGTGCTGCAGTGAGATTAATGATATATCATTAATATAATAAAATATAAATTATAATCATGATTATAATCGATTAATCCATTAATCATTTTTTTTCAATCTTCTAATTATCGTAATTGTGGAGCTTTGGATAAAGATATGAAAAATATTTTACAATTGCATCAAATTTTGCAATAAACATATTAAAAAAGTAGAAATGTAGCAAAATTTGTAGTAAATTATGCAATAAATATTATATTATAAGGTAGATATATTAAATAGTTTAGATATAAATTCTTTTAGATGTTGATAGAATGTGAGTAAAATATTTTACAGAATTTTGTTGTGCCTTTTAATTTATTTGTTTAATCTATAAAATTAGAGAGAAATTAGCAAGAGATAATTTTATTATCTTTGATATGTAGACTTACCAAACAAAGCTCTTGCTACTCCCAGACTGGCTGGATCAGTCGGACGATAGAGGAATTGAGTAAACTTTTCAAAACTTAACACATTGCTTGCTTTAAAATTGAATAGTCTCTCGAAGTTATTATTAAACGATCGTTTCAATGACGACCAACGTCCCGACAAGTATCTCATAGAAGTTTCTACATGTAATCCATCCTTTGGTGATGTAGACGCGTTTCTCGTCGACTCGTTCTTCTTCTTCCACATACCACTTCCAGTTCTGCAATCAAATAACATATGTTTAATTAATTTTATTTTTAAGGAATGTCATCTTTCTAATCTTATCTAAAGATGTCGAGACTAAGAGAGTGCATTTAAAAGTTAAAAAATTAAATGACAAATACAATGACAAATATAAACATTTTATTTTCTCCTTAGTGTAATTTTTGTAAGATATATATTTTTTATTTATAAAACGGGAAATCACTCTGTTTAATAGAGTGTTTACATTAATCAGCAAAAGTAGTTTACTATTTTCGTAGCTTAATAATGTACTTCATATATAGCTTCATATATTACAGCAACATATGTAGAATGCTGGAGTTCTTTAATCTCACAAACGATAGCGTGCAAAATTTAATAATTCCTTAGGGAAGCAAGGCTTACTCAAGCAGTAAATACAATAAAAACATAAAGACTCTGATAATGTAAAATATGTGTAATAAGAGTCTAATAAGAGCCGATTGCAAGATAAACATACAAATAAAAGACACTCGAATAACCTTAGGTAATGTTTCTTGATATTAAATCTCTTCTTAGCCTTTTTTTATACATATTCAAGCAGTAAAATGTTTAGTAAAATTTCTATTAATACAAACTCAAAAAAGATATTTGAACAGATCGACTTTTCTCGACAATCAAACGACTACATCTTTTAAAGCAAAGGGTTATTTAGAATTTATTTGTTGCATAATAAATTTTGTAAATGTAAAGAGAAAGAGAAACAAAGATTATAATAAAAATTATAGAATCTTTCTCAGCCTCCATTTTATTTTTCTAGCTTTTTTATGAGTTACTACTTTACATATTTTTTTCGGCATACTATTTTAGAGCTGCTTCTTTCTGCGTTTCATATGATTTAAAACCAATTAAAAGTTTTATAGAATATTGTGCGTAATAACTTATTTGTGTAAAATGCTTATTTTTATTTCTTGTCATTTGAATAATCGAACGTTCGGTTAAATGGCGTTAGCATATAATAGAGAGGTTCTCTTGTACTTACTTCTGTTAATCTACAGCGGGAAATCAGCCGTAATGTATGGTAATTGAACGAGTTGTTAACGTTGCCAATGAGTAAATCGCACTTTTCGAAGTGAAAATTTTACGGAATATTAAGTTCATTTATCGTGTAAAATAAAATAAATGGATCTTTTATTGCAGATAAAAATGCTGCGCACGATTATATAATTTACGATTATTTTAACACAGAGATTAATGAAGAATTTAAATGTATAAGCGAGAGAAGCAAAATTCGTAAAATTACATATTAATCGAGAACTCAGAAATGCAACTGATAACGCAATTTATAATTACAATATATTCAGAAAGAAATATTATACTCTAGTTGTCATATCGTAATATATATATAATGAATTATATAATATCAGAAAAATTTAAATTTATACATAAAATTTAATTTACACACCGCATTTTAAAAACCGCGATATAGGTATGCTTTTAGAAAACTTTGCAAAGTACGGAGATGATTAAAAGTCGCGGTCTGACGATGTGTCACACGATAAAAGTATCTTTTATACGCATGCAGAATATATATCGCAGATCTCGGTCACGTGTTTCTCCCGCGAGAAAATCGGCGCAGTTTCAAATGCATAGAGATCTTTTAGTGGATAGAAAGGAGACCAAGTGCGAATAGCGTACCTGGTTAGTTCTCTTCGCGAACGGAGACGACACTGCAGGAGGAGTCACAGCCAACGAAGTTGGAAGACAAGATCTTCGTTTTCGCCTCTGATAGCGCCGTGCAGAGGACCGGACGGCTTCTGTCTGAAGTCTGGAGCAGCTGGAGAAGGAAGAGGAGCACTTCGCGCCGGCTGTTCCAAAGGTTCAGAGTAGGAATACCGTCGCCAAGCAACGTGGCACGGATTATTGACCCGCGCCCGCGCAATAATTATACTTCATAGCACTTCTTCATCTTGCGTGCGCTAGACTTTCGTCGATAGACACCATCGATCTCTCTTATTAAAAGTGAAATCTTCGATCGGAAAATAACGGGGGATGTCACATAATTACTACGTATAATAATAAAATTAAGCGCGACACGGAAACGAGGCACTTTATCTATATATCAAATGAATCACAGACACAACAGATTGTTTCCAATTATAATTTAAATTTTTATCTTTGCGCTTATTGTAGATGCTATTTTACTAACGTGCAATAATATTAATATAATCGATAATTAATTATTTTATTAATAGAATTAATAAAATTAATAGAAAAAGAGAATTAAAAAATATAAGTAAGCTAGTAAAAGAGGATGCGATATATATTGTTTTAAAAATACAAAATATTTATATGTCGCGTTTGAAAAAAAATGCGATTTTTAAAAAATATCTTTTGAACTATTGTGAAATTTAATTAAGATTCGATTGAATTACAGTATATATACGTTCAACATGTTGTCTACTATATATATCGTATATGATTCATGAGAACTCGTTTGCGGCGTCTAGATTACGCTCGCATGAGCTATATTTGGTTATATTACTTTATGTGTTATCTACTCTCAGCTCTTAAACGAGTATTATCGTTTCGCTAAATAAGGCTATGCTTCTGAATTACTTTTTCTAATTAGGAACAATTTTTGTTACAACAAAACAAATGTTTTTAAAAAATAAATATTTCTAGGAGAAGCTCATAAAAATTAAATTATTTTTAATCAATCCGAGATAAAAAATAAATGAGATAGATTAAGAGATTAACGTATCTTTTTTTTGCGATAAAAATATTCGGATCACGGTTCGAGATAATTAACAAGAGCCTTATCATACAGATTTTCTCGCGATATTTCTACGCATAGTAATACATAGTTGTCTACTATCATTACCAACGACCACTGTTAGGCTGTCTTTCACATCGTGCACAAGTGAATTGCAACTCGACAATTGGAACTCGGAATGTTCGCGACACTCACAAATTTGCGATAGTGATTTTGCAGCTGGGGAAAGGCAGCGAAAACAACCACCTCCTCTCGGAGATGTCGTATCTACATGATGCTGTGTCAGAGTGCACAGACTCTCCGTTAAGAAGACATCTCCTGCTCGCGTCGTGCACGTTCAGATACGACGAGCTTTATCTCTGCCCGTCAATTTGCTTCATATATCAGAACCTGAATTCTTTTGGAATTTGAAACGAAGCGATAAATGACGCATACAACTCGGATTTAATGTCTGTCTGCAGTAGAAATATAATAATTGAAAATTTCACCTGAAAAACCGAGATGCAAAAACTTGTTTTCCCAGATAGCTTTTTTCTATTTGATTTTAATATTAATTACAGATTGTATTTGATGAATATGGGGAAATTTTGAGATTTCTGTTATAACTTTTCACACACACACATATCATTTTTTGTTTTAAAATATTTAACTGCATCCCTTTCTGTTTGCGAAAGTCTGAGCGCAGCATTAAGCGCGATATGCTGTAATAAAATTTGCATATTGCATACAATAATAATAAATAGATGTATGTCGTAAATAATGGAGCTGTCACACAATGCCCGAGATTATTTAATCGCGCTTGGCTGTAGTCGTTGAATCGACACCGGGAGTCTTTTCGATCTCGCAGCTGGGGCGTTTTAATGAATGGACGTCATTTCGCGTGCTGCATATATATGTATATATCCCCAACGGCCGTTTTAGGGCTGTAAAACAAAAGACTGATTTATTTCAGCACGCCCCTCAATCTGTCTCCGTGGACCACTTTTGATTAGTGCTGCCTCTTCAAGTTTCGACCTTTCGAAACCGCCACCGCCGTCTCGTGACGGATTTCGTTCTTCCTGAGTCATCTGAATGTACTTCAGGATCATATATTTTGTTCCATTACTTTTATTAATATTAATATATATTTCTATTAATATAAACAAACAATATAATATAACAATTTATATATATAAACATATATAATATAACAAATTTATGTTCTTCATGTAAAAGTTATTATAATAAAAAAAACAAAGTAGGCTACTCTAAAAGAGAATAAGAGATTTAGAATTTTATTATAATCATATTACATATTACTCTATTAGAATTATATTCTGCAATTAGATAAAACAATAAGTAAGTGAATTATAGCATGACAAAAGTGAATCATAGTCGGCTATTCAAAGCCAATATGTATCTCAATGACGCCTATCAAGTTTAATTAACTTTACGATGCTGTTAACTCCGGTAACTGTGAACCGCTCAGAGGCAATAGATTACGTCGCGAGTGTCGAAAAGAAGGCGAAGGTATATTTTTTCTTTTTTTTTCTTTTCGACACGTCCCAAAATAATTTTGAATTCATAAAATAAATTTTAATCGAGAGCTTTTGATTTCGTAATGTATAATCTTTATTGATTTCGTTTATACATATGTTTATCCGTAAATTTCTGCTTACTCACAAATTTTAATTTATACGCGAAAGAGAGAAAGTGCTTTCTCATGAACATTTCGCGCTCGCTTTCATTTCAGGCGACAAATCGAGTCTGGTGTTTTCGGCCTAAGCGGGGAAATTAATAATACGGTATTTGTTTATTCCGGCACGGGCCACCCCGAATATTTGCCGAGCGTATTTAGTTTGGAATTTTCGAGCGGTCGCACCTGGAATCGAACGAGAGAGAAAGAGAAAGATCGAGAGACGGAGAGAGCGCCGCGATCGAAGGCGCGTATTTGCTCAGCTATTTATCACGGTTTATTATTTCCCATTGTCGGCGAGAGTCGGCGTATTGTTGACGCACGAGAGGAAGGGCCAAGGCGAATCTCTAAAACCGTGTCCGATCGAATTTGCATAGAGAATGCGAAGCGCACGCGCGCGGTGCATCCGATTACAGGCCCTATTAATTGCGGTCTCTCATTGTTCTCGCGGCTCGCCGGATCCGATTTGAACTCCCGTTTCTCGGATTACCGACTGTATTCCTTTTCAGGAGGGTTCGGTCGAGCCCCGAAGTAATGCGAGATACTTGTTTTATATAGTAATAAATACGCTATCACTGATTGCATTTTTCATACGTGAAAACATTTTTACATTTGTATTTAAATTTGTAAAGCCTTTGTAAGTTTTAATATTTGTGAAGTTAAGATAAGAATGTTAGATCTAATATGTAAAAGAAATTTGATAACGTGTTAATTATCACTTGTAACAGAAATTTTTATAATATACACGGGGGGATATTAGTTTAAATATCAAATAATATATATAAAGATCCAAATTATTTTGCACATTTCCCAACTTTTATTCCCGAAAAAGATTATTTGACGATTATTTATTATTGTCGGCACTTCGAATCGCGGACTCGTCGTGTAACAACATCAAGGGATGGCTGCAAAGGATACAGGGTGAGGAAGGCGGGGAGGGGGTAGATGGAGTGGGCAAAAAATCGGGCATAAAATTAACAGTATACAGCCTGCAGAATGCAGTTTGTTGCTTGGCAGTAATATTTCACGAAGGTCTCCCCTGCGGGGCAGAGTGGGTTCGTTCTCCAGGGGAGGGCGCAACAATGGAACCCTTTACCGAGCCCCCGGTGCCCAGAGCCAGCATCCATACATCATCATTCATACTGGAAAAAAAGCTGGGGGCACCTTTGCAAAGCGCAAAGGTTGGGGGACCGCGAAACTTTCGGGGTACCGAAAATTTCGCATCAAGTATTTCTCGAACGTATCGAGAGATTACGTCGCGTCTTGCCGGAAAGTGGTTTTTCAGTTCAGGAACAGCAGAGATTAAAATCATTCTCTGTCATGGCAATGTCTGTCGAAAGTAATTGCGATATCAATTTTACATACGTAAGAATAACATGAATTTTATAAATTATGTTTTAACTTAACGTAATGTATGATTATACATTAAAATTAAAAAATTTCAATTATTAGAGATATTTCGATATATAAATAATATTTAGATACAATTTTTAGTTGGATCTTTAAATTAAATTAATCATATTTATCGCAAGTAATTTCTCGCACGTATTTCTGATTTCGTTATGCCACTTTTTTATATTAAATTTTTTATATGAAACTATGTGACAAATATAATGTTTCGACACGCAGAGGGAATGCGTCGTTTGTCGCAAAAATGTCTCGCGGAGTGTCACTTTCGTGGTCACTGCGTTTTCGGAAGCCAAACTTTACCCCTTCGAGAGACACGCCTTCTGGAAAAAGGGTCGCTCTCGTAAACAATGATGGGCAAAAATCCACAGCTATCTGAAAAATGTGCGAAGCCGCGATCGAGGGAAATGGGAATCTTCGATCGTTGAAGAAAGATACGCGATCGGTTTGATTCGAGCTAATCGATCACGCGAGAAATGGGCGAATCGTCGAGTTCATCGGCATCGAGAATCGCCTTGGCGATTGTGAAGTGAGAACTAAAAGGAGGAACAAGATACGAACGTAATCCGCTTTTCGAAACGAGGCAACCCCTTCGTAGACGACGACCCATTGGTTGTGTCACAGCACGGGTGACTGATTGTAAAACCATAGAGTAACCCACAAAGGGTTGCAACGCGAAGCGAGCAAGAGAGAGAAAGAGAAAGAAAGAGGGCAGACTACAGGAGGGAGAGGGTTTTAAAATTGCGTCTCGTAATCGACGTGTAATCCTCTACAACCGTGACAGTCCGAACATAATGCGCACAACGAGATATGACCAGTTTGTTTTCTCTGGTAGATGATAGGCAACGATGAGCTGAATGGTCGCATTCTATTCTTTTAATTCTTCCACTATAAAAAAAATATGATAACTGATATAAAAAGATATAAAAGAAAATTTTTAGGTTTCTTAGAAAAGCTGATATAAACGCTGCTAAGTATAACGACATTTTAATTTTCTTCTTTTCAATTGAACTAACTTTAAATATCTAACTTTAAGTAACTTTTTGTAATTTTTTATATTGCAAAGAATATTGAAAAAAAAATTAATTAAATAATAATAAAATCTCATTTCACGTCGCATTGTTCTCAGTTTACTAAAAGCGTTCTTTTTTTTTAATACATTGCCATGAATATATTATCTTGTTTATATCTAAGCGCCATTTGTGCGTAGGCAGGTAAACACTTAATCAATATTCCGTTCGATTAGCATGACTTAGAGCAGTCTTCCAGAAATGTGATCTCGATCATGCTTCCTTCACGCTTCGCTCGTCGCAGCTGCCGCGTATTCGCAGCTTCGCATAGAGTACTCGTTTACTTTTTTTTTACTAAAAATCGTAACAGCGTACAGGACGAGATGTTTTGTCGTCGAAGGGTGTTTTCGCACCCGAATTATCGCCTTTTTTCAAAATGCAGCACGTCTGTCGTGCTTTCGTAATCCATCAAGTGCGTCTGATACTTATAAAAGAGCGGACATATATGATGTGCAAATTTATAATTCCTCATAAAAATAAAACACAAGTTGAATTTGGGATTCAAAAAATTTGTCTTGATAGTACATATAATTTTATTAGTTATATATCTTTTTTAATTGAATAAAATACACATTAATGTTAAAAATAGCGAATAATTTTATGAGGGAATAAAATTTATTTCGATTCGACGTAGATCGGATAATCCCTACGCGTTGTTTACACGTGCTCGTTAATTTCAGCCCGGACAACGTGTGCGACATGTGAACGAATTAGAATCTGATTAGCATTCGTCTTCGAACAGGCAGTTCATAATCGTCGGAACGGGAGGATTGACGTGCTCGCATTATCGCGTACGAGGGATTTCCATTCTAGGCGCGCGTTCGTCCGGAAGGACGTTTTTAGGGCGCCGAAACTGCGGGGGTTACAGGTACCCCAGTTAGGAGACATCGCTCGCTCCACGGACCGATTGTCACACAGGGGGATGACACGGAAAGGAGGGAGGGGGGCGGGGGTCCCCCCTGTTTCGCCGAACCTTGTTTTCAGGAAAAATGTAGCGATTTTTATCGGTACTCCGTTTCTCCGAGGGGATCGGATCCTTTGGGAATCTGTGTTTTCCTTTGACCTCGTCGACTTATGACGAAGGGGATATAGAAGGGAGACAAAAAGAATGAGCTCATACGGCCTGTGTTCGCGGTAAATAGATTTTAATTAAAATTTAATATATTTTGTGCACATTGTGCAAAATATTTATTAATATTAATAATAAGAATATCAAATTATAAATTACGGATATTGTAACTATTTATTGAAATTAATATGAATAAAAATGTATGAATAAAAATTTAACGTGAGAGAGAGAGAGAGAGAGAGAGAAAGAGAAAGAAAGTTAAGATTATTTATAATAAAAGTTATCTCACGATTCATTTGTTCGATCTGTTTCGATCTATTTCGGCATACTTAGGCCCCTATTTAGGCTACCATAGTTTATCTTATAGCATGGCATGGCGATAGAGAAGCAATGGCGCGTGCGATCTTTTTTCTCGACGATATTATTTCATGGTAACTGTTTTACTTGTTCGCGGACCGGACCACTTCGTTTTCAAGTGGTCGGCAGACATCTGCGCGATGTTCATCATGCAATACATGTGTCCGTTTTTTTATACGAGACTCATTCGTGAAAAGGTTGGTTCGAATGTTACAATGTGAAATATGATGATTTTGTCGATTTTTTTTCTTTAATCGATAGATTTTCTCAATAACGAATCGGCACCCCAGACATAATATAATTTTGACTAATATTGTTTTGTAAAAATAGAACAAAATTTTAGTAGAAAAATAAAGTTTTTTTTAATTTAGAAAAAAGAAATATGTGTGTCAAAGGAAAAATTATTTAAATAAAGAAGATGAGAGTAGTATGAGAGAAGAGAGATACATATATCTTATTTTTAAAAAATCCATAAAGTTTGGAAGTCTTATCTTTGAATATAATGTGTTTATAAATTACTCGGCGGTACTTTGCGGTAATATTGTATAGCTATTATTAATAAAGCGAATAATTCCTGCGTTATTTGGCCCATATTTCTGGCTTCGAGTTCCTAAAGAGATAATGATCGCTTCTAGGAGGGCGACCGGTAATATAATACACGAAGAATCCCTCGGGACACAGAAGAGGAGATGGATTCTCGCGAAACTACGCGGACAAAGGCTCTCCCTTCGTCGAGTATTCCCCAGGAACGAGCTTCTGTCTCCCGAATCCGGTTCGATCGTCTCGGATTTTGCGATGCGATGAGTCGGTAAATCCCATTTTTATTGTAATCAATGACTCACGCGTCGAGAACTCAACGCGTAGTCTCCTCGTAACTCATTAAAGCAAAGAAAATGTCGAGCAAATTACTTTATATTGTGTGAATATTGCTAAATTGAAAGGCAGAAAATTAGTCGCTCTTTCATTTTCATAAAAATTTAAAAAATATATATATCTAAAATTATACAAAATATGAATAAAATATGCAAATAATTTTCTCTCGGTATTTATCGTTCAATTATCGATGAAGAAATCGGAGAAATCGGGACCGGCGACGCGAATCCGTTAATATGAGAGACAGCCGCGTATCTTTTCTAACGACTCTCCGGCAAATAAATGAGACAATGGGGTGATAGTACACGAGTACAAACATGATGGTAATGGTCGCTGGGGTAAAACCGGGAAGACGGGAGATTACGATCTGCTGGCCATTGTGCGTTTACGGTGCGTGGCGCGCACGAGAGGTGGCTGGCGTTAACGTCAAAAGGCGTTACTCGCTTGAATTGGCTCACCTGGCGGCCACGGAAGGTATCTGATCGAAGGTATATCTCGACCTCGACGAGATCCGCAGTGGATTCTAATGTGATCACTTTGTTTCATCCCCTCTGGACCACGCATCGCCGGTGGGCGCCTTTCACATCCGCTAACGGAAATCGAATTTGCCGACCTCTAACTCTTAACCCGCATTTTTTTTAACGCAACCGGATCCCCCCGTACGTTTTTATCTTCGCGGATAAATAGAGACTGATGTTGGATTAATTTTGCTACAATATTGTAATTATTGTATTTTCTATGTTTATAAGACACGCGCGATTTATTGCAATTGTAGAGAGTTTTTTTCTATTTTAGAATGTAATTTTCAATATAAGTAGAGAAGAATTTAAAAACAAGTTTGTTGCGCCTAATATCTGCTTTAATACCTGGCTCTTATTAGCCCTTTTCATACCTGAATTTGTAAATGTAATTTTTGTTCTTATATATCTCACGATCGATCGATGCATATTCGATCGGGTTTTCTCTTTGAAGAGTCGCCGGGCGTTTAATGTGTTTCATTATCGATTGAATACCATGAGTTCATTTGTATTCGCAAAGAGAGAGAGGAGAACCGTTATCTGAATCAGATTTAAGTGCGGGTGCCTATGATCATCCGCATGGGGGCCAAGGGAAGCTTTTGTGAGGAGTCTAAGCACGAAACGATTGAAGCCCCGACATGAATAGTTACGGCTAACGACAATAACGTTACGTTCGCGTATCGTTTTTTGTATCCTTTATACGTTGTAATGCTTTTTGTTCCTCGTTTCATTTAGCTTCTGCTTATGCGAAATCGTTGACATCTACGTAAGTCGATCTATTAAAAATTATAACGATTCTATACACTGAATAACACAATTATTAATTCAACCTCTCTGTGTTACTTTTTCCAATTTTACATAACGTTCGAATGGCTCGCATTTTTTAAATCGTTTTTATTTAAATTAGTCGAAATAATTGTAGATAATATTTATTGTACATTTATCTTTCATCGTGAATATGCATATTTTCGTTTAATTTAATTTTTATATTTTTTATTAATTGCAAATTTTCCATTTATAAACTGCATTTAATTATATTCCTCTATCTATATTTCTCACTATCGAGATTTGCAGCAAAAATTTTTGCTTAAATTTCTTTTTATACACGTATTTGTTGTTGTACTCGCCTAAATGATTGTGTAAACTTGCTTCAATAGATTGTACGCTTTAATTGAACTCTTCTGCAAACTGCTACGGGCACATCACGTGCTGCAAACATTTACAACGTGCCAGGCTGCTCCAATATCCTCCGGCGATTGCTGCGATACCGTTCTATACAATTCGTCCAATCCATTCTATCATATCATCTTGTTTTTTCTGATCATGACATCGATAAACTTGCTTGTATTAAGTAGCTTCTATCCGCATTTTGAGAATAGGGAGAATAAGAGTATCAACAATTACAAAAAAAATTTTAATTTTACATTTGTATTGTAGACAAACATTCAAATTCTATTTATCACGATAATTTCACAACATTTTTTAGACAAAAAAGTCTCTGTTATGATTGAACGTTTAAGGACAAAATCATTTAGAAGACTCATATGTAATAAATTATGACAATGTAACACATAAGAAACTATGTTGTATTAATTTTGCAAATTCTAATTAATATTTCTTTGCTCTTTTCCTTATTATTTTAAGTCTCTAAAATCTTTTCTAGAAGATCTATTTTTTAATAGATGCGTTAAAATAATACAATTAAATCTGGGAGTGTAAGTAGTTATCCTTGGTTAAAGAAGCTCCGTTTAACGACGCGTTGTTTCTTATTTCGATCATTCTGATGCTAATTCCTCTAATCGACGCGCAAAGTGTCACAAATAACGAATTTGCGGGGCGAGCGGACAACACGTGGCGGCCGCACGTGCGCCCAACCGCGGTGCGAAACCGCCGAGATTAGCCGGGAATCTTTCATTTGATTATGATATCTCAATTACGGTCACTTTTACACGCTGCTCGTTTGGCACGTGCCGCGCCTGATCGCTGTCGGATTCGGGATCGGTGATACGGACACGTGGCGAAGGCATTCGTTTACTCCTCCTCGTAATCTTCATTCACGCGCAGAGTGAGTCGCACGTGACCGGCGGCCGTCGTTCGTCGGGTTAAACTCGAGATATCCATTTAAAGAGAGAAGATCGATGGCGGATGCGACGACCCGACACGCGGGGTTGATAACGCTGGGAAAAAACGAGGAAGGCGTGAAGAAGCGACGATTAATTGTGCCCCATCGTCTATTCGAAAATTCTCATCACCTCGTAGATTTGTATATCTAATAAAGTTAAAACGAATCACTTAAAATATGTTTGCTCTTTTAGTTATGTGTGCTCTTTTAACATTGCATTTTAGTAATTAATAATTTATTATCTATATACCGTTTTTATTTGAAAAAGTTATTTAGTCTTATAATTATTTGTTCTTATAAATTGATATACTTATATGTGTATATCTCTTTTAAGTAAAAAATACTTTCGCTTTTTCATCGACATATGGATCATTGTTTGACAATCTAAGTGCCGAAATAACACTTGTTCTCTATATAATAATACAATATTTTATTTAAATGCCATTGTCTTCTTTATTTCTTTCTTGATCGTTCTTTTTTTAAGCCACTCATGTCGCCACGTGACACTTTACAGCAGATGAGCGAATTATTATTTTATCGCTGTCCGTTTTTTTTTATCGAGACACCCGTTATCTGCGAACAATTCTTGGTACGATTGACACGCACTTTGTAGACAAATATACGCACAAGGATGCGCCGTAACGACTCCGGTTCCGGGGCACGTGGCTGACACGTGTCGCGTGCGATAGTTCGCAGCGCGAAGGCGAAGTGTGGCATGATTCCAGCCAATTGGCCGGAAAGGATTACCATATGACAGTGTGTGTGTGGTTTGTCAAATTATTGCGTCACATTTTTATCATAGGAAAACATTCTGTGTATAATGCAAAGATATGTACATATATAAGTATATATATATATACATATATATATATATATTCTTTTTAAGATAACAGTATTTTCTAATTAGATTGAAAAAGAATAAAAAAAAAATTGAGAGAGAGATGTGTGTTAAGGAATGTAAATTAATAAAATATATAATAAAGGATAATATAAAATATAAGGGTGTCTGATAATAATCGCCCCACCCATTGTGTGTAGGTGGAGCGGGTAGAAAAGTTCTCTACCGTTTTGCGATCTTCGCAATAATTAATGACAAATTAATTATAAAAGGTCGGCCAATTCGCGCGAATATAAGCGCGGGGCAAGAAGAGACATGAGCGTGTATAATACGAAAATCATTGCCAAATATTATAAATATTGCAACACAATGTCAATCTCATCAATTTAATTAATTGAATGATTTTGATATAACAAGTACAATTCGTTTAATTGCTAACAAGCATGCTACATTATGTGCAGTATGCTCAGAGAATGAAAGCGATTCTGTCACTTGCCAATCTGGACACGATGCGATAAAGTTGCGATCATTTCTCGAAGTAATTTTGATTATTTGATTGAAATAAAGACGATGCATTGCGTAAAGTTTACAATGCCGATTGTATTAAACGCGCATTCACACGCAATCGATTCGCAGCGCAAAACTCTTTAACATCGCAAAACTTTTTAACATCGCAATTTGTCATATAATTATATAATTATATAAAATTTAATCGACAAATAGTTGTATGAATATTAAAATTGCTATTTAGAAAGGGAATAGAGATGGTAAGATGCAAGCAAGGGTTTTCTTAGCATATGTATTAATGTGTATTAATTAATCCGCGCGGAGTCATCGCTTGGTAGCCAAATCATAGTCATTCTATTATTATAGTTCAATAAAAAAATCGTAGTTTGGGAGATGCATTGACACGTCTTACGATTTATCGGTGGCATACCGAATTTCCTGACCTAAATACTCCACGCGGACTTCTCGGGCGATGACCAATAATCAAAGTCGCTCGATTCTCTGATCCAATAGAAAAGAGAGATTCGTGTCTTACTGGCGTTCTCGATTTTCTTCTCGTATCCTTCTTTATCCTCCTCGCATCCTTCTCGCGTTATCTCTAATTGTTTTTAAAAGGCACGCTCGAGCGAGCTCTGCTCGTATCCTTCTTTATCCTCCTCGCATCCTTCTCACTCTAATAAGGCATGCTCGACGAGCTCTGCTCGTATCCTTCTTTATCCTCCTCGCATCCTTCTCACTCTAATAAGGCATGCTCGGCGATCACCACTCGAACTCGGTACGCAGAAAAAACCTAAAACAAAATACTGTTGATACTTTTTTCGACGACCTTCAATTGTTTCGGTGTCGCACATCACATCGAAGGTGTCATATAATCGTTTAACCGCATGTCCATCTGTCATCGAGTTTCTTATCGCATGTGATTTATGTCTCAATTTATAGTTACTCACACAAATTTATTTCATACATTTTATTTACTCACACACGCGATTATAACGTCGGTGTAGTTCCATTCATTTCCTACGACCGTAGAAAATAAATGTATATACATCATTTCTCGCCCCGCGCTTATATTCGCGCGGATTTGGCCGATCTTTTTTAATTAATTTCTCATTAATTATTGCGAAGATCGCAAAACGGTAGAGAACTTTCCTATTCGGTTTAATCCGCTCTACCTGCACACAATGGGTGGGGCGATTATTACCGACACTTTGTATATTAATATTATATATTCTTTTACTTGTTATTATCACTTTTTAAATCCAAAGTAACTTCAAACCTCGACGTTTCTTTAAAATAACTATGGAATCGTAAAAATGTCTAATAAAAATGATCTCGTTCTTCTAGAGCCGAATAGGCAAGCGGGATGAAAATCTCGTTAAATGGCTTAAATACCTTGAAATTACACGTTCGGTGGTTCACAAAGGTGGCGAGCACCCCCGTACACCGCATTCTAATCGATTCGCTATGGTCGTCGCGACTTCGATTTTCCTGCGCTGCGCTTCCCCCTCGTTTCGAACCGCCGTGGAAAATACATAACTTAGTCCTTGGTGTGGAAAATACATAACTTAGTCCTTGGTGTGGCAAATCCGTCTGCCGACTGCGAGTGCAGTTGTCCCACGAAAGCTTTTTTTCCATCTTCCGGAAGCGACGCGCGATAAAAAATTAAAATGTCGACCGTAATTACAGATTTGTTTCTCGTCAATCGTTTCCGGAATGAAGACATATGTCGGAAGACGATATAATCGAGAAACGTACATTTCCTTTCTGCAGGAATTTCTATAAAACAAATTGTTTTCAATAGATAATATCTTTTATATGTGTATTTTGCAAAATTAAGTATAAAGTTTGATGATTTTAATTCAATGTAAAACTATGTTATTGCAAGTGTCTTTTTCAGTAATTTAAGATACGTTTTATTTTAATATTATATTTAATATGTATTATATTTTGCTTTTTTTTATTTTCCTTGAAATGCGTCGAATTCTTTTTCTTTGTTTAATGAATTTATTAATGGATGACGTCGATATTTCATAATAAATATCGAAGCTCTTCTCCAGTTTACTTAGAAATCTTCCTAAGTAAACTGATTTGCTAAGCAAAGTGGCAGGTGTCTAATTCAACTTTTCTTCCTTCAATCCTTTTATAACCCACATGATGACATAACGGAAACTTCTTGTATCTACATCTTGCTTTCTTCGTATCTTCCTTTGATGATTTACGGTTATCCGGATGCGCGATACCGATATCTAATACATTCCCACGAGGGGCGCACGACCGGAAGGAAAAATTACGAGAAATCCACCCTCGAGGTCCTCCTCTTCTCATGCTCGATCTGGCGGATCGGCTACGTTCCAAGGATCAAAAGGACCCGGTCGTATCGATATTTCTGAAAGTTGGGTAAATCGAGAGAGTATCTCGCACCCGTCCAAGGATCTCTCCTGTCGAAAAGGGGAGAAATTGAGGGCTCAAGAGCGCGAAAATCCTTTCTTGGCGGCTCGCCTCAGATCTTCGCCGCGAAGTGGTGCATTTCAAAGGACCGCGTCCCGGTCGGCTTCTTACGAAATAACCGTGAAATGGAGCGCACGCTTCACCAGGGTTTCGGGGTGGCCCAGAAAGACGGTGGTCAGGAGCGCCCGCGCTTCGTGAGGACGTCGGTACGCGTGAGAAAGCCCGGAGGTTCGCGTGAAAGAAGAGATATATTCATGCAATACGTAACTTTTATCCGGGAAGAACTACGTTAAAGCGCACGAGATCGAAGAACATAATTTTTCGAAATCTATTCTCTCGCTTAAAAAAAGTTCTCATAATCAATAATGCATTTATTTTTAATAACGTATTTATAAATATGCATTTATTCTTACGAAGAGCTTCTTCGGTTTCTAAGCATTTACACATACAAGCTGTTCTTTTTTTACAAGTTATAAATATATTAATATACACATCTTTTTAAACATCATATTTATATCTCAAAAGAGCAGTTGTTATAGTCATTTAATTTATTTATTATCCAGTTTTTAATTTTTATGTAATGTAATTAATTTTTTTAAATGTGTGTTACTAATGATATAAGATTTATATCTTGCATTAGAGAGAGTCTATAGAGATAGAAATGATGGGAGTGAGCGGAATCATCCAAGCGAGTAAAAGCTTTTTTGTGGATCCTTCGGTCGAGATGGACGATGTAATTAACTTCTTGCTTGCCGTTGAACGGACGCGGATGAAATTTAAACTCTTTGGCAGATGATTCAATAGACGGATGGACAACCGGACAAACCGATGGACAATTGTCCATCTTCTCCTATTACGTTCGGTGGAAGTAATTAGAAAGTTAAAATGCTCTTAAGGCCTTCTTTTGGAACACTGCGTGTTTTTTATAACTCAAGCTTCATTATTAATAAATTTTGAAGAGAAAATGAGCAACTCTTTTGCATTGTCATCTGCAAGTTTTAAAGTCTTGAAAATAACTAAAGATTTAATAGTGATAATAAAGATATGATAAAATATTAATAGCGAAACGACGACCCGTCATCGCGCAAAAATTAATAGCGTACAACTAGATTTTCGTTATCGGACATATTATGATCGCTTTTAACTCGCCGCTCGCTCGTAACAGACAGTTCCGGTGCACGGTGTGATTGTTATGAAATAATAATGTACCGGGTGGCGCGCGTTGACGAGAGCGAGACAGCGCGAAGGGGTGAGGTACGTTGCTGGGGTTGAACGATCGCAATCAAAGCTCGAGCCGGTGTATACCGGGAGAAGGACACGTCACTTCTGTATTTCCGGCGGTGCTCAATATCCGTAGGATAAAAATTTGAGGTAGATAATGAGCGACGATTAAAAGCCTGGCGCCGGAAATCTGGAACATATATTATATATGTTAGAATAAGAACGCACAGTTTTAAATTAAAATTCTTTAGGACTAAATAAAAAAAATTATATAAACGTTTTCAAGCTTATTACAATATTAATTTAATTTTTTTCTAACGTAATTATCGAGTGTAAGTGATAATTTTCAAATAAAATCGCGCAATTAAATTGAAAGCGTTCGCACCAACAAATTTAGCTGATCGCTGTCGACCTCTCGTTAGGAGATTAATTCCCTCGAGAATTATTCGCGCGAAGGACACGCGCGCGAAATTTCGCTTTCTCACCCCGCCTGCATAACTCATCGTATGAAGTGCGCGTAGTGCATCAAAGTAAGAACCACTGCCATTCGTACGTACGACACCAAAATAAGGACAGATGGCTCGTTCGATCCCTTTGCTGGTGATGGTGAACGCACGCTGGTTGTGACGGTGTTGCTGATCGCTCACACATTAGCGTTGCCGTATACAGGGTGCTCGAAAATTCATCGACGTAATCCGGAAGCACGATCGACGAGAGGAAAACTCTGAAAAATTTTATTTATTGTTAGTCTCAAACCAGATCTTCTTCAACTCACAGATCCTTGGATCTATAGAGACCTTAGATTCACAGATCTTCCCCTCCAGATGTACGTATCCTTCATTTCAACAAACGATCTCACGCTCTCATAGGTCCTCTATTAATAACGTTTGTACTTGATATTTTCCCCGCATCTATAAGTTTTCTTAAATCTCTCCTCGCTCTTTCCATCGCGCGGATCCGCGGAACGCATGCCGCAAAGATCTCTCTGCCGATGAAAAATATTCTCTTTTCGTGCTATTAATTTCTCGAGCACCCCGTACACACAACGCCGAGTCTGCTCCGTGTGGGTGACGACGACACACACACACACATACACACACACGTGCTAAACAATAGTTAAATCAGAACGTAGGGCGACCAGGGGCGCTGTGGGTGTTTAATGAGCTGCCAGCGAGTGACTGAAGGGGGATGACGAGAGGGGTTCGCAGGGGTAGTCCCTGAATTTGGGATTTCCGAGTACCCGGAGCGACGGGGGGGAGATCGGCGCGGGGCACCACTTGACTGCTTACGGGACCGGCAGCCGTGTAAAGTGTAGGAATAACATTGAATATATTTATAAAAGGATCCGCGCACACGTAACACGCTTCCGCCGATTTCAACTTCGGGCTCCAGTTTCGAAAAAAAGTTGATAATGGCATGTATCACCTGATCAAGTTTAGCAAGAGTCTTTCCCGCACATACTTCGATAAATATGAAATAATCAATATTATTAACTTTCGATCTAAAAACGAAGAATAAAATGTATCGAATTTTTTATTAAAAATTTTTATCCTAATAATTTTTTTAAAGTACGTATATATAGCTTTATATATATTAGAGTATTAAGACTATTTTTTTAGAGCAATATACGCTTTTTCACTATGTGTCAGTCAGATTTTATGCTCAACTGACCGTCGATCTTTAACGGTTGCTCTATTCAAAGAAGCAACGTTTCCGTGAAATAAGACAAGTAGCTTCTTTCATTGAATCTTCTTCGTGAAAGAGAGTATGATATTAAATTACTAATTTTCCAACGGTAGTTAGCGATTTCAAAACGAAGGGCTGCGCTTGGTTACTATATTAAATTACTTTTTGCAGACGATTTAAACAGTTAGGGAAAACCGCTTGTTCAGCAATTCAATAATTGAGGCCGTGAAAAGGAAACTCTATATCCATTATTTGTACAGGTAAATCTTTTGAAGGCGAATTCCCGATCAGACATAACGCGTAGATAATTGCTATAGAAATGATGAGAACAACTTATATAAAATATTTGTATAGAATATATACTTATTTGAACACATACAATTATAATATAGATAATACATAATGTTAAAAATTTTTTAATTACAAAAATTTTAATTTATATATCACATTTTTTATTGTATATTATATATTGATATATTTTGATAGAAGTTTCAATTAAAATTAAAATATAAACATATCAGATAAGTATTAATTATTTATTCCTATTTTTAATTACGCGCAGTTATTTGGTTAATATTGACATTTCAAATTAATAATGGCACATATAATGATTAAGTCAAGCGCAAACAGAGCAAATATACGTTTGCTTCAATGAGTCTGCTAAGCCCTATTTTAGTAGGGTTTAAATGGACTGTCTTTTTTCGAACCCCTTCGACTCGAATAAAACTGAGGCAGATACGAGACGAGAGATCAAACATACTTTCAGCGCGTGTGTAATCCTGCATAATCTCGGTCCTACCAGCCTAATAAAATACGCACTCAGTGCTTCGAGCGCGCCTCACAACGGAGGTAAATCAATGATTTGTACGACGGGGCTTTGGCACGCGGACTTAATCCCGGTTTTACATGTGATTAAAGCGCGGGACGAAAGTGTCAAGGCGGTTGATGCCATTACGAAAATGCACCGCTCGCGTTTAAATCCGATCAATACTATAAACAGCCGAATAATTCGGGATTTAATTTTATTGCGGTATTTTTTGCATATTTATTATTGCAGCAATTGAATTATCAATCGTCTATTTCTTTTCGCTTCTTTCAATTTAGGAAGAATATAAATTTACGGTAATGAAAAAAATTGTGTATTTAAGGATTAAGTAGATATTGCTGATTTAGATAAACTTCTTTATACTTCGATTAGATGTGCTTGAGTTAACTTCTTTATATATTGTGGTTTTTCGTTTATATAAAATTTCGAAAACTATTCGCGCTAATTCGTTGGACGCCCACGAATATCAATGTCATCGTTGTGACGGATACGATTCGTCGCCGATATACAATGTCGAAATTTATGGATGGCAATCGGACTTGCGATCTGCGATCGATTCCTCGCGATCGAGATCCTCGCCGTTAAATCTAAAGCAGCAAACCCACGTCACTCCGGGATGAATGCCCGGCTGGGTCAGGCATTCTTCAAGTAAATTATAGTCTTGAATGGACGGCGCGGCGGGGGGTTGGTTGGCACGCGCACCACTGGGGTACACCTGCCCCCCGTAGACATCTGTCCCCCTGGAGCGTCTAGCGCTGGAGTCAAACTATGGGGTACGTATATGCGTATATGCGTACATGAATACGTTTGTCTACGTGTTACGTGCGCGACAATTCTCGTCAAGTCTCTGTCATCGACTAGACGTTTTACGAAACCGTCAATTTTCGCGACACCGATAATTATAGAATCGCAAAGTAACGGCTGCCGGATAAGGCTTTCATACCGAGTTATTCTCTATGAACTTCTATTATGCAAATTACAAAATAAGAAATTATATTTTGAATTACAAATTACTCGAGTTCCAAAAAAAAAATTCGAAGATTTATTATATTTTATTATAAAACTAATTTCGGATAACCAATTTTGTGTTACATAGTATCTAAATATTATCTATACACATATCTAAATAAATAAATAAATTTTGTTCATCAAGTTTTACTCTTAATAAAATAATAAATAATAAGTATATCTAGTTTTGATTTTAAAATTAAATTACACGACAATACAAATAACAATTTTTAATTTTCCCCGAGCAAATATTCTCTTTAGAAGCATAATAAGATTCTCTATAAATTCATACAATTAATAAATAATTCATAAGTGTTTCCATCGCTGT
Source organism: Lasius platythorax (assembly GCA_963971435.1). Taxonomy (NCBI): domain Eukaryota; kingdom Metazoa; phylum Arthropoda; class Insecta; order Hymenoptera; family Formicidae; genus Lasius; species Lasius platythorax. Next base: position 4,683,281 of record OZ020540.1, on the reverse strand, counting down.
TAGTTTTTCTGCTCACAGTAGTACCACTAATCTTAATAACACCAATGCATAAATGCACAGTATAATTTGTGCACGTCTCATTCTTCGGTGGATTTATCCGGCGATGCATCATGCGAGGGTGCGCGCATTAATCCGCGGTCCATTCTAATTAATTTCATGAATCCCGGTACTGAGGAGAGTCGGAGGGAAGCAACTCAAATAAGGCTTTCCATATTTTAGCGCGGGCGAGTCATCGCGAATGGAGAAATCGTGGCGAGTTTCATGATGTATCGGGGTTGGTTGGACGCGGTAGCGTAACCGGCATTGTTCGTGGTTTACCACAAAGGCCTGCAAATGCCGACTTGCAATGAAAAGCCAGCTACCCTGCATACGCCGCATCTAAACAGATGCGGAGACAGAGAGAAATACGATGCCTACCGAATTTTCCGTTCTGGGCATACGTCCAGACATGTTTGAATAAACTTCAAATTAATTAATATAATAAGAATTTTAATATTAGTATAATCAGATAATTCATTAATTTATCGATTAAGAAGAAAAATCTAACAAGCTAATAACAATTCAACATATTTCTTCAGAACGTTAAGACTGTCTCTATATTTTAGATGAATAAAATTATCGCAATCGTCTAGGAAGACGAAACAGAATTTGTTAATCAAGAATGACGCGATTACTGACTCGTGAAGCGAATTAGACTTCCAGCGAGAGGACAAGTCGCGCTCGAAGAGCTCTGGCCTCGAAAGGCCATGGCCATTAATCTTCGATTAAGTGCTCAACGATCGGTCAAGGTAATTTCACGAGTTTTCCTGAATTAGGAAAGACCGTCTCACCCTCCTGATGACCGTGCCCCCCATGACCGATCCCGCCGTTCCCCTCGTGACCGTGTCGTTCCCTCTCTCTACGGGGGGAACCACCGTCTCTCTGTCAGCCACCAGTATGTCACCGTACAGACCAGCGCGCCGGTACAATGAGGGCCGACTGTGGCGATCGATATGCGCACTCGACGGAAACGACTCGACGAGAGGTCGATCGAAGCGAAATCACTGTGTCTGCGATGTGCAAAAAAAAAAAAAAATATATCATACGTCCAAGAAGAGACGAGAAGTCATTAAGCGCTTTATCTGTGAATTCCGCTTGCTCCCGCATCTATGAACTGTCATATATTTTAAAAAAGAAAAATGCCTTTTCCGCGAAATGCCGAATAAATAATCAAAATTATATTGCTTTGTAATTAGCGGTCAAACATTCTTTTTAATAATCGGAAAATTAATTAAACATGTAATCATTACTAATAGAATAACTAATAAAATAATAGAAGAGAAAAAAATATGGAAAGAGAGAAATGTGTTCAATTTGCGTCTTAAGAAAAAATTAATTCCGAAGAAATGTATAGATAAAATGTCTGAACGCTATTGAAAACATTCTATGTGATAAAAACGGGCGATAGAACTGTTTGTTGCGCCCGTTTATGCGTTATTATCTTTTTTTTACTACGTGGACGTAGTTACGGGATGTAAACCCTTAGCAAAAACTGATTGAATCCCCCAAAATCCAACACCTTTATAGATGCTGGCCGTCTGTCGCGCGCTGTGCACACATTGATATATCGTCCGCATAATGGTGCTATTGAGGCATTACTATTATTGGCGAGATTTGGGGAAACGATCGAGCGTACTAACGGATTCGTCGCAGCTTGCACGCTGTTTGCAAATAGATCTTGTATAGGAAATTATTGTTCACACAGTAGTCTTGATGGATCGATGCGCCCGAATTAACTATTTGTTAAATCCAAATTTACATATTTATTCCTAAAAATATTAATTTGTAAAATAAAATTGATACAAGCAATATTTAATTTTCGTAACTAAAAAAATGACTACAATTATCTCATTATAATGACCGGATTTATATTGATAATTTAATTTAAATTATAAAAAAATTATTACATTAAAATAAGAGCAAAAATCCTGACTTAGATGCAAAATATTTTTATGCAAAATTTGAAGTAAAGAAAGAAAAGATTAATTCTCTGTTCATCTAAAGAAATTTTTGCAATTTAAGTTTAAATAAAATTAAAAATAAAATATAATAGTCAATGAAAGTGAAATAAGATAGATACAATATATGACGTGTTAATTGAATAATATTTCCACAATAGTTATGTAACCGTAGATCAATATTATCGCGGCGAACGGGTGAAAAGGATGGATCTCGGAAGTGGAGTAAAATTTTCTCGAGGACCAGACAGGAAAATATTATCCTTCCATTTTGGACGCTCCGAACGGCTGTTTTGACAGATCCTCTCTCGCTAGCTCTCCGTTTGATCGAGCGATCGAATTCTCCTATTTATTTTGCTAACACTTGGCCCTCACGTTACAAGGGGATATCCACTTGCTCTCGTTATGCAAATCGCTTTTCTCATCGAAAAACTTTTGCATAATAACAAGCGATTGTTTCTCGATTGGAGTAAAATTTACGCATTCTCCGTGGAGAATTGTTACGAATAAATTTTATCACGTAGATATTTGGAAAAAGTTTACTCCAACGCGGGTCCAATTCTGAATGTTTATTTCTATATATTAAAATATAATGCTGAAAAAAAAATTATATTGATTCTTATTAATTTATTTATCAAACTATTTATTTGTTAATTATATTGCAGAGTTGCTTTCAAAACTTTATATAGTGCCTTTAAGATTTAACAGCTGCCGTTAATCTTTATTTTTCACGCAACATTCGCGTATATAATTTACCAATCATTACTTGCATTTGTAATTTTCGTAGTAAAATATATAATAATTAACATATACAATATACACATAATAATTGACGTTATACAATAATTGAATAAAAAATTTGCGTAAAAAATTTTTCAAACGAGAATAGAGAACTGATTTGAGGATGACTGGCTCTCTAATTATGAAAATTGATTATTCAACACTTACGTCGATTGGTCGTTTTGCAGTCATGTTTTACATGTAATCCCTCGGATTATATGGGTAGATGTAACTTCAGGCACGATTTGTGATACATCTGCTCTGCGGTGGCTTCTCAGTGCAGGACGCGTGTCCTGGCACGTGCTCGTCCATTCTCGAGCTACCATTTCATTCCTGTAAAGTGGATCAAAGCATTTCGTTGGAAGAATGCAGCCAATAATTTGTGGCTTCTAATCGAATTCCTCTCGATGTGTTTTTAATAAAATTTATAATATTAAAATACGAATCATTGAAAATGTGTTATAATAAATAACATATGTATATTGTACAAATATAAAAGTTGACAAAAAAGACTAGATAGGTAAAATATGTTTTTATTGTGATAAAGTATATAAATTATGTACAATATATATTCTCCTTCTCTCTCTCTACATCGGCAATTCCGTATTACGATAAGAGCACTGGCGGACATTATATATTGCTAGTTAACTTAAGTTTAGCTTAAGATGCGTTGAACAAAAATGAGATCGAGCGTACGAGATCAATTAAAAATATTAATGACTAGAATAAAAGGAACGCAGATAGTACGGTAAAAAAAATCCATCAATTATTAATTACATATAATTAATTTTCAATGGTAAATCAGACATTCTTTTCCGCACTGAACATTAGATTAAACTACTTCTAATATTGGCAAAATTAGAAAAACATTTACTTTATGCAATCGTCGTTCTTGCAAAAATAACGTTGTACATCTCGATTATTTCCATATGTTTCTTTTTGATTGATGCACAGAAAAATGCACTCATTAAGGATTAAAAGCAGGAATTAAAGAACTATCCCAACCACTGTAAGCATCGTAAACGCGATGCAATATTTCTCGAATAAAATACTCTCTTATAAAGTAGATAACGATATATAATCATAGCACTGTCTTTACTTTTTACACTCACATCAGTTCTTTGGACAAATACACTCTTGAGCCACATTCTTCAGATGCAATTATATTCAATTTCTTCCTATATTTAATCCTTCGATAAAGTTATTCAGGAAATATCTGTCTTTCTATCTCTTCCAATATTGTAACACTGATTATGACGTAGGTAAAGAAGCTAAACTGATTTGCTGATAAAGATAATCAACGTTGAAGAAATCGGCTGTTCGAGCCATCGAATTAAACGTTGTTTACACGCCGTCGACGTAATTTAAAGACACTGATACATATTATTGTGATGAGAAATGAGATGATGGGACGGCGGCGCCGGCGGCGGCAGCTGATGCTGAGGACGATGAACCTGGTACATCCTCTGATCGTAGCAGGGTTGATACTGCATCGGCGGACTAACACTCTGATCGCTGTAGCAGTCGTACTCCTGCCACTCCGGCGCGACGAATCGCTCCTGAGGAGGATACGGGAAGCCCGCGGTATGCTGCGGCCCGAGCCTCTTCTGGGCTGCCACCGCGCAGCTTCCGGTCGACGAGGTGATCATGTTGCCGTTCTCGCTGATGCTGACGGTGACGTTGCCGACGTTCACCGTAATCTCGCCACCCTCGGAGTTGCCACCCAGGGTCTGCGACAGCGCCCAGATGTAATTGTGTGCGAAACGGAGCGTTTCGATCTTTGTCAATTTCGTGTCTTCGGGAAACGTCGGCAAAGCCATCCTCAGACGTTCCAGAGCGTCATTTAGGGTGTGCATCCTGTGACGCTCGCGGTCGTTCGCCTTCATCCGTCGGTTCCTCTTTAGTCTCAGCACCTGTTCGCGGATCGAGAAAATTAAGACGCTTGATTATTTTCAGAGGAGAGATCTATTCTAAGAAAGTAGACAAGTAAAAAAATAAGGGCTTTAGATAAGTAAGAAATAAGATGAAGATTGTAATTGTGTGTGTGTGTACAAACAAAATTGGAAAATTTTCTATTTTTTAAGAATCTTTCAGATGTTTAAATTTTTATATCGTTCGAGAAAATTTTTGGAAAATTGTGTTTAGATGAAAATAAATTATAATTAACTATGTACACATAATGTACCTGCGTGGGACTTTTACAACGAGTGTTTCGCGTTTTCTTGCGCTTCTCTTCTTTAGTCGGAGGAAAGAGAGTGTCGGTTGGTATTTCGTGTTTTGGTGATTCAAAGCTCACGTCAAAACCGGAATCGGAGGAGCTCGAGAGTTCGTCGAAACCTCCCTCGCTACAGAAGGAGTACTCCGACGACATCGCTCCGACTGTATCTTGCTGCAACGCGAAACGATCAAGCACTTTTACCCTAATTCTTTTATACGAATCAAAGTTCTATTATCATATGATTGCACACATTGAAAAGACCAAAAAGATTTTTCTTCAAAATATTTCTTATTACAATTTTATATTTTAATTAGTACCTTCTCCTTTTTTAAGATCTTTAAATAAAATTACTTTACTTTTTTTTCTACAATCTCGAAAAAAAATTTTAACATTCTTTTATCAAATTTTAAAAATTTTGCAAAATGAATTTTTACATACCATATCGTAACTCACATTGACTCTAAACTTAAAACTTTGCCAAATATCTTCAACGTACCTTTAAACAATTCGGAGACAAAATAAATTTCCCGAAATAGCACACAACACAAAGTAGAAACTGCACTTTCTTTAAAAGACGAGAAGAAACTTTATGCGATTAATGGAAATTCGTATCACGGGAGCGACGGATCAAAACGGGAAACGAGAAAATAAGAATTCACCGACGAACGGACTAGGCGGGGTACAATTTGGTACTGTGCATGTGGCAAGGGGCTCTTAGAACATATATACCGTCCCGGGGGTATTTCGCCCCCTCCACGCGAACCCAGGGCCACCGTAAGGCTCTATGGGGCACAGAGTAGGTTCACCCCATAATCATCATAGAGGGGTACCTCTAGCGCTCTCCCCGCTCCTCTTCGTGTATGCATTAGACGCGTGCCATGGCGATGTAGCCGCCTTGTTAGAAGATTAGAGGTTTTTAGGACGATTACACCGCTTTGAGATTATCGTGTACGAGCAGTCCCCAAATTTACAATCAATTCTTGAGTACGTTTTTACTGCAATTGCGTCGAAAAATTATAATATGTACAATACCTAAAAAAAAAAACAAAGTTATTAAATTTTATAATAAAAAATTTAAAAATTTTGTTAATAAAAGGTCTTGAGTTTGAAATTTTTTTTTATTACTAAATTCTTAAGATATAAATAATTTTCTTTTTATTTTTAAGAACTAGCCATGCGCGAAAGTCTTTTTATAAAAATTAAAACAGTTTAACACGTGTCTTTTTATTACTAGCGCAATAGAAAAGTGCAAAGAAAAAATCGCGCGCACGCGTATCAATATATTACTATATAATAATATATTATATTTTTTATATATCTTCCTTGTGTACCGTCTGCCTGTAAAGTATAACGGGTGAATCACAAGCAGGCGTTTATTATCTTATAGAAGTAAATATAATAAAGCGTATAGTTGTATTTTAGTAAAAAATATAATTTTTTATAAATAAAATATGATACTTTTGCCGATTAATAAATCACATATATATTAACATTCAAATATTTAATAGTTTCAATATTATATTATTTGTACAAGAAATATATAATATGGAAAAGATTATAAAATAATATGCAATTATTACTTACAATTTTTATAATATTCCTTCATGAACGTTCGTAGTCTCGTAGTCACCTAACAATTGCGCACACAATATATCTCTACGGCTGAAAATAAGTTGCAGATAATCTAATAAAATCAACGACGACCATATGTCGCACTTGCTAATCAGCTGATAATGCACATCGCTATAGAAACCGGGTTAAAACAAGATAAATTAGAAAAGAATTTTAACGAGTAAAAATACTGTAAGAATTGACTTTTTATTACAGTAATTAATTTATTGTTTCATAAATTACTCCGATTATTTTTCCATATTAATTCAAATCTTTGTATATAAGAATCCTGATAAAAAGAAAAATATTATATTCTTATTATTATTTTATCAAAAATTATAAAATAGAAGTCAACTAAATAATATGACAAAAATTTTTACTGCGCATACTATGCAAGTTTGTTTAAACAATTGAATATTATTGTGCTGTAATATGAAAGAAAATGTGAGATGTCCAACAAATAAAACTGTATCAAAGTGTACCTGTTAAGTATACAGTGTGTATATACTTAACAGCGCGACACGAAATATCAGTTTGTAAAGGGATCAGCGATATGAAGATAGGGGCACTAATCAACGATTTGGTGCGGCGTATTAATGTCCATAAATCACGAAGTCATCAATTTTTGACACACGGGATTTCGGAATGGCTCCAAAATGACCCGCGTTTTTATATTACGTCTGTGAACGCTGCAAGTCTTGGTTTTCTATCGTGAATAAGATCGGCGCCTATACCGGGAACGAAAAATATGAAGAACACGTGTCGAATGTTTGCACGGGGATTTGTTATCGAACGATATTCATGTATTCTGAGTGTACTGTCAATAATTTCTTCAACCGAAACAAACAGATCTGCCTTGTTCGCCTTCCGGTGATGATTACTTGAATCTTCGACTTCTGACATTTGACAGAAATCGCGTGCGAATAGAAGCAATCATCGCACATGTCATTGGGGGACGATTGTAAATATATTTCTTGCCTATTTGCACAATTCGCGAAAAATGAAAAGTCGGACAAGAAAAAGTCGAGATAGCAAGAACGTAAGATAAACACCATCTAAATGCTTCTTTCAATAGAATTACATTAACAGAGTTTTGAGATGTCTAATTAAAGTGCAAAACTGACGTCGATTACTTTGTACAACTTATTATCTTGTCCCAAAATCTCTATTAAAACTTACTTCTCTGTTAAAATAAATATATAGTATAATGAAATAATTAAATGTACATTAAAAGTCTATGATTGGCTATTATCGTTATCATTAGCTACTGATGCTTATCTTTTCTGTTCTTAAAATTAGCAGTATTAAGTAATTAGACTGCTAAATTAATCCGCAATATTGACTGATTAGATTGTCGAATAAATCTTTTTTGCGTTAAAAAAGATTATTTTATTATCTGTGTTACACGACTCGATCATAATTGCAAGATATTTTTTCGAGATCGATTATATTGAAATCGTTTTCGTAGATACTTCGTTGCAGTCTGATAACGAGCGGTATGTAAATCGCGTGATTACTTTCGTCGTGCGCCGCCGGTTTTTGCGCTAAATTTCTCTTATACCGTAAACATAAGATGGAACGTTTAATATGAGGGGATTACAGCACCGTTTGATCAATTTGCATAATTGTAACGCTCCTAAGCAGCAATTTTCCGGACGCGTCGTGCGTGTGTTTATGAGCGTTGCACCTTGTATAGGTATACATAGGTATGACTGACCTGGCACAGATCCACCCTCGATGTATCTCACGATATTATGCTGGAACGTTATTCTTCCGAAGGCATTGCAACGGTTGAACGTTCCATTATTTATATAAGAGAGAGAGATGCTATTCTCATTCTACTAGTTTTCTTTCTGTAAACTTGAAAAGAAATAAAAAAAACATTGCAAATTGCTAATATGTGCAAAAAACAATTATATAAAATTAAAATAAAGCTACTCGATATTTTGAGATAGATATATGGGTTAATGATAATGATTAGAATTTAGTGTAAATCTGTATAAGAAAGAGATGAAGATGATGAAAATTTACTTTTTAGAGATATTTATTTCTGGCTGCATTTATTTCTGGTATAAAGAGTGTAAAATGTTAAAAGTCTGAGGTTATTACGACGAGATGAATAGCGCCGTAGAAAAACGCTTTACGTAATTTTCCCGTGCATTGAAAACCGAAGGCAAATGGAATTTAACTGCGACAAAGTTACCCTGAGAGTTTGAATAAAACCACTTTCTCTTCGCGTAACTACGCTACTATTTTCGGCATTAAGTGTCTTCGAATGCTCTCGTGGAACCCATAAAATGAGGCGGGAAAAGAAATTAAACGACTGATTGTTGGACATTTACAGAACAATGTTTGCTGATAGCTCGAATTAGTTATTATAAATGATTTCCTCTGTTAATGATGTTCATCGGATTTATTTCCTCGGGAGAAATGATTCTTTTATAATTCTACACTGCGGTCAAATTTTTAAGCGTAGACGCATCGCGATTCTCTGTCACGCTTTCTTGCAGTGGTCATTAATATTTCGTGTGTCTTTCACGTCGCTTATCACGCCGTTACTATCTTCTGAAAATATAACAAACGTAACAGAATAATTATCGAGAACTCTAAAAAATCATGTGCACTCGAGTAATGCTGTTTTATGGATTCTTTAAAAAAAAATTTTGATTGAGAAAAAGTTCAATAAAATTTAAGGATTTTATAATATAAAATATTAATTATATAATACTTAATAAAATAATATTTTAATATTTAATATTTTATGTACATTTAATATTTAATATACAAATATTTTATAATAAATATTTGATGTATATTAAATATACGATTTTTGTGTATAATTAAATATAAAAAAATGTATTATTATATATTACACAAAAAAATACAATCTGCCTGAATTTTTCTAATACATATTTTTTTGCAATGCTACTCGCGCATCTTTTAAAGAACAGAAAGAGAGAAAGAACCCTAACCCTTTTCACACTTTGAAAATTCGTAGCGCGATAAAAGGTCGCCGTGAAATCGATATCGTCGCAGACACATGCGATCGGCCGGCGGAAATATTGGAAATTACACGAAAGATTTGTCCCAGAGGCGTGCAGAATCGAAAATCAAATAAAAAAGGGGCGTGTAGGTACGCCGATCGTGTTCGTTTGTAAAACGAAACCGTCAAACCCGTAAAAGGGTTCGACTACGATAAAAGCGATTCGCTCTGATTGGATAATTTATTGGCGAAGGGCAATCAATGAAATTGCGCCAACTGGTTTGCAAGGTATCCGTGAAATTTCTGCAAAAAAGGGAAGAAACTTTCCCGAAATTATTTTTATTCCTTTTTATGTTTAGAAATGATATATTTTATTAAAATGCAAAAAGAATTTTTATCTTCAAATTTTTTAAATAAGAATTTGGAGTGAGCAGTTTTTCCATTAAATAGAAAAATTTATTCAATTAATATTCCTAATTTACTTTGCATAAATATTAATGTGATAGTACAATTAGTATATTATTTATAACATCGGATCAGTTACTCCGGCATAAAACAATTAGCTTGTACATTAAACTATGATGCGAGGAAAGTTAACGAGCGAATTTATTATAGCATATCATGATACTTCATAAATAAACAGAAAGCTGTTACGTGCAAACTACATGAATGTTTTATTCGAAAGTAGTTCCGGAAAGTAGATTTATGTACTTTACAAAATTGATCAATTATTATCGAGTTGTATCAACTCCATTTCAGAGTGTCGAAATTGATTGAATAATAATTCAGATAATTTGTTCCAAAGACATATTCATACAATCAGCTGTGTCATTAACCGTATCATTTTTTTTTCAAAATTAGACATGTGTTATATTAAAAAAAAAATACTTGAAAATGTCAGTGGCAAAATATAAAATAATTTGAAAGATCCACATTCTATGTAGGCGAAAAGTATCTGAAATATATCTTACGTATTACGGAATTATATTTCATTCTTGCGCCGAGTCATTCAATTATTCACGCCTAGTCCGAGTGAAAACGAATGTTCACTAGGCCACTTTCCGTTTTTCCTCCAAAGCATTGCGGCAATGCAATCCGGCGGGAGCGGCTGGTTGGACCGCACGAAATAGCGATCCTCTGACTCGCGATCTCAATAATTGCGCGAGAGGAATCATCGCGCGCAGTCGTGCCCCTTCAAAAGGTCCTGTCCGTGTGAACGACGTGGGTGCGCGTGAGAAGTGGGTTATCTAACTGACAACACCCCGCGTGCCTCATGTAGATCACGGGAGTTTTCCCATAGTCGTAACAGGATGCTCTCGTAACGAGACGTCTACGAGTCGCTGAAACAAAGAGAGGGAGAGAAAGAGAGAAAGAGACAATTGTATCGAGAGATGATGCTTGCAGACGCGATCTTTCCCATGCAGCTCATGGTTTTACTATCGCGTGTAGTTTATTATCGTACAGTTTATTATCGTCTCCCGCGCTCGCGGATGCGAGTTATGTGTCTTCTGGATTCCTGCAGCCTCGCTGCAGACACGAGATTCGCTATCACGGTCGAGAATTTTAAAGATGAAAATCATACACGCATCATTTTCTTGTATATCTTTCTTTCGTAATTTCTTGGTATATATACCTCTCTAATTATACTTAATTATAAAGTATAAATGTAACTCCTTATTAATAAGCTAATATAGGTCGGATTGTAATATTGTAGAAATTAATTAGTACAATACTATAATACTTTCATTTTTTTATTTTTTTTTTAAATTAATCATGTTTCTTATTAATCATCAATTACGTAATTAAATTCTGGAAAGCCTGCATCTGGACCAAAAATTGAAATAATTGCCCGTTCACCAATATTGCTAACAATAAGCTGAAACTCGCGAGCGCGCGCGATTGGAGACCCAGAATCCGGTCCAGCCCGATCTCCGACAGCTTGGATAGATCTTGATCAGCGAGTTGCTCCGGTTGTATATATCGAGGGGAAAACAATCTCTGCTGTCCGACTTTATAGACGCCGGGATCACTGATACTCTATCGTCGAAGGTGGAGTCGCGCGTTCGCCGCGGCCTTTGCTAACTGTACAAATCCCCTTCTCGCGCACTTAGCGAGGTCCTCCTCTTACCTGGTTGATTTTCTGCCTTTCTCTCGGTTCCTCTCTCGTCATTCTTATTCCCCGCGATCGTGCCACGATTCACGGATACCCCTTTTCCGCGTCCTTTTTATCCCCACCGGCTATGAAAGAGCGAGGGAGAAAGGAGAAACGGGCGAGAGAACGGAGAGAGATGAAGGCACGCCGAGCCTTCGGCATTTTAACGTTGCTCTTTTATAGCCTGTACATCTTAAATGCTCGCTTGTAGAGAGACCTTTTCAACTATCTCTCTCACGAGATGGACGAGAACGAGGAACTCGCGAGAGAGATCGGCTCAGCCGCGGTTTAAGATTGCGATACCGCGTCGAGACGTGATTTTCGAAACGCGATTTAATTGCCGATGTGTTTATATTAGATAAATTAATATACAACTTATATTAATCGATAACAACTAATATGTTAATGTAATTATAAATATCATATTAATAATATCACAATATTATTCTCTTAATAACTTTAATTTTAAGCGGCAATGTTTCGTTGATTGTGCTATTATAGCTAAATTAGTTCTGAAAGTTTAAGAGAGATGATAAAGAGAGATTCCTGAAGGAGATAATTATATCATTTTTGTGGAAGTAAACGCTTCATTGATTGAAAAAAATGTTACTTTCTCTCTTACAAAATTTTCTTTTTAAAGAACAATTATTGACTTAATTATTTTTGCGTTTGTATAATGAAGACTGAATTAACTTTATTTCTAGATAAAGATTCAGGAAAATGACTTTTCTCTGATGGTAAATTTAGAGATTAATTAGAGAGTTATGTCGAAAGGTCACAGCGCTTTCGAGATTGCTTCGAATGAAATGTCAAGAAAACTGATGATGCAATTCCGTTCTCATCAACGATTCGATCCTCATTATAGCCTCATTACAACTCAAGTTATACCTCATTATCGTCAAATCACATGTCAATCAGATGACTTATTATAATTTATTATAAACAGCACAAAAATATGCAATACGTAATCCAACCTGTTTATTCATCAATAATTCTTGTAAAAATTTTTAATAATACAAAATAAATTCTATCTTAATCTTCCATGAATAAACAGGTTATATATATAAAAAAATCTAGAAATACATTTAAAAAATAAAGTCACACAGAAGAAGAAAGCTGAAATTTCTCTGATTCTAATTATAATCATAGAAGAATCGCTTCGCAAACCAAGTAATCCCTTCAGGATCTTTTGCGCTACCCTTTCACTGACGGCTGAAGGTTAAATCGAACGAATCCCGTGGGTCATTCGACACCCCGGCAACGAAAGAGAAAAAAAAGGTTCGCCCCTCGGGTCGTCGTCGTCCTCGGTCGGACTTTACCGAGTACAGACTATAGACTCTCCTTACTCTGTGGCGCGCGGCTCCTCTCTCTCCATACCTTCTACTCCCGTGGTGGAGGCCACATACCTTCTTAGGATGCAGTGTAGACCTGTCCATTGGCTGGCAGACACCGGTCGGTTCTCTTTTCGGTCCGAGACGACGCCGAGGTCCGATGAGACCGAGAGGGTAGAGAAATACGCTCGCGCCCGCTCGTCCTTTTAGTTACCTGTCCGCAGGTGCGTCATGCGGATTCGACACGGTTTCGCCGATACGTTTAAGTGAACATACAGGCAGAACAGTGCGCAGGAACATAGCACGTGCGGTGATCGTGACACGATGAGGTGATAAACTGTGTGCTGTGTCCAGCGCGCGGGATCTCGGAGCGACTTTGGAAGGTAAGTTCTGGAGAGGCTAATGAAGGTGGATCCTTTGGATTCGTTGTCCTCAACGGGCAGATGCTAATTGCCGAAAACGCTGACCCGGATGTTTACTTTTGGCTTGGAGAAACTGTTCAAATAATGAAGGATCTATGTTAATGATCACACACTGTGTTGACGGATCAGCTCTCGTTTTTGCTGCGTAGGTGTCGGAGAATGTTAAGTGTCAATGTTGAGGATTCGTTCATCCCGAAACAATATAAAAATTGTTGAGCTGGACTGATGCTACTTTAGTCTTCGCTTTAATTGCTGAAGAAATTCTTATTGTCTTTAATGTGTCACTACAGAAAAGAAAGAGAACGTTTATAACTCTTTATCAGAATTTTTTTATCTTACTCTATATGAGATTCTTTATTTCCCTTAAGTTTATTAGTCATGCTCTGGTTAATAATTATTATTTTTATTTAAATAGCGGAGATTATTTTACGAATTTATTGCATAATAAAAAAGATGATATGAGAGAAAAGGAGGAATCAAAATCGGGCACGGGGTCTGAAGACGACGCAAATCGATGCTCATGCAAATCGAGGAATCGAGGTCGTCGATTGAGGATATCGTCTCGTTCCGACGACGTTTTCTTGGCGCAACGGTATCATCGTTTTTGTTCGATATCCGCGGAACGGTGATACCGCGACCAGATTAGAACCTGTCTCAGGAATTATCAAGTTTCCACAGCATTGCACTTAATAAAATAATAATTCCAATCAATAGATTAAAAAGACTATTTTATTATGTAACATCTTACCAATCATGCATTAAAATAATGCATTAATTTATCGATTATTGTGAACTTTTGCACTATCAAATTAGTTTGCGCTATGTTTGAATTTTCAAAACTTGATGGACGCATTGCTAAATTTTTAAATATATTAATAAAGACAATTGAAAAAGGTCTGGCAAAGCCACGTAAGTCTGGTCGAAATCCCGTCGTCTTTTTCGCCATTCCACGAGGAAACCAGTTCTGACCTGCGAGTTTGCCGCCTGACTAAATCCTGATTTCAAGGGACCAATATCAAGTTTATGAAAAGCTGCGTAACTTTCGGCATTACAAAATAAATTTTATCGAAATTAATAATCCAAAAAAACGAGGAAATTTTTATTTCCGCGAGTAATCATATGCTATATTAGCGAGAGACTTCCTATTTTCTGATGTAGATTAATGTTTTTCTGTAATTTTTGAAGTATTTTATAAAGAATCGAAAACTATAGTTTACACTAGCTATAAGTCTTGAGTGTTTGAAAAATTCAGAAAATTTCTGACATGTTTTGCTACAAAGCATACTTGATGAAAGTGAAGACCTATAAGAAGATACGTGCGCGCGCGCGCAGCAGGATATTCCTTTTCTTCGTCATTCATCCTGGCATCACCTGGTCACGCGGTGTCAAGATTCCAAGTGCGTAACGTAACGGAGACCAGAGGAAAAGGGGTGTAACGGTTTTTTTCTTCCTCTCTCACTCCTTACCTGTCTCTCTCTGTCTTTCCTGCGATCTGTCCTACTTCTTTTCTCTTTGTTTCTTTCTTCCCTGTTTCTCGAGAATGAGTCTATTTGAATCTTATTACTTACGTAATTTTGATTACAATTCCTGTATTGTTCATTTCTATGCGAATGAGAAACATGGAAGAAACATAAATCAAATCCATTTTTCTGTGACCTCTAAAAAAATCATATAATTTAAAACTGTAAATTAAAATAATTGATAATTTCAATGTACATACAATTGTGTGTTATTCGTGTAATTTGTTAACATATTCTCTTAAAAAACATCTTATTAAAAAAATTATTTACATCATCGAAGAAAAGAAAAATTTTGCAGATGAAAAGATGTTTATTCTACGAAAGAGAATGTGCATTTTAATGCGTCAGATAGATCTACAAAAATTATTCCAGAGAAATGATTAATACACGTTACACTTGCCATATCTTTATTCGTAGAAGAGCTTGCCTCTTGCAGAACGCTTATTAAAATACCGAAGAAATTTCTTTATGCTGAATAATCAACTTACAAGATGGAAAATATTAATAAAATGATTATTAATATTTTCGATAAATAAATTCTTTTGAAAAAAGAAGTACAAATCGATTAATTATATTAAAACTGATTTATACCGCTTTTTCTTATAATAAAAAAATACCATTAATGTATTATAAAATAACAAGCATTATTAACGAAAATTACAAATTAAATAACGATTATATTATTTGCAACGCATTTTTCATATATTTATTGTCATGAAATTATAGTTATAAAGCTGTAAGAAGGCGTAATTAAATGTAGGGTAATCGCGATATCACGGCAATCTTTCGCAAGTGTTCATTTTTAAATACTTCGTAGTATGCGAGCCGCACATTGGTTTCTACTTCGCTGCACCTCTCTGCGGTCGCAAAGCCATCATTCAATCTCTCGGTATCATTTTATACTTGACTGGCACTAACGGTCATTTCTGTTTAAGGTTCTCTACGTGTCGTAATCCGCGATGTGCGCGCGGTTATCGCCGTCACGGAGTTTTCACACCTCTCAGCTTTACAAATTGCTCCAAATACGGTATCGGAGAAACCGAGTTCGCTTTGATATAATGCGCTCTCATTAACATTGCACATCATTCAAAGTCGGCGCTAAATAAAAGTCGTGATTACGAAATTTCTCGTGATCCTCAATTATGAATCAGTCGCATAAGAAGTTTTGCTTCCTCTTCGGAATTTTTATTTCGAATAAATGAATATCGCAAACTCTCGATATTATCCATTTTACTCACCAAATATTATTTATATTATTTATTTTTCTATTAAATTTATTTTTTTCTTTTATCATATTATAAGCATGTATTTATTTTATTTTAAATGCATATAAAATATAAACCTAAGTGTTAATTTTCTTAATTTAGACATTTTGTTCGAAGTCTATTTCATTGTCTGTAAATCTACGTGCATTATTTCTTGCATTCAGCAATTAAGACTAATTGTGTTATGCACAGGAATCTCGCTTTTAGAGTATGATAATTTCTAGTTTCTACTTTCGTTGCCCGTTCAAAGCTGACTACTATTACCTGATTTTCAATTTTATTCACTTGACCCGAAGATTGCAATCTATCGAAGCACGATACGAAACAACAATCATGAAAGCTAGATGTAATATGTCTTCATCAACATTATGACATCATCGAATAAAGCTTAAACTATAAAAAATGTATAATAGAAAAAATTTCTCAACGTAAAAAAGTATCCAGTCATTTAAAATAATTGTCAGACTTAAAATTCATATTAATATAACATTCAGCAGGTTTCTAGAAGCCATACGTGCACTTGCAATCATCGACACTATCATATCCGTTTGCAGTACTGTTTCGTTCTATTATGAACTCGCTTCTGCACGTTGTTTCGCAACGTATCCTCGCTGCGGAAGGCTGCATTTTGCAGCACGCGTTTCTTCTCTACCGGCGCATAAATAGGGATTTGCGTTCGA
Organism: Lasius platythorax; assembly: GCA_963971435.1. Classification (NCBI taxonomy): domain Eukaryota; kingdom Metazoa; phylum Arthropoda; class Insecta; order Hymenoptera; family Formicidae; genus Lasius; species Lasius platythorax. The sequence goes on along the minus strand of OZ020540.1, from coordinate 4,666,322 downwards.
GAACTGCTTTTAGGATATACGGGAGGAAGAGAGCCGGAGTGCCGGCAACCGTAAATTTCCTTCCTCCGGCTCGATTGATAATTACTTCTTCTAGAGACGATCCCTGACGGCGGCCGCGGCCGGCTGAACGCGGAAGTCGAGGTTACTCTGCACGCACGAAGGCGTCGAGGAAATGCAGAGCCATTTACCCCACGCTGTATGTCATTGTTGCTCTTGCCAGCGTCATTTCTTCCTGGTGTCTAATAACATCGTGACGCGTCTTATCTGCCTACGCGATATTAATGATAAAACGCGACACTCGCTCCGAGATGTTGTCTCCTCGCGAATGCTGCGTGGGAGTATTAATTGACGGAGCGAGCAATTATCATAATCAAGAATAGCACTCTCTCCATTAATATTAATCCTGAATTTGCAAATCTAGTTAGTTGTTTATACGCATATTATTTTGAAGCTATTTAAAACATTTTTTTTTTTAGATATTTATGTAAGAAAATTTATAAGTAATTAAAAAAGTAAAATTTAAAGTAAAAAATTTAAAGTAAGATTTATAAGTACGTAATATAACTTTTGTATTATTATATTTTTTAGACTCCTCGAAGTTGAAGCTTTTCTTTCCTAAGATAAAGTTTCTAGGTAAAGAAATAACTTTTCTTGTAACATAAATTTTCTCAGAAAGTGAATTATGATGCAGACAATTTTCCTACATAAAACAGCACGCAAAAATAATTTTCTTTGCGTTTCTCGGCTTGTCGGTTAGATTTCTTTTAGAGGTGAAAACACCGCGTTTTTTCATCGTCCGGTATAAATCTCTGCAATTCGATTTAGTCACGTCGTCGTCGAGCCGTTTTCACATATAGACCGGGAACACGACGGCTTCTCTGAGCTCCTGAAATGGAATCTGATTTCTAACGGCGTTTCGCTCGAACATGAAAAACGCATTCTGACGTCGCCGCGTTGCATCGGCTAAGTTGCATTTGCGAAGGTTGTCGGAAGTACATACCGGTTGCGGTTCGCCTGCATGCTGGACTTTTCTCTCTCGCAAAGCGGCTAAAAAGAATGCATTTAAACGGAGGCTAGAACACCTTCGGACCTTGTTGTATTCTACTCACGCGATTGCCATTTCCGATATATACTCGTTTGTATGCGAATATTGTAGCTTCTCGAGTAATAGTTCGACGAACTCCGATGCAACAATTTCACAGTGTATCCAATAACTTCTGCTCGAGATAAGCATTTTTCTGCTTCAATTAAGATAGACGCGGCGTCTCTCTAATTTTATTTTATTTAAATAAAATAAAAAATGTGATTCTTGATGTTTCGATTTATATTCGAATAGTAAATTTAAATTCAATTCCTGTTTTATGATTTTTCTATGATTGTGTCCACTTTAAAGAAATTTTAATTATCATTGATTATAATTTGTGAATTAATTTATCTACTTACGGTTTGTTTTTTTCATTATCACATATTAGAATTGTTAACTCTTCGATAAAGCACGAGTCGATTGCAGGTGACGATGTGGACGATTTTGCTGTTACTAATCTCCACGTGGTCTTCGTCATGGAGTCAGGTGATAAACAGGGCGCCCCATTTCGTTCAAGGTGGGGACATGGCCAGATTGGCCGTGTCGGAGGGCACACCGCCTGGTGCTCCCGTTTACACCCTTCAGGGAGAAGATCCTGAAGAATCTAAATTGCATTACTCGATCAGCGGCGAGTATTTTACCGTGAACAGAGAGACCGGTGTCGTGATCCTGAGGAAAGCCTTGGATAGAGAGGCGCAAGATCTCATCGAAGTCATCATTAGTATAACAGGTAGAATGATATATATATATATATATATATATATATATATATATATATATATATACTATAACGATGTATTCTGTTATATAATAATCGTCATTCTATGTATGCATTTCTCTTTCTTTACGACTTTTGTATAAATATAAATATAGATATAAATGAAACAAATCAATGGAATAAATAATGAATACATGAAATAAATCAATGAAATAATTCCGTTTCAATATAATTTAGGTATCTAATTTGTTTTAAAAATACTTAATTGTATATATATTTAAAGAGATTTATATTTATATAAATAATCTTATAAAGCAAAAAAATTAGTAAAATTTGTATAAACATAAATAATTAAAAATATTAATAAGATTTGTTATACATATATCTCTTTGAATATACAATTAAATATCTTTAATACTAATTAGATACCTAAATTATGGGAACAGAATTATTTATTTCATTGATTTGTAACGAAAGAAAAAATTCAATTCAGATTTCGATCACTTAAATTAAACTTGCCCGTTTCAGACGAAGGTGTCGCCGGATCGGAACCCAACACGGTGTCTCTTCGTCGCGAAATAGCGGTGTTGGACGAAAACGATAATCCTCCGGTATACCATGACCGTCCGTATGCGGCCAGAGTGCCGGAAAGCGCGCACGTGGGTGGCCTGTTGCTTCCTGAGAATACGATCACCATCACGGATCGAGATGGAGGCGTCAATGCCGATGTTCACGTGCAATGCGTCGCGGCATCGCGCGACGATGACGTCTGCGAGGTCTTTGACGTCTCCACGGAAAAGGTAATCAATTTTTATGAGAAAATACAAAGAATCAAATAAGCAAATTTCTAAGAAAATTAAATTATTTCAATAAAATTAAAGGTAATTATATATATATATTTTTTTTTTCTTTTAATTTATATGTATATATATTATATCTGTATGTTATATCTTTTTAATTAATTTTTAAAATAATCTTTTGTCTCAAAGAGAAAAATTAACCGCATATACTGCTGTACTGAGTACTATTGCAATGGCTTTTTCCAGCTCGCCGAGGGGAAATACGACGTGCAGATCACACTAGCAAAACCGTTAGATTATGAGAAGAGGAACTCGTATTTAATTAATCTCCTGGCTGTGGACGGAGCTAGCGATCCGTCTAAAAGATTGCAGGCTAGAGCGACCGTTGCCGTTGACGTTCTCGACGTTCAGGTAAGTAGGTCTCGATCATCACTGAAATAACCGGTACATAATTGACGATGGTCTTACATTGGATAATAACGTCATTTGCGATAAAATTAGCAGGGAATCATCAACTTGTTATTCAATCTCTGCCTGTCAGCACGAATGTTGTCAAGTGGAAATATAGGTCGCAACTTGCGAGTAACGTTAGAGCTTATTCACGCTAAAGTAACGAGTCTCTCAGTTTTATTTCTGCATCACATTCTTCACACTATTGGATATATTTAATGTTTCAATTTTATTGACCTACTTCTTTTATTAATTTCTAAATTAAAGAAAAACAAATATGTTCAAATTAAATCTATGGATGTATGAGAGAAATAAATAAAATTCAATCGATCGATAATGGCATAAAATGAAACTGCGAGACTAATTATTTCAGCGATTATAATTTCATGTCAACTTCCAATGATGCTAAGTTGACAGATGCTGTTAGATTTATGGAAACAGAGAAACAATGTTCTCTTTGAAGCGTCATTATTTTTATTTATTCAGCAAAATTTGTCGCGCAGGATCAGCCACCCGTTTTCCTGAATGCGCCTTATAGCGCGGCACTTCCGGAGAACACCGCAGCTAATCACACGGTTCTGATAGTGCGAGCTCGCGACGGCGACACAGGCCAGTCTAGGAATTTGCTGTTGACGTTGGAGGACGAGGACGCGGGACACTTCGATCTCGAGATGTCCCGCGACGGTGATGTAACCGTCGGCAAGCTGGTGACGACCAACGTATCTCTCGATCGCGAGGATTCCAGGATCTTGCAGAACGGTGGCATTTACACCTTCCAAGTCAAGGCCACCGAGCTGATCAACAACGAGATACCGGCCGACACCGCGACGTCGATCGTCACGATCGTCGTCACGGACGTGGACGACCTCGTGCCCGTTTTCAATGAGGATTACTTCAGCATCAAGATCTCCGAGGACATCGGAAAGGACACTCCTCTACCAGGTCATTAAGTTATTACCTAAAAATTGTGTCAATCTAATTAGTTATAACGCGTTAAATGCTTGAAAAAAATGTGTCAATATTACTTACGATATTTTTTCATTATCAACTTGTTACCTTTTTTTTCCATTGACCGTTTATAAGACAGAAAAATTTAGAAAATAAGATTTGAGATCCTTACCGTCTTTCTATCTTTCTTTCTTCTACGATTCAAGAGGATCTTTTGTTTGACAACATCGTGATTAAGCAGGTCTGAATATGATTGTGAGCGACGGTGACGTGGGCGACAATGCAAAGTATTTCCTGGCGTTGCGAGATGTGCCGAGGTATTCTGGAATCAGCAAAGCATTCACCGTCAGTCCCGAAGAGGCTCAGGGTCGAGTACCGGTAGTGATCAAGGCTAAGGACGTCAACGTTCTCGACTACGACGTTGACGATCCCGCGAAAAGGGAACTCGAGTTTGACGTCGTCGCGACTGTAGCGAGCGAAGTGGTCAGCACAATTTTAATTACAATTTTTACAATTAAAAATTTTTTTATATAGAATATAAAAATATATGAATACATTAAAAAATTAATTTAATAAATTATTTAATAAAAATATATGAATAAATTAATATAAGAATATATTAATAAATTAGTAATTAATATTAAAAAAGTTATTAAAATAATTTCTAAATAAATATTGCTTTAAATATAACCCGTTAAATATCTTTTCCATTTTAACTGAAAATAATTAATGTTATTCTGTGCAAGATGGATCTCGCTGGTCATTTTGTTGAATACGATTTTATGCTGCAGGTAGCAACCTCGAGGGTGCACATTCAGCTCTTAGACGCCAACGATCACAGCCCCGAGTTCTCTCAGTCGGTCTACAAACTGTTAGTCTCGGAAGACGCGGAACCTGGCACCCGTTTCGGTGACGTTTACGCGAAGGATTATGACAGCGGTTCCTTCGGCGAATTAACGTACACGCTGCGAGGTTTCGGCGCTGATAAGTTCAGGACCGATTCGCAAGCGGGCGGGATATTTGTGGCGAAGAAACTGGATTACGAGACGCAAAAGTCCTATTCTTTGACGATGGAGGCGAAGGACGGCGGTGGTCGAGTATCCGCCGTCAATATTCTCATCGAGCTCGACGATGTTAACGATAATAAGCCGATGTTCGAGCAGGCGGAATACTCCAGGACGGTTCGCGAGGGTGCTACCAGCTTCGACCCGCAAATGTTCGTTCGGGCGACCGACGTCGACGGGCCGATGCAGGGCAACGGAAGAGTTTTGTACTCGATCAGCCGGCACAATAGTATGACAGACGACGTCTTCAAGGTTCGTTATCGAAGCGTTTTTTATCAGAAATTGATAATTTATAAATTTATTTTATATTTCAAGTATTTAATAATAAAATTCCTTGTTCGAAGTAATATTTAATAATAATTAATATTAAAAGTTTAATAATTTTTTAAATTAATATATTTAAATATTAGTAATATTTAAAATATTATTAATTAATATTAAAAATACTAGCTCTATTTTAGGTAGCATAAATTATAATACATTACACATATAACACTATATAAATATATTAATTAATATTAATATAAAATAAATATATATTAATTAATAAATCTATATAGTATTATATATGTAATGTATTATAATTTACGTTGCCTTATATAGCTTGCGTTTTTATAAATAATATGTCGTTTTATTGATAATTTACTTCATTTAAGCTTATAAAACATAGATTAAAGAAGCTGTGATTGTTAAACTTTATAATATAATTAAATGTTATTTCGAATTTTTTTCCTTGAACGTTTATATTTTTGACATAAAATTTACAGATCAATTCAGACTCGGGTGAAGTAACCATGTCGAGGCCGGTTCGTTCCGGAGACACCGAAAGGGGTATTTACGAATTAATAATCCACGCGACGGATGTCGGAGCACCGCCGTTGCACTCCGAGGCGAAGCTATTTGTTCGCGTTGGAGTTCCTGGGAATCAGAAACCCATCTTCCGAGGAAATTACAAGTCCAATCTACCAGGTCCAAATGCTTATCGAGCGAGGCTCTTGGAAAACGCGTCTCCCGGAACGGAAGTCATTCGAGTGGTCGCGAATGATCCCGATGGAAGAGACAACCTGCTGCAATATTACATCGCGTCCGGTTCTAAAGATAACTTTGTCATCGATTCCAGGTGTGATATAAATTTTAATTGGATAATCCAAGTAGCTTAGCATTCTTTATAGCGTTTTTCTCGCTATCTTTTAATTCGCAAGATTCGACCTCTATTAACCTGGCACCCCCACCACGAAAAATCGGGTTCGGATATAGTACATAATTAAGTGCTAATTAGTTGCTAATTTGTTGCTCTAAGCGAATTTATTGCTTCTCCCCATTAGCAGGAAAATGATATTAAAGATGGGGGTGCTGACTTGCCATTAAGCTAGCAACCCACCTCCGGAAAACAATTATAGCGAGTCGCAAATCAAAAAACAAGTACACTAGAATTTATTGCTAATTAATTGCTCAAAGATACTGCAAACAGATTTTGAAAATATTGCATTTTTAAAGATGTACCAACATGACACACTAAGATCATATAAAAGTAAAGTCATCAAAAATAAGTAGCTAGCAACATCAATTTGCTATAAAATTGTTTCCTGCATTAAATGCTCTCAAAATAAACCATTTTCGAATTTATTGCTCGTAGTTTAACTATAAAATTCGACCCGAACATGTGGCGGTGCTAGCTTGCCTACAAGAGTAAACTATATCAACGCAATTAGTTGCTGCTATGATTTTGGTCTTAAAATGTTTTCCTAATTAATTGCTCGTAAGATATATAGTATCGAATTTATTGCTCAACGTTTAACTTAAAAAATTCGACCCGAACGTGTGGCGGTGCTAGCTTGCCTACAAGAGTAAAGTAAGTCAACGCAATTAGTTGCTGCTATGATTTTGATCTTAAAACGTTTCCCTAATTAATTGCTCCTAAGATATAGAGTATCGAATTTATTGCTCAACGTTTAACTTAAAAAATTCGACCCGAACGTGTGGCGGTGTTAGCTTGCCTACAAGAGTAAACAATATCAACGCAATAAGTTGCTGCTATGTTTTGGTCTTAAAATGTTTCCCTAATTAATTGCTCGTATGACATATAATATCGAATTTATTGCTCAACGTTTTACTTAAAAAATTCGACCCGAACGTGTGGCGGTGCTAGCTTGACTACAAGAGTAAACTATATCAACGCAATTAGTTGCTGCTATGATTTTGATCTTAAAACGTTTCCCTAATTAATTTCTCTTAAGATATATAGTATCGAATTTATTGCTCAACGTTTAACTTAAAAAATTCGACCCGAACGTGTGGCGGTGCTAGCTTGCCTACAAGAGTAAACTAAGTCAACGCAATTAGTTGCTGCTATGATTTTGGTCTTAAAATGTTTCCCTAATTAATTGCTCGTATGATATATAATATCGAATTTATTGCTCAACGTTTAACTTAAAAAATTCGACTTGAACGTGTGGCGGTGCTAGCTTGACTACAAGAGTAAACTATATCAACGCAATTAGTTGCTACTATGATTTTGATCTTTAAACGTTCCCCTAATTAATTTCTCTTAAGATATATAGTATCGAATTTATTGCTCAACGATTAACTTAAAAAATTCGACCCGAACGTGTGGCGGTGCTAGCTTGCCTATAAGAGTAAACTATATCAACGCAATTAGTTGCTGCTATGATTTTGGTCTTAAAACGTTTCCCTAATTAATTGCTCCTAAGATATATAGTATCGAATTTATTGCTCAACGTTTAACTTAAAAAATTCGACCCGAACGTGTGGCGGTGTTAGCTTGCCTACAAGAGTAAACTATATCAACGCAATAAGTTGCTGCTATGATTTTGGTCTTAAAATGTTACCCTAATTAATTGCTTGTATGATATATAATATCGAATTTATTGCTCAACGTTTAACTTAAAAAATTCGACCCGAACGTGTGGCGGTGCTAGCTTGACTACAAGAGTAAACTATATCAACGCAATTAGATGCTGCTATGATTTTGATCTTAAAACGTTTCCCTAATTAATTTCTCTTAAGATATGTAGTATCGAATTTATTGCTCAACGATTAACTTAAAAAATTTGACCCGAACGTGTGGCGGTGCTAGCTTGCCTACAGGAGTAAACTATATCAACGCAATTAGTTGCTGCTATGATTTTGGTCTTAAAACGTTTCCCTAATTAATTGCTCCTAAGATATATAGTATCGAATTTATTGCTCAACGTTTAACTTAAAAAATTCGACCCGAACGTGTGGCGGTGCTAGTTTGCCTACAAGAGTAAACTAAGTCAACGCAATTAGTTGCTGCTATCATTTTGATCTTAAAACGTTTCCCTAATTAATTGCTCCTAAGATATATAGTATCGAATTTATTGCTCAACGTTTAACTTAAAAAATTCGACCCGAACGTGTGGCGGTGCTAGTTTGCCTACAAGAGTAAACTAAGTCAACGCAATTAGTTGCTGCTATGATTTTGATCTTAAAACGTTTCCCTAATTAATTGCTCCTAAGATATATAGTATCGAATTTATTGCTCAACGTTTAACTTAAAAAATTCGACCCGAACGTGTGGCGGTGCTAGTTTGCCTACAAGAGTAAACTAAGTCAACGCAATTAGTTGCTGCTATGATTTTGATCTTAAAACGTTTCCCTAATTAATTGCTCCTAAGATATATAGTATCGAATTTATTGCTCAACGTTTAACTTAAAAAATTCGACCCGAACGTGTGTCGGTGTTAGCTTGCCTACAAGAGTAAATTATATCAACGCAATTAGTTGCTGCTATGATTTTGGTCTTATAATGTTTCCCTAATTAATTGCTCGTATGATATATAATATCGAATTTATTGCTCAACGTTTAACTTAAAAAATTCGACCCGAACGTGTGGCGGTGCTAGCTTGCCTACAAGAGTAAACTAAGTCGACGCAATTAGTTGCTGCAATGATTTTTGATCTTAAAACGTTTCCCTAATTAATTGCTCCTAAGATATATAGTATCGAATTTATTGCTCAACGTTTAACTATAAAATTCGACCCGAACATGTGGCGGTGCTAGCTTGCCTACAAGAGTAAACTATATCAACGCAATTAGTTGCTGCTATGATTTTGGTCTTAAAATGTTTTCCTAATTAATTGCTCGTAAGATATATAGTATCGAATTTATTGCTCAACGTTTAACTTAAAAAATTCGACCCGAACGTGTGGCGGTGCTAGCTTGCCTACAAGAGTAAAGTAAGTCAACGCAATTAGTTGCTGCTATGATTTTGATCTTAAAACGTTTCCCTAATTAATTGCTCCTAAGATATATAGTATCGAATTTATTGCTCAACGTTTAACTTAAAAAATTTGACCCGAACGTGTGGCGGTGTTAGCTTGCCTACAAGAGTAAACTATATCAACGCAATAAGTTGCTGCTATGTTTTGGTCTTAAAATGTTTCCCTAATTAATTGCTCGTATGACATATAATATCGAATTTATTGCTCAACGTTCTACTTAAAAAATTCGACCCGAACGTGTGGCGGTGCTAGCTTGACTACAAGAGTAAACTATATCAACGCAATTAGTTGCTGCTATGATTTTGATCTTAAAACGTTTCCCTAATTAATTTCTCTTAAGATATATAGTATCGAATTTATTGCTCAACGATTAACTTAAAAAATTCGACCCGAACGTGTGGCGGTGCTAGCTTGCCTACAGGAGTAAACTATATCAACGCAATTAGTTGCTGCTATGATTTTGATCTTAAAACGTTTCCCTAATTAATTGCTCCTAAGATATATAGTATCGAATTTATTGCTCAACGTTTAACTTAAAAAATTCGACCCGAACTTGTGGCGGTGCTAGCTTGCCAACAAGAGTAAACTATATCAACGTAATTAGTTGCTGCTATGATTTTGGTCTTAAAACGTTCCCCTAATTAGTTGCTCGTAAGATATATATTATCGGAGTAATTGCTCAACGTTTAACATAAAAAATTCGACCCGAACTTGTGGCGGTGCTAGCTTGTTTTACAAGAGTAAACTATATCCACGCAATTAGTTGCTGCTATGATTTTGGTTTTAAAACGTTTCCCTAATTAATTGCTCTTAAGATATATAATATCGAATTTATTGCTCAACATTTAACTTAAATAATTCTACCCAAACGTGTGGCGGTGCTAGCTTGCCTACGGTCGAATTTTTTAAGTTAATCGTTGAGCAATAAATTCGATATTATATAACTTACGAACAATTATTTTGGGAAACGTTTTAAAACCAAAATTATAGCAGCAACTAATTGCGTTGATATAGTTTACTCTTGTAGGCAAGCTAGCACCGCCACACATTCGAGTCGAATTTTTTAAGTTAAATGTTGAGCAATAAATTCGATACTATATATCTTAGGAGCAATTAATTAGGGAAACGCTTTAAAACCAAAATCATAGCAGCAACTAATTGCGTTGATATAGTTTACTCCTGTAGGCAAGCTAGCACCGCCACACGTTCGGGTCGAATTTTTTAAGTTAATCGTTGAGCAATAAATTCGATACTATATATCTTAGGAGCAATTAATTAGGGAAACGTTTTAAGACCAAAATCATAGCAGCAACTAATTGCGTTGATATAGTTTACTCCTGTAGGCAAGCTAGCACCGCCACACGTTCGGGTCGAATTTTTTAAGTTAAACGTTGAGCAATAAATTCGATACTATATATCTTAGGAGCAATTAATTAGGGAAACGTTTTAAAACCAAAATCATAGCAGCAACTTATTGCGTTGATATAGTTTACTCCTGTAGGCAAGCTAGCACCGCCACACGTTCGGGTCGAATTTTTTAAGTTAAACGTTGAGCAATAAATTCGATACTATATATCTTAGGAGCAATTAATTAGGGAAACGTTTTAAAACCAAAATCATAGCAGCAACTAATTGCGTTGATATAGTTTACTCTTGTAGGCAAGCTAGCACCGCCACACGTTCGGGTCGAATTTTTTAAGTTAAACGTTGAGCAATAAATTCGATACTATATATCTTAGGAGCAATTAATTAGGGAAACGTTTTAAGATCAAAATCATAGCAGCAACTAATTGCGTTGACTTACTTTACTCTTGTAGGCAAGCTAGCACCGCCACACGTTCGGGTCGAGTTTTTTAAGTTAAACGTTGAGCAATAAATTCGATATTATATATCTTACGAGCAATTAATTAGGGAAACATTTTAAGACCAAAATCATAGCAGCAACTAATTGCGTTGATATAGTTTACTCTTGTAGGCAAGCTAGCACCGCCACATGTTCGGGTCGAATTTTATTGTTAAACTACGAGCAATAAATTCGAAAATGGTTTATTTTGAGAGCATTTAATGCAGGAAACAATTTTATAGCAAATTGATGTTGCTAGCTACTTATTTTTGATGACTTTACTTTTATATGATCTTAGTGTGTCATGTTGGTACATCTTTAAAAATGCAATATTTTCAAAATCTGTTTGCAGTATCTTTGAGCAATTAATTAGCAATAAATTCTAGTGTACTTGTTTTTTGATTTGCGACTCGCTATAATTGTTTTCCGGTGGTGGGGGTGCTAGCTTAATGGCAAGTCAGCACCCCCATCTTTAATATCATTTTCCTGCTAATGGGTAGAAGCAATAAATTCGCGCTTAGAGCAACAAATTAGCAACTAATTAGCACTTAATTATGCACTATATCCGAACCCGATTTTTCGTGGTGGGGGTGCCAGGTTAATAGAGGTCAAGATTCGATAAAATACAATGAGATAAAGATTCATATCAGTAGTTAATAAAATTTTTGCTTACAGTTCTGGTGTTATAACTGTGTCACCTTACGCCCGTTTGGATCTGGAGACCGGCGGTGAAAAATACGAGGTCATCGTATATGCCGTTGATTCCGGCACACCTGTCAAGGAAACTGCCACTACTACCGTGACAGTGAGCATCATAGATGTGAATAATAAACCACCGACGTTCAACGAATCGACATATCTGGTTTATGTTTCGGAACGTGCAAGCATCGGTACGTTACTAATAATTAACGTTTATTAGACTCAATTTTATATATATATTTGTATTCAATAATAACCGTTATATCAAAGTTCTCATTAAAATTGAGACATTCTGTATTTAATTATTATAGTGAATAAGTGTTTTTAAAAATTACTGTTTACATCAAAGAATAGATTGCGCATTAATTTAATTTAAAATTCTGACATTTTAAATATCTGTTGCTTATGACTGTTTTGTCGTTTCATAAAAAATTTTTGACATGTAGGTGAATCCGTGTTAAAGGCGGTAGCGACTGATCCCGACACAGACGCGTATTTGGAGTATTCTCTAGTGGAACCGATAAGAGCTGTCGATAAGACCGGCGTGGCCTTGAAGAGCACAATTTCTTACGATTACAAAACAGCATTTCGTATAAATTCCACCACCGGTTTAATAACCGTTAACCGGAAGTTGGATTATCAAGTGGCCGCCGTTGTGATTTTAACGGTGCAAGCGCGGGATTTAAACGCCGTCGTCGATAAAGATGAACAAGAGGCGAAGGTGGAGGTAACCATCTACATTCAAGCTTACAGCGACGACAATCCGACGTTCACAAATCCTGGATGGTCGCCGAACAATCCGACGATAAAGGTCACGGTTCCGGAGGAACAACCCCTGGGCACGACGCTGTTGATGTTATCGGCGAAAGAGCCGACGACCGGATATCCGGTTCAGAGGTTCGAATTGGTAAGAGAGAACGATGACGAAAGTTACATCAATGTGGGCGTTCAGAGTGGCAATGTTGTGCTGAGCAAGAGGCTGGATTACGAAGCGCTGAATCAGAAGGTGAGAAATATTATGATCTTGACAATATTATTTTACTAAATAAAGAAACTGTGAAATTTATTAAAGAAGACGAGAAATTTTTTGCAATCAAAATTCTGAAAATTGGAATAAATTATCAATAATTAAGATCTCAAATTTTGATCTCGTTTCCAGTTTATTCGCTTTAAAGTGCGAGCACTCGCTAGAGACTACGATATAACGCGAAAAATGTCGGAAGCCAACGTGATCGTCGAGGTTCACGATACTAATGACAACAGTCCAGTTTTCGGTCAGATGGACTATAAGATTTCCGTATTGGAGTCGGTGAAGCCTTCGAAGATCGTGCTGAATGTCAAAGCGATGGATATGGACAGCTCTAACACCGAGCAGGAAGTTCAAAGGGGATACGGTGAAGTCAGATACTCCTTGACTGGTGAAAATGCCAATCTTTTCGAGGTGGATCCCATAACGGGTAATATCCAGGTAAAAATCTTCCAATTATCTTCAACAATTTTATTTTCATTATATCTTATATAATATCTATAATAATCTTCAATAATCTTCAATAATCATGTAATTATCTTCAATAATTTTCTAATTTAAATTCTACAACATAAAACATCAAAGGCGATAATATCCGAAAATATTTGAAAGATATTCCATTTTTTTAAAGATATTCGAATCTAAAAATTAACATATCTAAGATTTAAAAAATCTGAAACTATTTAAAAGGCGCCTTAATTTATTAGGTATCTTTTAAATGATTTTTGTATTTTATGTTACTGGAATAAAAGACGAAAGAAATAATTTACAGATCGCCGCGAACACGACCCTCGATAGAGAGAGACAATCGGTACTGCGTTTCTACGTCGTGGCGTCGGACATGCCGCAAGGCGGTGCCGAGCAAAGAAGTAGTCGAGCCTTGGTGACGATCGACGTTCTCGATGTGAATGACAACGCTCCTAGCTTCGAACAGGAATCGTACACCGCGGTGATACCGGAAAACGCGCCGGTGAGAATCAGCGTGGTGAACATCACGGCTACCGACCCGGATGAAGGCAAAGGCGGGACGATTTACTTCGAGATTATTGACGAAGGTGAAGCCAATGGTAAGATTAAAATTTTAATTAAATACGATGATAATTTAATATTCTCTAAAATATATCAAGGATAACATGATTAAAAAATAAAGCTATTTGAATAATTTTTTTACGAGCAGTACTTCTGTCATATAAGTTGTAAAAAAGAAAGTTAATTGCAAAATAATCTCTTTTCTTTCTATCTCTCTCCGTTCATAAGTAATATTAAATACAATATATTGATATCTCTTATATAAAGAAATTACAAAGCAAGATTTTTACAATTTGAAAAAGGATAATGCAGCTTCGGAATAATTCCAAATATTCATTGCGAATTGCGCTGGTTGTTTTCAGGATTGTTCAAAATAAATCACACGACCGGCGAGATTTACTCGGCACGAGCATTGACGGGCAAAGGAAGGACCGAACCGTACAATATGCGAGTGCGAGCGCAGGATGGCGGAGATCCGACTCTGTACTCGGACGTGAGTCTCATCCTTTACATCGGCGACGTGGTGAGCAACGACGGCGTGCCTCTGTTTATCCGGCCGACGTTAGAAGAAGTAGCCTACATCGCGGAAAACTCCACGATCGGCAGTCCGGTTTTCCAAGTGGTGGCCTCCGATCCCGACGATCCGAATCTGCCGAACGGCAGGATCACCTTCCGCTTCTTGGAGGACGGCAATTTCGGCAAAGACGCGAGCGCCTTTAGAATCAACAGCGACACCGGGCTGATCAGCACGCGGAAGCTGCTCGATCGAGAGACCAAGGACAGCTATACGCTGATCCTGGTGGCACAAGATCTCGGCGAGCCGCCGCAGCAGGCGACCAGGGTGCTCCAGGTGATCGTGAACGACATCGACGATCACAAGCCGCACTTCAAGCGCAACCTCGACAGTCCGCCGATCGAGCTGAGCGTTCCGGAAGAGATGCTAGTGGGCACCAAGGTCGGCGTGATCGAGGCGATCGACGAAGACATTGGTGAGAACGGGATGATCGATTACGAGATCGTGTACGGGAACGAGGCGAGACTCTTCGTGGTGGAGCGGCTGGAGAACAATTCCGCCGTCATTAAATCGAACGGTCGTCTCGATCGAGAAACCACTGAATTTCATCTATTGACCGTCAAGTGTTTCAAGTACTCTTCCAAGAAGTCGGACGTGGTGCCGAAACCGTACAATAGACAGGATCCTTCGGAGAGACAGGTTCTTGTCAAGGTACTGGACGTCGATGATAATAAGCCGCGTTTCAAGAAGGACAACGTGACCTTGGGAGTTCGCTTAAATGTGCCCATCGACACCAGTCTGATCACCCTGGAAGCCTACGACGCTGATTCCGGTGCGTTGCCCGTTAACTATAACATGAGCAAGGTCTCCTTCGCGTCCCTGGTCGATCCCGCCATGTCGCAGAAAGAGATTCCGTCGCAGTTATCCTTGAACGCGCGCACCGGCGAACTCAGGACGACGGGCTCTATGGCGGGATACGCGGATGGCTTCATGGAGATGATCGTGTCAGCCAACAACTCGGTGATACCTGGACGCGAGACCAACATCACCGTGCGCATCTTCCTGCTGCGCGACCGCGACATGTTGAAATTCGTGTTCTCGAAACCGCCGGTCGAGGTCAGAAAGACGCTCGAGGACTTCGAAAGAGCGGTCCAGCAGGCTCTCTCGCTACCTATCAGCGTCAACGTCTACGATACGCAGTTTTACTCGAAAGACGACAATTCCCTGGACTTTTCATCGACCAGCTCGTGCTTTCAGATGGTCGGCAAGGAGTCTTACGACCTGGACGAGATGCGGGCGCTGCTGACCGATCCAAAGAACCAAGAATTAAAGAAGGTATACAGGGCATATCACGTGGAGAAGGTACAGCATTGCGCAGCTATAGTTGCGCGAGCCGACGCCTCTATGACACAGATATGGGTCCTGGCAATCGCGGTTCTCGTCGGAATTGCGACCATTATTTCCAGCTGCACTTTATGCTGCATGTACTCGAAGTAAGTGTCAGCGATAAAAAAATTTCAAGTCATTAATAGTTTATATATAACAACAAAGTCTCTAAATTAAATTACGTAAAATTGTCTTATTTTTCGACAATAATGCATTGTGTTTTTATCGCTATTTTATTGATTTTTTATTATTTTAATTTTCTGCAATATTACAATAACATTTCAACGCTATATATATGTGTGTATATATATATATATATATATTGACAGAGTAATATTTATAACATAGAGAAGCTACATAATATTCTTTAATTTTATATCAAGTAATAACTTATCTCTATTTCTTTATTACTTCGTATTCTCTGACCTCCCGGAATAATTTCTCGTCGCTTAAAATATACTTGGCAGTAAATACGTTAAGGTCGCCTACACACACTGTCCTTTGTTACACGTTTTAACGCCGTTTAGAAAGGAGGTCGCGGAACGAAAATGTCGCAATTCGTGTTTCTCTTTCAGGTATAAGCGGCAAGTGAAACATGCGCGTTTGCGCGATCAGCCACGACCGCCTCTCAGTTACGTGTCTTCCGGGCCGGCTATGGTCAGTTCTGGGTCTCACACGACTTTGGGCCCAGGCACCATGGTCACCCTGGGCCCGCACGAGGGCCCGTACGAATGGGGCGCCGACACGACGCTATATCATCCGAGCACGCTGGGTTCGAGAACGTGAGAGATTCGGAGAGATTCAAGTTACATCAACTTTTTCTTAGGCAAAATTTTTTTAATTGTCTGTTAGTAAATTATTTAATAATTAAACAACCAAGTTTTATATGCAAGAAACAAAATATGAGCAATAGAAAATTATTTCACAATTAATTCAAAAATTAAAATTTTCTTCTGACGAGAGAAATATTAATTCGGCTTACTAAAATACGCTTATTAAAATATTTAATATTGGAAATAAAAACAAGAATGTATGTTGCTAAGAAAAAATCGATTAAAAATTGTCTTAAAAGTGGTGGTTCCTAAAATTTTTCGCGGCACATCGTGTATATGTATATGATCCTAGTGACTTTTTGAAGATGACGGTGATGTTCGATGAAAGATGCACTAAAAGATACAAAACTGTTAAAGCAATATATAATTTATAAACTTACAGTTAAAAACAACTAGTTGGACAAACAGTTGGACAAGCAAATGAATCGATGGTGCTATATTTGTAATGTAAAAAGTAAGTGCGACTTAAGATGCATGTAACAAAATATATGATGTGTAAAATGTGACAATGTTATTTGTAAGTAATTTTAAGACTACTAACCGCGAGATTGTATATTTCATACTCAAGCGTTATACTTGTGGTATATAAAGAACCGCAAGCGTTCTCTCTGTTGTAATATAATATCGTATTTAAGATAAAATAAAATTGTACATTTTATCATATTTATAGTTGACAATATAAATATATACATTTTTAATATATATATATATATATATATATACATTTACGTGATTGAAGTTTGGAGCATTTATTAAGCGAAAATTTAAAATTAGCTAATAACAAGCACACTTATAACAAATGATTATATTTACATTTAAAATAATATATTTAAAATAAAAAAATATTTTTGAAATAAAAAATAACAAAACAATTAAAAAACATCAAAATTACGATACATATATATATTTAAAATTCATCACAGTCGTCTCTGCGTTTGGTGCCAAAAAATACGAGTATGTTCGCATGCCTTGAGATCATTTACGATAGAAAAAAATTAATTTGTTAAAGAATAAGGCCCGGAAAAGTTCAGTTTATCACGATATTTTTGCATAAGCGCGTGAATAACCGTTTAAAAATTTATCACAGTTGTCTCTGCGTTTGGTGCCAAAAAAATAAAGCATGATCGCATGCCTTGGGAACATTTACGATAGAAACAAAATAATTTGTCAAAAAACAAGGTCCGGAAAAGTTCTGATTATCATGATATTTTTGCATAGGCGTGTGAATACCCGTTCAAAAATTCATCACAGTCGTCTCTGCGTTTGTGCCAAAAAATACGAGCATGGTCGCATACCTTAGGATCACTTACGATAGAAATAAAATAATTTGTCAAAAAACAAGGCCCGGAAAAGTTCCGTTTTTTATCACGATATATCTGCATAGGCGCGTGAATACCAGTTTAAAAATTTATATTTCTTTGTATTTTTCACTATATATTTTATGTACATATTTTACTGTACAAAATACATAATACACACAACACGTAACATAAATAAAATTGAACTTTATTGATAATAAATTACTGTTTAATGTTTTTATTATATACATTATTAAATTTTATTTCTTATTATATTTTAATTATTATTAAATAATATTAGATAATTGTCAAAATATTCTCGATTTCTGTGATGCATTAATGTTTTAAAAGAAATTGAACGTAGCACAAAAGAGAAAATACAGTTAATGAAATATACATGTATATATCAAAATCATACTCTTTCAGCACATGGCTATCTCGTTGTGTCTCAGAATTAAACTTTCATAAATATTACTATTTTTGAGATATTATATTATATATTATTATAAAATTTTTTTAAATAAATCTGTCGTATGTATGTTTATATTAACTTAATGATTATGAGAAAAGCGAGATAAAATACAACTATATTAATGTATCTGTCTCATAAAAAGATTATATAAATAAAATCTTTTTTCTACTATAATCTCAGAGCAAACTAAAGAATCTGCACAAAACGAAAAAACAACGTAAAATTAAAAAAAAAACATAAGTGGGGATAAAGGAAAATATTACAATAATACCCTCTTCCGAGTCTTAAAAGTTCTTAAAAAGTTATTTCTTATCTATCGTAAATGATTCCAAGGCATGCGAACATGCTTGTATTTTTGGAAATCAAACGCAGAGAAAATCGTGATAAATTTTTTAACGGTTTTATACACGCAAATGCGGAAATATCGTAATAAATAGTACTTTCCCGAAACTTGTTTTTCGATAAATAATTTTATTCCTATCGGAGATCACAAGGCACGTCACAACGTTTGTAAATTTTGGCAAAAAACGCAGAGACGAATGTGAAAAAGTTTTAAATGAGTTTAAACCCGCACATTCAAAAATATCTTGATAAACGGAACTGTACTAGGCCTTGCTTCTCGACAAAGTAATTTTTTCCTATCGCAGAAAATCACAAAACATGCCACCACGTTTGCAAATTTTGGCACAAAACGCAGAGACAAATGCGATGAATATTTAAATGAGTTTAAACCCGAATATTCTGCAATAACTTGACAAACGGAACTGTTCCGGGCATTGCTACACGACAAAGTAATTTTTTCGTATCGCAAAAGATCATAAGGCATGAAACTACATTTGCAATTTTAGCACATAACGCAGAGACGAACGGGATGAATATTTAAATGAGTTTAAACCCGAATATTCTAAGATAACTTGATAAAAAGAACTGTTCCGGGCATTGCTTCTCGACAAACCAATTTTTTCTTATCGCAGAAAATCATAAGGAATAAAACCACGTTTGCAAATTTTGGCACAAAACGCAGAGACGAACGAAATGAATATTTAAATGAGATTAAACCCGAATATTCTGAAATAACTTGATAAACGGAACTGTTCCGGCCATTGCATCTCGACAAACAAATTTTTTCCTATCGCAGGAGATCATAAGGCATGTAACCACGTTTGCAAATTTTGGCACAAAACGCAGAGACGAACGCGATGATATTTAAATGAGTTTAAACCCGCATATTCAGAAATATCTTCACAAACGGAACTGTTCCGGGCCTTGTTTCTCGACAAATTAATTCTTTTCTATTGCAGGAGATCACAAGGCATGCCAACACATTTGCACATTTTGGCACAAAACGCAGAGACGAACGCGATGAATATTTAAATGAGTTGAAAACCCGAATATTCTGAAATATCTTGATAAATGGAACTGTTCCGGGCTTTGTTTCTTGACAAAATAATTTTTTTTTTATTATAATATTTCAGAATATTCGAGTTTAAACTTTTTAAAAATTTATCAGGTTCGTCTTTGCGTTTTGTACTAAAATTTGCAACGTGGTGGCACGCTTTATGATCCCCCGCGATAAAAAAAAATTACTTCGTCGAGAAGCAGAGCCCGGAACAGTTCCGTTTGTGAAGATATTTCTGAAAATGTGGGTTCAAACGCATTTAAATACTCCCCGCGTTCGTCTATGCGTTTTGTGCCAAAATTTGCCAACGTGGTTTCATGCCTTATGATCTCCTGCGATAAGAAAAAATTAGTTTGTCGAGAAGCAATGCCCAGAACTGTTCCGTTTATGAAGATATTTCTGAAAATGCGGGTTTAAACGCATTTAAATACTCCTCGGGTTCGTCTCTGCGTTTGGTGCCAAAAAATGCGAGCGTGGTCTCATGCCTTGAAATTATTTACAATAGAAAAAAATTAAATTGTTATGAAACAATGCCTGCAACAAATCCGTAAATCACGATATTTCCGCGAAGGCGCTTGAATACCGGTTCAAAAATTTATCAGAGCCGTCTCTGCGTTTGGTGCCAAAAAATGCGAAAGTGGTCGCATGCCTTGAGATCATTTAGAATAGAAAAAAATTAATTTGTTAAGAAACAATGCCCGGAACAGTTCCGTTTTTCACAATATTTCTGCATAGGCGCTTGAATTCCCTTCCAAAAATTCTTAGCGCTTAAATTCTTGCGCCCGGCTCTCACTTGCCTATTCCACTTTTGCTGATACATAAGTATAACAGAGCATATATTTTAATTTACTATATATCATATATTTTAATTATAAATGTAGTAAAATTATAATTTATATAAAATTGCATTTTAATTGTATTTATAATTTATAAACTATAAGAAATATTCTCCTGTTGTTCATTACATATTCTTCACGTTATATTTTATTTTAAAAATAAAAATTACATATGTGTATTATAAGTTACATATTAGGTCGAAGTTTTAATGCTGTCACAATATAAAATTATTTGCATTATTAGATATTTGAATAAAGCGTATATATTTATTTGATACTGATAATATCGTCAATTTATTAATTCTACTGTTATTAACATTGTATTTTAATTATAATCATATACCTTATGTCCCATTTTCGTTATTTAATCCGTTACGATCTAATTAAATAATTTATTAAACTTTGATTACCCGATTACATATATTTACGATTTGTTATTCATAGGCTCATCTTATCTCGCTCCTTTATGATTTATTTTGATTTCACAATCCGTCAGTATTCTTTTGAACACCATGCTGTGAACATCATGTCGAAGATGGTCCTAAGAAAGGACCACAACTTTCAAATTTATTTAAATAAGATTACCAGCGTAGTCTTAGCGCTTTAGACCTTGCGCCCAGCTCTCACTTGCCTATTTCACATTTCCTGATATGTAAGTATAACAGAGCCTTTATTTTAATATACTATATATCATATATTTTAATTATAAATGTAGTAAAATTATAATTTATATAAAATTGCATTTTAATTGTATGTATTTAAAATTTATAAACTATAAAAAATATTCTTCTGTTGTTCATTATATATTCTTTACGTTATATTTTATTTTGAAAATAAAAATTACATATGTGTATTATAAGTTACATATTAGGTCGAAATTTTAATCCTGTCACACACATTTTAAATTATTCGCATTATTGGATATTTGAATAAATCGTATATATTTATTTTATACTGATAAAATTGTCAATTTATTAATTCTATTGTTATTAAAATTGCATTTTAATTATAATCATATACTTTATGTCCCATTTTCGTTATTTATTCCGTTACGATCTAATTAAATAATTTATTTCACTTTGATTACCCGACTACATATATTTACGATCTGTAATACATCAACTCATCTTATCTCGCTCCTTTATGATTTATTTTGATTTCACAATCCGTCAGTATTTTTTTGTACACCCTTCTGTAAACATCATGTCGAAGATGGTCCTAAGAAAGGACCACAACTATCAAATTTATATAAAGAAGATTACCAGCGAAGTCTTAGCGCTTTAGAACTTGCGCCCGGCTCTCACTTGCCTATTCCACATCTCCTGATTTATAAGTATAACAGAGCCTTTATTTTAATTTACTATATATCATATATTTTAATTATAAATGTAGTAAAAATATAATTTATATAAAATTGCATTTTAATTGTATTTAAAATTTATAAACTATAAAAAATATTCTTTTGTTGTTCATTAAATTTTCTTAACGTTATATTTTATTTTGAAAATTAAAAATTATATATGTGTATTGTAGGTTACATATTAGATCGAAGTTTTAATGCTGTCACATTATAAAATTATCCGCATTATCGGATATTTGAATAAAGCATATATTTATTTGATACTGATAAAATCGTCAATTTATTAATTCTACTATTATTGAAATTGTATTTTAATTATAATCATATACTTTATGTCCCATTTTCGTTATTTATTCCGTTACTATCTAATTAAATAATTTATTACACTTTGATTACTCGACTACATATATTTACGAACTGTTATTCATCGGCTCATCTTTTCTCGCTCCTGTATGATTTATTTTGATTTCACAATCCGTCAGTATTCTTTTGGACACCATTCTGTAAACATCATGTCGAAGATGGACCTAAGAAAGGACCACAACTTTCAAATTTATTTAAAGAAAATTACCAGCGAATTCTTAGCGCTTTAGATCTTGCGCCCGGATTTCACTTGCCTATTCCACATCTTCTGATATGTAAGTATAACAGAGCTTTTATTTTAATTTACTATATATCATGTATTTTAAATATGAATGTAGTAAAATTATAATTTACATAAAATCATGTATTTTAAATATGAATGTAGTAAAATTATAATTTACATAAAATTGTACTTTAATTGTATTTATAATTTATAAACTATAAGAAATATTTTTCTGTTGTTCATTACATTTTCTTCACGTAATATTTTATTTTGAAAATTAAAGATTATATATGTGTATTATAAGTTACATATTAGATCGAAGTTTTAATGCTGTCACATTAATTTAAAACATTATAAAATTATCCGCATTATTGGATATTTGAATAAATCGTATATATTTATTTGATACTGATAAAATCGTCAATTTATTAATTCTACTGTTATTAAAATTTTATTTCAATTATAATCATATACTTTATGTCCCATTTTCGTTATTTATTCCGTTACGATCTAATTAAATAATTAATTACACTAATCATACTAATCATTTAATTAATAATCATTTAAACATACTAATCATTTAATTAATAATTAACAAACCTTAAATTTTTTTTTTTCGACGGTATATAGAATTTAATTTGAAATATAATATATAGAATATTCAGCGTAAATTTCTATTATAAAATGTGTGTTTGTGTTAAATATTTTCAAGCGACAACAATTTGTTGTCATACGAATGTATATGGCCTTCACGGTGCACATAGTTTATTAATGTTAACATACTTCGATTTGTCATTATTCGCGCGGTGACACTCGAACAGAAAAGTAGTGATGCGAAACGCTCCTATATATTTCTTCTCTAAACGCAATCGCGATCAATGTCGGCAAATTTTTTGCTTTTATAACGTGATTAAAGAATAATTAACTGTTCTAAATAATAAAGAAGAGTCATTTCGGGAAATTTCGGAAATACACGGGAGTGCCGTTTAAAGAGAGTGTCGCGTGGATTAATCAACGGACAATTTAATGACTCTGCCAATCTGAGATGAGGAGGTGGCCTAGGAGAGGCATAAGGCACCGGCGAAGCAATGTTGAGGTATTTATTATTTTGTATATTAATTGTTATATAAATCGCGTACGCGCATGAATCCGATTTATTTGAATTATGTAAAAAAAGAAAAAATTAGACAAAAATACTTTTATAAACCTTTTTATAAACCCTGAAAAAATTTCTATTTTTAAAATATAGTTCTCTTCAAAATCTTTAAAATCATTTTATTATATATTCGCTCATTATTATACGTCAAATATTAAATTAAATGTATACAATATCAATTTTTTGAATTATTAATTATTTTGGGCGCTGCTACAATTTGAATACTATTTTTATATTACAGATCAATTTAAGCTGAGGAAACTGACAACCTGAGAGGAGGAAGAGGCCTAGGAGAGGCATTGGGCACCGGCGGAGCAACTTTAGGGTGAGTTTCGTTATTTGTATATTAATTATTATAAATCGCGTACGTGCAATAATTTGGTTTAATTAAATTATTTAAAGAAAAAAGAATTAGACAAAAATACTTTTATGATTTTTTTTTATAAATTCTGTAAAAGTTTCTATTTAAAAGAAAATTGCTCTTTTTCATAATTTAGAAAATTATATCTTTAAATATCCGCTCATTATTATACGTCGAATATAAAATTAAATGCATAAAATAATAATTTTTTGAATTATTAATTATTTTGGGCGCTGTTACAATTTGAATTTTATATTTATATTACAGATTAATTTATGCAGACATCTCTGACAACCTGAGAGGAGGAGGAGGTCTGGGAGAGGCATCGGGCGCCGGCTGAGCAACCGTAGTGTGAGTATTGTTATTTGTATATTAATTATTATAAATCGTGTACACGAATTAATTCGGTTCATTTGAATTATTTAAAAAAAAGAAATAGTTAGACACAAAAATATTTTTATGAATTTTTTTTATATAAATCCAGTAAAAGTTTCTATTATAAAAAAATTGTGTTCTTTTAAATTAAGAAAATTATTTCATTATATATCCGCTCATTATTATACGTCAAATATAAAATTAAATGCATACAATAATAGTTTTTTGAATTATTAACTATTTTGGGCGTTGCTACAATTTAATTTCTACTTTTATATTACAGATCAATTTAAGCTGACGTCCCTGCGACAACCTGAGAGGAGGAAGAGGCCTAGGAAAGGTATCGGGCACCGGCGGAGCAACCCTAGGGTGAGTATCTTTATTTGTATATTAATTATTATAAGTCACGTATACGCATTAATTTGGTTCATTTATTTGAATAATTTAAACAAAAAAAATTCAGAGAAAAAAAGAAACTTTTAAATAAATCGTTAAATATAAATTTCCATTTTATTTAAAAAATTGTTTTTTTAGAATTTATAAAATTATTCCGTATTTATATATTTGTTTATTATTGTATGCATTGAATATAAAACTCGGCGCGTACAATAATAACAATTTCTTGAAATATTAATTATATTCAGCACTGCTATAATTTGGATTTTATATTTGTATGTTACAGACAACGTAGCTTCAATAACTCAACAACTCCGCTGTTGCGCATCAGTGTCGGTGAGTGACTTTTTTTAACTTTTGAGGTAACGGATTTGTGGAGATTGTAGATGTAGATTGTAGATTGTAGTTAGGTCCGTTGCCTAAAAATGGATGAGCTAGAAGAGATTAGGTTAAATAACTTTTAACATGATATTTCAATATTCATTACATCTATTGCAAAAGTAAATTATAAACTATAAAATAAATTATAAATTATAAATTAAAGAAGGAAAATTATAGAAAGCATTGTTTTAATTAATAGATTTTATTTGATTTATTGAATATAGAACGCTAATAATTTTATTAATTAAATGCGATGGTAAATTAATCTTATAACGTGCGCCAATCTTATCCTAATTTTTTATAGCCCATCCATCTATACTGTAGAATTTTGTAGTTAAGCTTTGCTTTAACTTGTGTAAAGCCAAGTGATTAATTAATTAAATTAGTAATGTGTAATTATAAATATATATAATATTTAAAAATAAATAATAATTTACAATGATTAATAATAATAATAAATAAATGTTTAATTAATTTTATTTTGTTATAAAATACAATTTATTATATATTATATATTATTATAAAAATTTTAATGAATCAATTTTCATTGGAAACTTGACTTCATCTTAGTTAAAGTATAGTTATATTAAAATAGAAGTCCAACGAACGATCGCATATACATAAAATCGTATGATCGTCAACGAGCATAAAATGTTTACGCTATATGCCGGCAACGGTATTTAATCGGCAATAGAAGGAATTTCTCTCCTTCCTCGATCTAAACGATGCGCGCATCTAATATGTAAATCGTTAACGTAAACAAGCGTAAATAAAGTATTTGCGCTTAATCGCCGACGACAATAAGACGGTAATAAGAGGAGTGTTTCTTCTCTCTAAACGCAATCGCGATCAATGTCGGCAAATTAATTTCTATTATGATGCGATTAATGAATAATTACCTTTTATAAATAATAAATAAGAGTCATATAGGGAAATTTCACTATTATTATGACAATTAATTAACTTTTGATAAATAACACAAAATTGTATCACGATAATAAGTAAATCTTTATCGAAGCGCATAGTATTCCGCGCAATCACTAAATATTTCAAGTAAGATTCGAAGCAGAAAAGATAAAAATTATAAATTATTGTTTCATTTCCCTAACAATACTTGAAGTTAAATACATTTGTAATATACTTTTTCATATTTTACAGATCTAACTATAATG
The DNA here is from genome assembly GCA_963971435.1 of Lasius platythorax. NCBI lineage: Eukaryota > Metazoa > Arthropoda > Insecta > Hymenoptera > Formicidae > Lasius > Lasius platythorax. The sequence continues at coordinate 4,639,869 of OZ020540.1, read as the reverse complement.
TTTTTCGGATTGAGAATGCACAATAAAATATAAATCGCAGAATCGAGTAATTAACGTAACAAAAAAACGCGTAATGTACTAATCGTTTAATTAATAATTAATAAACCTTAGATTTTATTTGCAACAATATATCGAATTTAATTTTATATTTCAAATTAACTTCGATATAGTATCGCAAATAAAATCTAAGGTTTATTAATTATTAATTAAACGATTAGTATATTACGCGTCCTTTTGTTACGTTAATTACTCGATTCTGCGATTTATATTTTATTGTGCATCCTCAATCCGAAAATCATTACAGTTAGATCAGTAAAATATAAAAAAGTATATTACAAATGTATTTAACTTCAAGTATTGTTAGGGAAATAAAACAATAATTTATAATTTTTATCTCTGCTGCTTAGAATCTTACTTGAAATATTCAGTGATTGCGCGGAATACTATGCGCTTCGATAAAGATCTACATATCATCGTGATTCAGTTATGTGTTATTTATCGAAAGTTAATTAATTGTCATAATAATAGTGAAATTTCCCTATATTTCCCTCTTATTTATTATTTATAAAAGGTAATTATTCATTAATCGCATCATAATAGCAATTAATTTGCCGACACTGATCGCGATTGTGTTTAGAGAAGAAACACTCTTTTTATTACCGACTTATTGTCGTCGGCGAAAAAGCGCAAAGACTTTATTTACGTTATTGATTTACATATTAGATACGCGATATAAAATATTAGATACGCGATATAAAATATTCAACGTAAATTTCTATTATAAAATGTGTGTGTGTGTTAAATATTTCCAGGCGACAAGGCGAGTGAAGGCAGGTGAAGGCCATATACCTTCGAATGACAACAATAATTTGTTGTCATTCGAAGGTATATGGCCTTCACAGTATATAGTTTATTAATGTTGACATACTTCGATTTGTCATTATTCGCGCGGTGACACTCGAACAGAAAAGTAGTGACGCGAAACGCTCCGACATATTTCTTCTTTAAACGCGATCGCGATCAATGTCGGAAAATTATTTGCTATTACGATGTGATTAATGAATAATTAACTTTCACACACATAATATACAACTATAAATATCGCGACAATAGTTCTCGAAACGCATACACGTATTTCGCGTAATATATTTGTTTAATCAAGTTACAATCGAAGTGACGATAAATCTTCTTACGGGTACATCTTTAGTGCGGGAGTGCGGGAGTGCCGTTAAAAGTATCGCGCGTACAAGTGCGGGATTGCCTTTTAAAGCGAGTGTCGCGTGTGTTAGTTAACGGACTTTAACAACCCTGTCAATCTGAGAGGAGGAGGAGGCCTAGGAGAGGCATCGGGCATCGGCGGAGCAGCTCTAGGGTGAGTATCGTTATTTGTATATTAATTATTATAAGTCGCGTATATACACGCATTAATTAGGTTCATTTTTTTGAACGATTTAAACAAAAGAGACTCAGAGAGAAAGAGAAACTTATATATAAATCTTATAAAAATTTCCTTTTTATTTAAAAATTGTTCTTTTAGAATTTATAAAATTAAGTATTCTATATATTAAAGAGAATTTATAAAATTATTCCATATTTAGATATTTTTTTATTATTGTATGCATCGAATATAAAATTCGGCGAGTACAATAAAATCAATTTCTTGAAATATTAATTATTTTTAGCACTGCTATAATTTGGATTTTATATTTGTATGTTACAGACAACGTAGCTTATTCAATATCAACAACTCCGCTGTTGCGCATCAGTGTCGGTGAGTGACAAACTTTTTTAATTTTGAGGCAACGGATTTGTAGTAGATTGTAGATGTAGATAGTAAAATGTAGATGTAGATAGTAAATTGTAGATAGGTCCGTTGCCTTTTATAATGGATGAGCTAGAATAAATTATGTAAAATAACTTTTGATAAATACTTTTTTAATATGGATCTTTTCCAAGATTAAGTTAAAACAAATTAAATAAGAAAAAATATAGAAAGCAATTTTGTCAATTAATAAATTTTATCTAATTTACTTTGTGATAAATATGCTAATTTTTAAAAATATACATGTAATGGTAAAAACTGATTCTTAAATCGCTCGTCGATGATATTCTGACTTATTATAGCTCATCCGTTTTTGTTTTAGAATTTATTTAGTAGAAACTGTTTTTGAACTTTGCTTTAGCTGATGTTAAGCCAAGTGATCAATTGATTAAATTTAAAATGTGTAATAATAAATAAATATATTATTTAATAATAAATAATAATAATTATCAATGTGTAATAATAATAATAAATAAACGTTTAATTAATTTTATTTTGTTGTAAAAAATACATTTTATTATAAATTATGTATTATTATAAAAATTTTTTTGAATTAATTTTGATTGGATTTACTTGGCTTTATATTAGTTAAAGTAAAGTTATATTAAAATAGAAGACGTCCAACAAACGATTGTAAAATCGCACGATCGTCAACGAGCGTAAAATGTTTACGTTCATATGCCGGCAATGTAATAAATCGGCAATAGAAGGAGTTTCTCTCCTTCCTCGATCTAAACAATGCGCGTATCTAATATGTAAATCAATAACGTAAATAAAGTCTTTGCGCTTTTTCGCCGACGACAATAAGTCGGTAATAAAAGGAGTGTTTCTTCTCTAAACGCAATCGCGATCAGTGTCGGCAAATTAATTTCTATTATGATGCGATTAATGAATAATTACCTTTTATAAATAATAAATAAGAGTCATATAGGGAAATTTCACTATTATTATGACAATTAATTAACTTTCGATAAATAACACATAACTGTATCACGATGATATGTAGATCTTTATCGAAGCGCATAGTATTCCGCGCAATCACTGAATATTTCAAGTAAGATTCGAAGCAGCAGAGATAAAAATTATAAATTATTGTTTTATTTCCCTAACAATACTTGAAGTTAAATACATTTGTAATATACTTTTTTATATTTTACTGATCTAACTGTAATGTTTTTCGGAGTGAGAATGCACAATAAAATATGAATCGCAGAATCGAGTAATTAACGTAACAAAAGGACGCGTAATATACTAATCGTTTAATTAATAATTAATAAACCTTAGATTTTATTTGCGACAATATATCGAATTTAATTTGAAATATAAAATTAAATTCGATATATTGTCGCAAATAAAATCTAAGGTATATTAATTATTAATTAAACGATTAGTATATTACGCGTCCTTTTGTTACGTTAATTACTCGATTCATATTTTATTGTGCATTCTCACTCCGAAAAACATTACAGTTAGATCAGTAAAATATAAAAAAGTATATTACAAATGTATTTAACTTCAAGTATTGTTAGGGAAATAAAACAATAATTTATAATTTATATCTCTGCTGCTTCGAATCTTACTTGAAATATTCAGTGATTGCGCGGAATACTATGCGCTTCGATAAAGATCTACATATCATCGTGATACAGTTATGTGTTATTTATCGAAAGTTAATTAATTGTCATAATAATAGTGAAATTTCCCTATATGACTCTTATTTATTATTTATAAAAGGTAATTATTCATTAATCGCATCATAATAGCAATTAATTTGCCGACACTGATCGCGATTGCGTTTAGAGAAGAAACACTCCTTTTATTACCGACTTATTGTCGTCGGCGAAAAAGCGCAAAGACTTTATTTACGTTATTGATTTACATATTAGATACGCGCATTGCTTAGATCGAGGAAGGAGAGAAACTCCTTCTATTGCCGATTAATTACATTGCCGGCATATGAACGTAAACATTTTACGCTCGTTGACGATCGTGCGATTTTACAATCGTTTGTTGGACGTCTTCTATTTTAATATAACTTAGGCCTGGAAATATTTAACACACACACACATTTTATAATAGAAATTTACGTTGAATATTTTATATCGCGTATCTAATATTTTATATCGCGTATCTAATATGTAAATCAATAACGTAAATGAAGTCTTTGCGCTTTTTCGCCGACGACAATAAGTCGGTAATAAAAGGAGTGTTTCTTCTCTAAACGCAATCGCGATCAATGTCGGCAAATTATTTGCTATTATGATGTGATTAATGAATAATTAACTTTCACACACATAATATACAACTATAAATATCGCGACAATAGTTCTCGAAACGCATACACGTATTTCGCGAAATATATTTGTTTAATCAAGTAACAATCGAAGTGACGATAAATCTTTTCACGGGTACATCTTTAGTGCGGGAGTG